>JADWQK010001435.1:0-435133 GCA_017933935.1 Sesamia nonagrioides
CGGACAATTAAGACGCTTCTAATGATATGTCATTTATCGAATTCGAATAAGTAGTTTAGAAGTTACGAGGGAACAGATGAACATATATACATACATACATACATACATACATACATACATACATAGCCTGTCAAAATCATAACCCTCCTTTTGCTTTGCCGTAGTCGGGTAAAAATACTACTATCTATTGAACAACGGTCCAAGAAAAATCATAGGAACACAATAGCAATAGTTAGAAAAGTATTACTAAATAACAGAATTTGTACCACAATATGACCATAATAAAAAACAAAATTCCACAAGAGTTGATTGGTAATTCTTAAATCATCAAAAAGTATAAATAACAACGCCAACTGACAATATTGTGTCAGTAGTTTGAAACAATATATTATATTAAAATAGCAGTATATAATATAAGATATACTACAAGCGTAATTTAATATTACATAAGCATTTATATTCATAACATTTAAGCTATTTTTACAAGTTAAGACTGTCGTCTTATCTAAATACAATATCAAATCAAATTAGATACTTCTAGCCTCACTGCTTTCTAGCTTGACAGAAGCCGTTTACCAGCTCACATTATTCTAATAATATAATAATGTATCATAATTAAATATCTAGCATGCTCATAGATAGACGAGGTGTTCTTAATTGTGTAACTTAGACTATCACAGCCTAGGCGGGTTAGTTGACACAATCAAAGCGCGTTCTTACAATACAACACGCACGCTACCTAACTGATAGCCGTCAAAAACAGAATTGGTTACCGTAAATACCAGACAAACTACCGAAGTGTGTTAGTTGACACAATCAAAGCGCGTTCTTACAATACAACACGCATGCTACCTAACTCATAGCAATTAAAAACAGAATTGGTTACCGTAAATACCAGACCAACTACCGAAATGTGTTAGCAACATATTTGTTGATAATATTCAACCAGTTGGTCCGGCCTCCCTGACCCCAGCATGAATGCATTATATCTAATAATGTACCGCTTGTTGCTTATTTCTATACATACATTCTAATATTAACATCTGTGGAGAATAAATCAGAAATACAAAGAGTTACCTAGAGCGCGCGTCATCCGCGTATTACACGTGATGAATAATGATCGTATCATCCACCAAAAGCATTTAGAAGATATATATGTATATATATATATTTTGTTTAAAACTTGTGCTTCTCCGCGATCCTACCTGATGGTAAGCAGTAATGTAGTTGTTGATGGTAAATCACACTAGTTTTAAGAGTCTATTCAATTTAGCCTTAACACTAAAATTGTAATCAAAATTTTCCCGTCCTTCACGTACGTTGTAAAAGACGAAACGCTGCGTTCGTCGTGTGGTCGTGATGGTAACAACAACGTAACAGTGGATACTGGCTGTACGACGATCGTCCGATGATGGAACAGTGATGACAGAAGTAAGTCTTGCAATTCCACAGACAGGCTAACTACCCCATGCCTTGGAGATCGGTCTTAACCAAACCTAGATCACAACTTAGCCTGTTCGCATGCCTTTTCAATGACGCCTAAGTTGAGAAGTGGCATTTTGCAACACCAGCCCATATATGACTGCAGTTGTTCACATAAGATCGGACCTGTGCTTTGTATAACATTAGAAGCTGTCCAGTCGGACATATGCAAGAATGTCGAGTTTCCTAGCAGCTATCTTGGCTTCGAACTCAAAATATTACCTAAAGTTTAGATTTAAGAAAAACTTCCAAAGCTGAAGGAGATCAGTGCACTCCAAGGATACATTCCGAAAAGTAGGAGCCGCGCGGGATGGGCTCCTTTTAGCGGTAAACATACACGCTTGTGTTTTGGCGGCGTTAAATGCCACAAGATTGACTTCGGTCACTTTCGGAGACTGCCCGAAGTGCAACATTCGTAAGCTTTAGCATAGCCTCTCTTTTGGACCGGGTTAGTTCCTTAATAGTCCGAGCCAACTGGTAGGTATCTCTCTATAACTCTGCATATCCATAGATTCCGGGCTTCAGCAGATCGTTGATATGCATCAGGATGAGAATTGCAGAGAGAACAGATCCCTGAGGTACATTGGAATTAGTCGACATGTTCCAAAGCCAAAGTGTGGTGTGACCAATGTGACCATGGAAAATAAAAATGATGACTCAAATTCTAATATCTAGTATGATTATGTTGTGTTGTATTGTAAAAAAACAGATAGTTGTACATATACCTACGAGTATTTTCAAGCCGCGCATGTGACTCCTCAAAATTTTACGTTTATTATAAACTAGCGGCCGCCAGCGACTTCGTTCGCTTGATGTTAGTTATGCTCCGCTCCTATTAGTCGCAGCCTGATGTTATATAGCCAAAAGCCTTCCTGGATTATTAGGCTATCCAACGCAAAATTTCAAATCGGACCAGTAGTTTTCGAGATTAGCGCGTTCAAACAAACATACAAACAAACAATCTCTTCAGCTTTATATATTAGTATAGAGTATAGGTAAAACGTATTACTAAATGTCATAGTTATTTATTAGAAATTACTTAAAATACATACTTATATATTAACATTTAAAATAAGAATCGTAAATAAATATCCAAACAAAGGTTATAATAAAAACATATTTTAATACAAAAAAACCCGCCTTCTCTGGAATGTCAGCATTACCCATGCCGCCCTTGCTTTCCTGTATAATACCGTCCCTTGTTATTTTATCACATTGCTGATTCTGTCACTATCTTTACATTTCGTTCAGCCGCTTGTGTATGGTCAGCAAAGAGTATAACAATACGAGTATGTCGTGTGTGTGTAATATCCTATATTTTTATACTTTTTGCTGACTATTCACATGCGGTTGACTATCGAACCCTGAAAAGATGACGAAAGAATGTTGTTTATTCACCTATTAAGGGTTCCATAGTCAACTAGAAACCCTTACAGTTTCGCAAAGTCTGTCTGTCCATCCATCTGCAGATAATTTCAGTGACCGTTACCACTAGAAAGCTGAGGTACTAATGGATATACCTTTATGTCGACAAAGTGGAACAAAATGTTTTATTATTATTCCCTACCTGTGTGATATATTATACAGGTTTACTAAAATCATTTTTTTAATATTGTTAATTTTAAAATAATCACTCCAAAAGTAAAAAAATAAATGTGTCCCCCCTCTCTAACTTTAGAACCTTAAAATTAAAAAATGTCAAATGGACTCATCAACTTTATAAAGACTATAGGGAATTTATTTTGAACTTGACGGGTTGCACAGTTTATTGAAAAATTGTACAAAATATTTTGTTAACTAAAGTTGTCATTTAACACATGTACCAGGTCACTCAGAAATTATTGCAACAAAAAGTTTTTATGTATAAGAAACTGGCGAGTTGTAATTTATTTTAAAAAAAAAATCATAACTCTCCTTTTGCTTTGCCGTAGTCGGGTAATAACTAGTATTATTAAGTATAAATATGTTCCAAATTCAAAACTTACCTCCACATTTTTTGCGAGCTAATTAAAATTATCGTGTCTCTTTGAAAAATGGATTTGCGTCGAGACCATTTGCGCGCTATGATTTTTTACGATTTAGAAATGTCGCCTGAAACCAGACGAATCGTACGATAGACTTCAAATGGTATTCATGGATGAAGGCAACCGTGTATCGGTGGTATCATTAATTTAAGCGCGGTCGACTAACTTTGAGGGATGAAGAAAGAAGTGGTCGCCCTTTGACGACTGTTACAGAAGAAAACGTGCTAGCAGTGAAAAGTTTGATCAAAGACAATAGACGAATTACATACTAAGAAATTCAGCATAAACTGCAGATTGGATCAAGTATCTGGGTCATACACAAAACGGGTTATAAAAATATACGAAATAAAAAGTCGATGTTTTTTTTTCAAATCAGTCTCATTTATTAGGTCACCATACAAGTAATTAAAAATTAATCAAAAACCAGATCGTTATTCAAATTTCAGCAAGTTATTCTACTTTAATTTTTTGTTAAGTCCACAGAAAAGACCCCTTTACACAGAAGAGAGGTTAATCACTCTCATATTGATATTTAGTTGCCATTTATACTCGTAATAATTAACAAAAGTTATCTAGCCAATTATAGGAACTTTGAAAAATACAAACAAAAAAAAAATTGATTAATGAAATATAATTTTTCAAGGATGCAAATATTGAAATTATACTTAATATTTTTATTATTTTTCATATTAGCCTCTTAGATTGATCAATTAACAAAAAAAAGTTTTCAAAAAATGTTTTCATCACTATCATCATTTTCAAGGTACGAAGGTCGTACTTTAGGTTTTTTTGGTGGTGTAACAGAGTCATTAGAATAGTTATTGTCATAGAGATTCCTCTTTCGCGGAGTACACAGTTGACTAGTTACATTGTTTAAAAGTTCTGGAGAAGGTGTAAACATTAAGGGCGAAGGAGTTCTTGGTCCAGTTATCGTTGAGATAGATGCTGTTCTATGAGAAGATGGCGATGAAGACGAAGATGAAGAACCTACTGTTGAATCTTCTACAGGATCTGAGACACATTCAATATTAATTTGTCCTATTTCATAATGAGGACAACGATCATGAGTGGCGCATGAAACACAGCTTAATCTCCTGGCGTGCAGTAAATTAGGTTCAGTAGCGTTCCATACAACCTGGTGGATTGGAAAGGTACCTTTAAATGGACGACATTTACTTACATCCGCTATTCTCTGTATTTCAGGAACATGGGTATCATCGACAGGAACAATTTCGATACCTTTACAATTGTCCCTTAAACAACTGACAAAACTGGTAATATTTATAATATCTCTTCCATGGGCAACAATATTGTCACACGTCCGTTTCACACAGCCACCAACACCATCAGGTGCCCCCTTACCGTGACCAGTTTCACTAAAATGCCACACGATCCTCTCTGCATTGGAGATTTTACACACATAGTTTACAATTAAATGGAACATAGTCTTGTTCCGATATTGCGTTGTAGGTCCATTGCTTAGAATATGTAATTCCTTCAAATGTGGAGACAAAATTTTAATTTTTTCAATTATAGGTGTCAGATGTGCGCAAATAAGAACGGGGTCGTGTCTTAAATTTTCGGATACCGAACAGAAAGATGTAGTTTTTACTACGTTTTGTAACGGTTCTGAATTAGCAGAATAGTAGACGCACGTGTGTAATGAAAGCTGCGATTTCGATCCTCCGAAATGGGCCGATTGAATTTCAGATCCGTACTTGCAAGAATAGTTTTCTGAAAAGTCTATATGTAATAATCCTCAGATGGCGAAAGACTTTGTTTTATGAATTTTATGGCGTTAAACTGATTAATAATATTGGCAAGATGTTGCATGAATATAGGTAGGTTTTTATTTAAAATATTAACAAGCAATGGATGCGATGTCTTTACACTTTCTTTCACAGTTTTCTTACAAATCTTCTCATTGCCTTTAATTATTACAGTACAATTCTTAGTAGCCCATCTTTGGTAAATTATTGTATCATTGCCATTTAACAAAGTGTACTTTGGAACTCTTTCAGAATATTGTGAACATTTCCGTTCCAAGCAAGGAACACTGAAAGCATTATTACAGCAAAGAGATTTAGCTAAATCGGTTGCCGAATTATGATTTAATATCTTATTTTGGTGTAAGGCTTGCACAATATAATCATTATTCGTATAAACGGCACCCAGGCAAGTATTTCTTGACGCGGCTTTAGGGAACATTACCCAGAATGGACGATATCGGCGGAATGTTTCGTATGAGACATTCCAACCAGTCGTACTGTTAAATTTTTTATGTAGGTTTAGAAGTATATCATTTAGAAGACGTATTTGCTTTTTGACTTTTCTGCGCATGATCGTTTCCTTTTTACCAGCTGTTAGTCTAATATTTTCATCATTGATTAAAAATTCTTTTATCCTTTTTCTCAGGCCAATATTTATAATAATCTCCTGTCTTTTACTTTTTTTAAATCTTATTATTCTCATTCTATATTTAGCAAGCTTCCGTTCTAAAATATTTAATCTATCCATTAAAAATTGATTATGTGCTTTCAATATCCGGCGATTTCGTAATCGTATTGCTCTACCCACCTCTAGACGTGAGTGTGATGAGCGAGAAGAACTGGGAGAAGGAAGCGGTGTATTTACGCGTACCATTTCTTCCGTTTGTTTTCTTAGTCGATCTCTTTCACGTCTAAGCTTGGCTTTTTCACGGCACATTTTTCGCATCTGTCGCTGCTGTCTCGGTGTAAAATCTTTAATTGTCTTCAATAACCCATTTTGTTTCTTTAGATGATATCTTTCGCGTTCTTTTCTTCGTCTTTCTTCTATGGCAGTAGCATCTAATTTAGCTCTAGATCTTCGCATGCTGAGTTTTTTCTGTTCACGACGACGTATTATCTTCTCTTCGTCAGTTAATTGGGTTCTGGATCTACTGGATCGAGGCATTGTACCTGAAACGAACCCAATCATGCTAAGCACCCCACATTTTGCAAAAAAAAGCCAAGCTCCTTTTTTGAGTACCAATAATGCAATATTTAAATCAAGCTATCTCAGCCTGCCCGTTTGTTTGACGGACATTGTAGCTTTGTTAGCATAGAAAACCGTTAAAATGTTATTTTTTGTGGACATGCATCTTTCCTGTGGACATTTATGTTCACAGGAAAGATGTCCACAGGAGAGATATTTCAAACTAAAATCAAAGCAGCCATTTTATTTTTAAGGTTATAAAAACAACAAAAGGAACTTTGAAAATACTCCTCAAAAGGCACATCGGCGCAATATTTACTAAAATATAAAATAATAACTTACCAAATTATAGCCCAAGCAAGAAAGACGCACTGAACTTTGACAAAAACACTTAATTTAATTTTAAAACTTCGTAAATTAGAAAAAGACACGTAGCTGTACTGAAAAGGACTCCAACAAATAGCGGTTATCCAGTGTTGTCAATTTAAAAAATATTCGAAACATGGTAGCGATATTATAAATTAAATTATGGTTGATTTTTAGGTCCACAAAGACTTAAATACCTATAACAGCATGTTTATTGGAAATAAAAAAAATATATTTGTGCAATTATTAACAACTTTCTAATAATAATAATATTCATTATATATTACGTAAATGCGATAATGACGTTTTGATAAACATGTACAAAATAAATAACGGCATCTATCCAAACACTCCTACCCCGAATCTGAACAGTCCACACGAAGAGACTTTTGACACATTTTGATTTTGTTTTTTAATGAAGAAATATCATTTCACAGCTGGAAATATTATGAGTAAACAAAAAGTAAAATGTAACAATGATTTAACTAAAAAATAAACGTCTTCAGTTACTGTTGTAAATGTTTAAGTTATTTTATCCGAACGCCCATATGTGTATGACCCATCTGCGGCGGACTGAAGACGCATAAAACTTTGTATAGAGGCTGGTGGAGAGTATTTTGAAGAGATGTTATCAAAATCCATGTCACGATAGAACGCTTTTTTTATTGTCGTAAATTTTCTGAGTGTCCCAAGAATATAAAAATATGCAAGTATATTTTTATATAATAGAATCAGAATTTTATCTGTAGAACATAGGTGTATACATGAAGGTCTTACAAATAGTTAAAAGAGCGCTATAACATTATACATTTTATCCTAAACTCTAAGTAATTCCCCTGAATTTTTGACAAGTATTTGACATAATGTAGGTTGTTGCCGAGATGAGATTGGGACGAGATTTTGATCGTTTTTAATTACAGGAGTCGACCCTCTGCAATATAAATACGGAATCGGCTCATGGAAATACCCAAATCAAATTGTCATTCCCATCCTTGGCAGAATTAGTAAATCCGTTAATTATTCTGATATTTGCGCCCCAATTATAAAGTGTGTAAGTGATACTGACTCCATACCCGTGTCGTTTACACTTTGTTGTTTATCATAATTGACGAGTATTGATCTTCTGGTACTAACAAGGGCAACATGCCAGGGTTGCTGCTGTTTCCATCAGCACTCCACGTCCGTAATCTGGAAATAAGCATTATCATTATCAATACGCTTGAGGTCAAGTCCAAGACCTGTTGACGTAATCCGCCTGATAATATACTATTTTACTTATTTTATATATAATTTGTTATTCGTACCTGTTGACATCCTTCTGGGGGGGAGGGTTGCCACAATCCTCACGCTCGGCAGGCGGGTTGGGGATGGCAGTAATTTGATATACCACAGGAGAAGCGCTGCTGCCCGCTAACCTCGTAAGAGTTCCCTTAGTCGCCTCTTACGGCACCCAAGGGAGTATATGGGTTGGTACTATTCTAATTCGGGTACCACACGGGGCAATTAATATTATAATAAGTATATGAGGCCGCCAAAACTAGTCACAACTCCCGTACTAGTTGACACTGTATAACAGTGAGGTGTTCCTTATTGATATTATCTGAAAGTAACGAAATAGTGAGGACTTAAAATAGCTAAATGGCAAAGTCTAAACACCGCAATCACCTTCCTGTTACATACAGTTTTATTTCTACTTAGTTTCCGTAATAATCCCAACTTGCATGGGTCGCTCATGTATTGGTTGGACACCGTGTTGCTATGTTTAATGAATACAGCGTGGGAGCGGCAGATGTGCAACCATACATCTCAAATCCTCTATCATGGACATTTATCGGACACGTTCCGTGTACCGAGGCTAGGTGCGATAAAATCGTTGTTAATAGTTGATATCAATCTTGGATTATCACGGAACATCCTATACCTATAACAACAGACAAATTGTGACAAATTTGCCAAATGAATAAAAGGAAAAATAACTATAATCTCTACACAATAAAGCGCAGTTTTCGCGACAACTTCAACAAAACTATTAAAAAACTCATATTAATTTATTACTATGACTTTTGGTACATTTTATATAAGATATAATTTATTTATTTATAAAAACTTTATGCACAAACATTGCACAATGGCGGACTTAATGCCTTAGGCATTTTCTACCAGTCTACCTTAAGGTGATGCAGAGGCAAAACATGGTAGGTGCAAATAAATTAAAATAAAAGAAAAAAGAAATATTATAATAAATACATACATACAAAATATAAACAGTAAAGAGAGATAAAAAATTATAGATAGAGAAAAAGAATAAATTACACGTAGGATGAATCTGCCAATTTCTTGCGTAAGTATTCCCGAGCTTTAACTTCAAATATGTACCGACTGGTACACATTTAGATGGGGGTATGCAGCACTAGGCTTATTTAATTCCGCCGGACCTTAAGTAGAAAGAGATACCGTGGCCCTTGGTACTCAACCAAGTGACGGAACACGGGTTTCGGGTGGGTCTTGGTCAGTAAAAGTCTGACACGCCCTTTCGCTCCGCCCAGAGCCAGAGAGGTCATTTGATAATTTCCTATCTGCGAAAAAAGAGATTAACAAGGTAGTAACAGTAAGACTATAGCTATAGTGAGTAGTCAATAGTTTTCCAAGCGCGGTGGTTACGGTTATCTTTTTTAATATGAGCCCTTCCTACTTTTAGCTCGATGATCAAAAAGATTATCTTACGGTAGTTCTTTGAAAGATAACAAAATAAGAACAAAGGGGTTCAATCAACTGACATCTGACTCCACCCAATGTATCCAATAAAACGCGACATCAAACAGTCCCTAAATACGTATATACGTAGTTAGATGTAATACTCTTTATTATGTACACAATACAAATAACAGAACTGAAATATGAAGATTTTAACAAAGGGTGACTCAAAGAGTGGGCGTTCTTATTGACAAAAACGATCTTTTACAGACAACCTTTAAGTAATCTCCTAAAGAGAAATTAATTGAATGTCACTCTCGCTAGCACGTAAATTATCATACTATAATGTCATGTAGTTTGACAGCAATCAAATCAAATTGTCAAATACATTATACTAACTATCTGAGTTAATCGGATTGATCTCTCATACCGACGAGCTTTTCCCAACACGTGTTCTCAAAGTTTCATTGTTAAACGTGCTCCTAGCGATAACTAGATTAGTTTATGATCACGTTCAACAGGAATATTCCAAACTCTTAACTATTAAATAGCGAGTAATATCAAATACCATGAATACAATCCTCATTTAATTCAGCGGCTCATCAGGCATACACGTTTGAAGCACTCCTTCTGTCAATGTTGGTTAGGTTTTGGTGGTATTCTATAATCTGGCTGAGCAGAAAGTGCGTTCCTGATACTTGAGAGCGACAATCCTAATATCTAGCTTATTTATTTTACATATTACAAACTAGTGCTTAATCACAATCCCGCCTGATGGTAAGCAGGGATGCAGATTAAGATCAAATTCGTACAACGTGTATTAGTTTGTATAAAACTGGCCGGTAACGCGTTCCTGAAGCTTTTACTCGTCGGCCAAACTCCAGGTACCTTTTCCCTTAACCATCATTTACAGAAGGTCTGCTACAAAATATTTTGTTTCATTTCGATGATAAAGCTACACGAAAAAAGTCAAGCCTTGATGTTGTTGCTACTAGGGCTGTGAATCATCATAAGACAGGTCATCAGACTACACAAACCTTACCTAAGCTTTTCTACAAACTATTACCTCCTCTTGTCTCCCCAAGTTTCAGGACACATTCTCGATAGCTTTAGGTACTTTCATCCCACTCATGTTGATCTAGACACTATGTAAACGTTCCTCAACTTGGATACTGTTCAACTTATGAGTAGTTGGCGCAACAAATAGTTATTACTATCTCAGACTATATCTTTTGAGAGTTTGTTTTAATATTGAAATGTTTTGCAAACGCTTATGGAGTTTCATAATGATTTTTGGGACAAACTTGGTGTAGACGAAAAGCCTTGTTTTGTTGTTGCTACATTTGTTATAGAACAAAACTTAGTGAGTGGGAATGTCTTAGATTTTACTATTAAGTGTGACAGTGAAAGCTGAAATTAGCAAACTATTCCCGAGGCGTTGCTTATATTGCTAAGTTTTCGTATTGAAATTTGCTACAATGCAGGATAGGTAACTTAACAGAATAAGACTTCGATCGATTGATCGGTTTGAAGCCAAGACTGTTAAGTATTGAGTCATACATATTACAGCAAAACTTAAGTCATCTTAATATCAAGTTGTTACGTTTACCCCATATTGCTTTTGTACTTACATGTAAACTATTAAGATTTGAGCATGCACCTCTCGGATCTACTGTTAAATAATATTATAGATGTTATCTATATGTTATACATAATAAATAGTCAAAATATAGCTCCATTACATGAATATTTATGCCCTATTAAATTGCTATCTTTCAGTTTATATGATGTTTATAAGTACGAATAGGTGTAATAATACCCTGCATTACAACACAACACGTCGATATTACCCTACATTACAACACAACACGTCGATATTACCCTACATTACAACACAACACGTCGATAATACCCTACATTACAACACAACACGTCGATAATACCCTACATTACAACACAACACGTCGATAATACCCTACATCACAACACAACACGTCGATAATACCCTACATTACAACACAACACGTCGATAATACCCTACATTACAACAACATCCTGATTGCGTAACACAATTTCAATTACAATGTGAATAATTTTAGGATATGTTATTAACCTAACGGCACGTGACTGGTTAATTTTGAATATTATAATTTGTTTTGCATCAGTTCGTAAATTACTCTATTTCTTAAAGTCAATTTACTCATCGTTATTCGGATAAATTATGATTTTTTTATTGAGAGTAGGTAACACCCCACTGGAGTTGCGTTTGACATAGCGAGCGACCGTTAGCGCGGGCAGTCTTTGCCCAAGCTTCGATTGAGTGTGTTGGTCATACTCAAACCCAGTTGCTCTTATGTGTTTTAAACTGAGATTATCATTGTAACCCCTTCATATTAAGGACATCCCTTGATCTAAGTGTCCGTACAGTTAAAATAATAAGAATCGAACATCACACTATAGTTATTGTTCAACGTTTTCTCGAAATACCGCCCACGATGGATGCTCATGGGATGAGAAAACACCTCAACTATTCAGAACTTCAGCCCCGCGTCCTGCAGTTTCCTCGATAAATATATCATTGCTTCATAAGTATGAAAAATGTACCCGCTTCACAATGTAAAAAACGCAACAAATGGTCATTTGAACAGAGGATCTTATTCTTTAAAAAAAAAAAACCGTTGCCCTACACTAGGGATTTCTCCTGTATCGTGGGTGGTAAACCCGGAACAACTAATTGTAGGTCATACAAACATTTGTAATAGATACCCGCTCCATAATGTCACTAATGCAACAAATGTAATAATGCTTCACAACGTAAATAACTCAACAAATGTCCCTTTGAACAGAGGTTCTTTTGCAAATGCTCAAAAAAAGACTGCCGATCTTTGGGGTTTGTCAGTATATACTGTAGCTTCAATTAAAGATGTTATCGCACCTTTCTTAGCAATTGTTTTTAATTCTTGTGACACATCTGGTATATTTTCTCATTTGATGAAACTTAGGAAAGTAATTCCACTGTTCAAATCTGGTAGTACAACTGATCCCACGATTTTTCGGCCAATTTCGATATTACCAACTTTGAGCAAAATGTTTTAAAAATTAATTTTGAAACAGTTGTTGAGGCACTTTAACTTACATAATATATTGCACGTGAAACAATTTGGTACAGATGCGGGCGTGGCGTTGCTAGAGAACATATTCGGGGCCTGGGTGGAATCGCAAAATGCTCTTGGTATTTTTTGTGATTTGTCCAAGGCCTTTGATTGCGTACATCATGATACCCTTATTAGGAACTTGTACCATTATGATTTAAGGGACAGAGCTCTCGACCTTCTGCCTTCTTATCTGAATAATCAAATTCAGAGGGTTGATGTTAATGGCAAGAGATATGCAGGATCTGTGGTCACCATGGGCGTTCCGCAGGGCTCAATTCTCGGTCCATTCTTGTTTTTAATTTATATTAATGACTTCCCTCATCACGTAAGGGATAATCACAACATAGTATTGTTCGCGGATGACACTTCTCTTATTTTTAAAGTCAAGCGTCAGCTAGCAAATTTTAACGAAGTTAACAACGCACTTTCTAAAGTTGTCCATTGGTTTAATGTAAATAACCTTCTTGAAATGAAAACCTCCTTTAATAAAAAAATAAAAAAACTAAAGTTATTAAATTTTCTACGCCAAATGTCAGGCAGCTAAGTACCAATGTTCAACTGAATGGAGTAGAGTTGATCCCTGTTGAGTCGACAGTTTCCCTTGGATTAACTATTGACGCCAAATTACAATGGGGGCCCCACATTGAGAAGCCATCGGATAGACTCAGTTCCGCCGCCTTTACTGTTAAGAAAATTGGACAGATAACTGATGTGGATACAGCCAGAATTGAATATTTTAGTTATTTTCATAGTCTTATGACTTAAGGGATTCTTCTCTGGGGAACTTGTGCGGACATCAATACCATCTTTGTTTTACAGAAAAGGGCTGTTCGAGCCATTTACAACCTTGGTCCTAGAAATTATCTTCGAGAAAAATTCAGAAAGGTGAACATTCTGGATGTAGCTTCACAATATATATTTGAAAATCTTATGTATGTACATAAAACTATATCGGATTTTAAGAAAATAAGCGATATTCATAGTATAAACACCAGGAACAAACACAATCTTGCTGTACATCACACTCGTCCCCATAGAGTAGGCAACTCGTTCATGGGTCAATGTATACACTTTAACAACAAGCTTCCCATGGACATTCGAAACATACCCATTAAACGATTTAAAAACTATGTAAAGGCCAAACTTAGCAAAAAGGGGTATTATAAAATCACAGATTATTTAGAAAACAAAAAATCTTGGGACTGAGATGCCCGCTCTGTTAAGCATTGTTATACATAGTTTGTGGCGCGAGGTTGGGGCATTAGCAAACGGGTCACCTAGCCGGCACGAATATAACGAAATAGTACTTGTGACTATAGTCTGGTCTGGTCGTGCCTCGGAAAGCACGTTAAGCCGTTGGTCCCGGTTGCCATACAAACATCTGGTGGCAGTCGTTACGGGTTGTTGGAGCCCTCAAAAGTCCAACAATTGGTCTAACTGCAATGCTTCGATGTCGCCTTCGGGTTGTGGAGGTCAGACGGCAGTCGCTTCACGGAAAATGTCGAAGTTTAGCCATTTCAGCAGTTGGACTGGTAAAGCGGACTCCGGACTCCAAAGTTGAAAAGGCTTCGGATGCGACTGGGATTAACGCTGTGATGATGAGTACTTGTGACTATAGTGGTTTTATTACACCAAATACTTACCCTTCTGACAAGTGGACGTCAATCTATTCTTTAAAATAACCCTACTTATGGACCACTTTTAGAGTGAAAAGCTTTACGTTGGTTTGACATGGTTATTTTTAATACTAAGATGAAAGCTATGGTCGCAAACTTATTATGATACCACACAAGGGTTTAATTTAACGTTAATTCTCCGTTAACTAACCACAGCCTTGGGATACAAATTTCTAGAATATACCTACCTTATTTTGAATTTGTCGTTTGGTTTCATAGAAGTTGATGAATGTGAGGTCGTTACGTAAAACACTTTCCTTATATTTCAGAACAAGTATTTTTACAGTTACATTTTTCATGTGCTATTTAAAACTCTGAGGAAACTGCTTTTTAAAATGTCAGTTAGCTCACGTGTTATTGAATTGAAATTCATTGGCAGTCACCCTGAACTGAATCGTTTAACATGATATTTGAATGTCAGATCAGCTGATATGATCATCTGTGACAAGTACTGCAGCGGAGTAAGTGGGTACTTGAACGTGTTGGAACCAAAGATTTATGAATTGATTATGAAATAGATAACTAAAATGTATTTGATTCCTCCTTTCAGGCGATAAGATAACAATCTCACTTTTACAAAATGAATAAATAAACTAACTAATAAATTCACTAAGATATTTATTTTAATTCTATTGATTTTATTGTTAAAAGAACTTAACATAAATTGTTATATCGTCACTATCTAGTACAACAATACCGACATGTTATTTACAAAAACGTCATTCTTGTTTTCCCCACTAATGAAACTCTAGTGCGTGGGTTGGAGTAATTTGATTTTTACATACATATTTAATAGTACTTGCTCTTTAATTTGGCAACGTATTTAACAAATTTTAACAATGCTAAACAGACGAGTACCTACAGCTGTAACGTAGCATGACATATGAAGTGACTGGTTGACTTTTAGTCGGTAACTAAGACTCATAGTTTATTGTTTACCTCTAGTTAAGTATATTAATCTATGGAGTATAATATCAAAATAAACAATATATTTAAAAAACTATGTACACTGTACAGTTGTGTATAGGTGGTACATGGTGTATAAAACCACCAGAGCACTGGCTGTTTCGTAAGGTGTACAGAACTGTAGGCTTCAGAAATTATAATTATTTTAATAAGTTATCTATTATCTTAGAATTTGGGGTGTAGGAGTATAGTGTGTGTATGTTTGTCCCACAAAGGGTTGTCTTCAGGGTTGAACAGGGCTGGAAGCTCTACCAAACACAAAACTCACCGATCACGCCACTACCCCGATATAAAGCACTTCTGAGGGATTTTTTAAACGTCTGATTTTGTATGCGAATTATGTTTCAAACACGTTTTAAATGAAACAGTCTCAAGAAACGGGAAAAAATGATCACGTTTTGTGCGAAAATACCATTTATATCCATTGGTTATCACGCGAATAGACTTAATACCAATATAAATTATTAGCAAGCGACGATAAACTCGAATTCTACCACCTACACAAATAAAACAATGAAAAACGAAAACAGATTCACAGTTAAAATCCAATCTATCAACTGACGAATCTCAACAACCGAAAGCAAATCTAATAAATAATAATGTGAACGTTGTATAATAAACGAGGTGCGAAGAAACAACGTTAAATATTTACGAGTGCTCGCCGCGGTGTGAGCGGCGGCCGCGCCATCGATCACCGGCCACTCGCCATCCAATTTATAGTTATAATGAGTTTAAACAGAACTAGTGATGTACCACTAGTGTATCCCCACTAGTGTTGTTATTTAAGTAGAACTAGTGTTGTTATTTAAATAGAACTAGTGGTGTACCCCTAGTGTAGCCCCACTAGTGTTGTTATTTAAATAGAACTAGTGATGTACCACTAGTGTAGCCCCACTAGTGTTGTTCATTCATCATCATTCACTATTTCAGCCGAAGATGTCCACTGCTGGACATAGGCCTCCCCAAGGATCTCCACGACGACCATTGCTGCGCCTCCCGCGTCCAGCTGTTTCCCGCGACCGTCACCAGGTCGTCAATCCACCTTGTCGGCAGTCTACCCACGCTGTGTCTTCCGGTGCGTGGTCGCCAATGGAGAACCCGTCGGCACCACCGGACACCGGTACGGGCAATGCGCCCGGCCCACTGCCACTTAAGTGTTGCAATTCTTCGGGCTATGTCGGTTACTTTCGTTCTTCTGCGAATCTCCTCATTTCTGATTTGATCACGCAGTGAAACTCCAAACATAGCCCTCTCCACTGCCCTTTGAGTGACCCTGAGCTTTCTTATAACGCCCATTGTTAGCGGCCACGTGTCAGTTCTATAAGACATCACTGGCAACACACACTGGTAGAAGACTTTTGTCTTGAGACACTGCGGTATTTCGGACGAGAAGATTCTATGTAGCTTCGTGAAAGCAGCCCAGCCGAGTTGGATTCGATGATTGACCTCTTTCTCGAAGTTGGACCTACCTAACTGGATAGTTTGTCCCAGGTATACGTGACTGTCAACAACTTCGAGAACAGAGTCTCCAATCTTTATAGGAGTCGGTACAACATGGGCTTTTTTTTTTTTTAAATATTAGAATTGGTTTTTGTATAAAGTATTTATTTCTTTACAAACATGGGTATAGCACATAGGTGATTTTTTACAAATAGTTCTCCATATTTTACTGTCACATGGGCATGCAAATATTCATAATTCAAAATTTAAGACAGAAATATATTTAAAAAAAAAAAGCGGCCAAATGCGAGTCGGACTCGCACACCGAGGGTTCCGCCGTACAAACGTAGCGGTTTACAATTTATGACGTACTAGCTTTCCGCCAGCGGCTTCGCCCGCGTGGAGTTCGGTTATATCGCGGTGTTTAAATTCCCCTCGGGAACATCAAATTTTCCGGGATAAAAGGTAGCCTATGTTCTTTCTCAGGGTATAAAGATTGTCTGTGCCAAACTTCATCAAAATCGGTTGAAAGGTTTAGGCGGGAAAGCGTAACAGACAGATAGAGTTACTTTCGCATTTATAATACTACTACTATTGATTTAGAATTTTTCACAGTTTAGAGGCAATTAGATTTAAGAAGTGTTTGATATGAATTTCAACTTTAATATCTCTACGCGTTCATGTGAAAAAAGGTAGGTAGGTAGTAAGTTTATAATTATTAAAAAAATATTTCATGTCATGTACCTAAGCAAAAATAATATTTTAATATTTTATGTAACTTCAAATTTATCATTTTCACAATTTTTCCTCTATCTGTCTGTACTATAATATAACGTTGCTTCGTGCCGAATATCAACATTCTGAGTTCACGGGAAGTACCTTGTAGGCAAAGAGATTTAAGATATATAGAGAGGGCATGTGTCAAAATGGCATACAAAAACTGAGATCCCATGGCTCAGTTCCGCCATCTAGTACAATATAGCAAAATTAGATCGACAATTGGAGACAAATCAAATAGTAAAAATGAAATAAGTTTATATAAAATATATTCAGCTATTGGCCGGTAGGTGCCCAGTTTAGTCTATGTTGCCAGATCCGATTTAATACCCTAGTATAGTTCAAATCGGGTAAATAAATATTGAAAAGTAAACAAATTAAGTGAAACTTGTCTTGTACAAACAAAAACTGTTTTAGAATTTTATTCGCTACTATTCATTTACCGTGACACCGTCTATTGGCATTTTAGATGTTTTATGCTTACGAATTATTTTAACGCTCAGTTTATTGCGATTTTTGAGTGTAATAGACCTTTTAGGCCATAAAGCGCATTTTGTTTTGCAATTTTCGTTTGCATTTCGTTTTTAGCAAAATTATTCTTTTTATACGTTTGTTTGCAAATATTTTTAAATGGCAATGCAAAAAACTGTGGTAGGGTTTGTATCATTTCGATATAAAGTTATCGATAATATTCAAAGAAGTTACTACGACAATGTTTTGTCGCATTATGATAGCTTGAAACAAAAAATTAGGAAGCAGAATAATTATGGATAATTTCAAGTTTACAAGTTTCTTATTTATATAATTCTTTTAATATAATAGGTGTTAAAGTTTAAAATTGCCGATTAGTACTGAAAATCTAAATAATTGCTTATTTTTTAATTTTTAAATAATTCATTTATAATCAATATATAGGAAGGTCGTTTATGCCTTTGTGATAGAACTCTGAGGATCTAGACTGCACAAACTGTGTGAAAGCAGAACTGCCTCCTGGGAAGAAAACTTCTTGTCACGTAGATAATTGTCTAAATCACGACAAAAATGGTAGTCTGCTGGAGCAAGACCTTTACCAGATACGTACATCATTATCTTTAAAAACGGCAAAAAAATCACGGTTATTGTATGGGAGCCCGCCTTCAGTATTTATTTTATTTTAATTATTTATTTGTAATTTGAAGATATAACCAAATATTCTGTGAACATTTTAAGCGTCTATCTGTTTCCGTTATTATTATGGAGCAAAAAACGGCAAAAATCCACGTTTGTTGTATAGGAGCCCCCTTAAATATTTTATTATTTTTATTCTTAGTACTTGTTGTTATAGCGGCAACAGAAATACTAACACAATCTCTGGAAATTACAACTGTCTCGCTATTCTGGTTTATGAGATACAGCCTGGTGACAGACGGACAGATGAACAGAAAAGTCTCATGAATAGGGTTCGTTTTACCTTTTAGGTACGGAATCCTCAAAATCACAAAGTAGCTCGCAATCATTGTACTACATATACGTACCTACATATTTTATGAATATATTTCATTATAAATAAGTTATGTAATCTATGTACTTATCCACTTAACCGTAAATTTTATCCCAATTTTTACGGTTAAGTAGAAAAGTACTGAAATTAATAACTTACTATTTCATTTCTAATACAAGGTACCGATTCTTTTTTTTTTAAATTTGTTCGACAAGTCTTTCCAAAGTAGATAACTTCTCTTTTAAAATGCATTGAGCATAATTTCGACGAATGAGACGGAAGCCAATTTTCTTCTCTACGGTCTATCTGGACAAATCGTATCCACTTTTTCCCTACAACATTATTTTTATTCGGAAACCAAAAATAACAAAAACCTAGATAAATGAATAGTAATTGTTCATTCAATTTTGTTTATTAATATATGATTATGTTTAAATAGAGTTAATAATAAATAAACTTGAAATATAGTAATATTTTAAGTTTATTTAGCTACATATTAAATGTCAATAAAATACAACAAAATGCATCTTAATAAGTATTATCGATAACTAAATCGATAAACAACATTACTACATCTCTACAAGAAAATAGTAAAACTACTCAACAATAGAGGGCGCTTATTACAATAATGGAAAATTTTCTAGAACTATTTAAGATTTTGTTAAAAATTTGAATTGCAGACGAAATATAAATAATTCATAGAAAAACATTCCGAAGTTAGGTCCAGTCGTTTTACTATAACGAGATGTACTGTAACACAAAGCGCAACATGGCATATTTCCTTAGAAAATGTTTATTCTTGGTGGACACAAATTACGTCCTGATGCGCAGACTAGACTGAGCGACTTTTAACCAAGTCGATAAAAGTATTGGCTTACGATTTTGTTCGTGATGTCTATTATAAATATAATTTTAATGTCTTTGCTTGTAGGTTTTGATTCCCTAGCGTGTGACGGAAATTCGTCTAAGGTGTCGGTATAAACTGCTGTATCTTTTGATCGCTTTAACTTAGAAGTTTGATTTTTTCACTGCTTAAAGAGACAATAGACCTAGGTATTTGGTATAAATTTCAATTTGATACCTTTATTAGTTCGTGAGAAATAAGGTAGTAAGTGTCATTTTATTAAAATATGTTTATTATATTATATATAACTAAAAAAATGTGATTTTCGCAATTTTTCCTATATTTGCATTATATGACAATCCTTCACGCCAAATTTCAAGATTCTGAGTTTACGGGAAGTATCCTGTAGGTTTTGATTCCTTTGCGAGTGTCGAAAATTTGTTGAAAATATCGACATATCGGCTGTATCTTTTGATTGGCTTGGCTTAGAAGTTTGATATTTTCACAGCTTAAAGGGACAATAGACTAGGTATTTGGTATAAATTTCAATTTGATAACTTTATTCGTTCGTGAGAAATAAGGTAGTAAGTTCCATTTTATTAAAATATGTTTATTATATTATATAACTAAAAAAATCTGATTTTCGCAATTTTTTCTATATTTGCATTATATGACAATGCTTCATGCCAATTTTCAAGATTCTGAGTTTACGGGAAGTATCCTGTAGGTTTTGATTCCTTTGCGAGTGTCGAAAATTTGTTGAAAATATCGACATAATCGGCTGTATCTTTTGATTGGCTTGGCTTAGAAATTTGATATTTTCACAGCTTAAAGGGACAATAGACCCGAGTATTTCATGTGAATTTCAGCTTGATACGTCCACGCGTTCTTGAGATAAAGGGTCTTGACAGACAGACAGACAGACAGACGGACAACAAAGTGATCCTATAAGGGTTCCGTTTTTTCCTTTTGAGGTACGGAACCCTAAAAACAAAAAAACAAATCAAAAACAGGGTTACAATAATGTCAGAAATGTCAGAAAGTGGAAACAGTACGTCAATCAAACAAGTTTTTGACACGATGTATTATTTTAATTCTATTTGACATAATTTATTGTTGTTTGATTATTATTATTGGTTACTAACATTAGTTATAAATAGTAAATTGTTGCTAACAAAACTATGGACTTTGCGGTCTGAAATAAATGACTTTTTATTATTATTAATTATTATTAGACATGACTTTCGTCTTGTCCGTGTTCATTTTAAGACCGACTCGCTTGGAGGCTCTACTGAGGTCTTCGAGCATTGTACTCAAGTCCTCTGCGGTCTCAGGCATGACTTCGATATCATCAGTAAACCGAAGGTGCGTCATGTACTCGCCATTGATGTTGATGCCCAGTCCTTTTCAGTCCAGAACCTTGAAGACTTCCTCCAATACAGGGTTAACAGTTTCAGGGAGATAACATCTCCCCGAACTACAGATCTCCCCGAGACAAGTGCACAGGCGAAACTGTGAAATACCAACTCGACCGGTAGCGCTACACGCCACCGGCGACCCGCTGCAGAAGTATTGATTTCGAGGTCTGATCCTGTATTCGGTCTGACATTTTCGTTTTCGTTCAAACCCTTCAGCGCTTCAATGTAACGATATTTTACTTGGCACGGCTGGAGAGACTGCAATACAGCCCAGGTCTCGATCGAATCAAAGGCTTTTTCGTAGTCCACAAACGTCAAGCAAGGACGTACCTAGGTTATACTCCTCGGTCTTCTGTATACCCTACAGCTAGTGTAGTTATTTAAATAGAAGTAGTGATAGCACTAGTGTAGACCCACTAGTGTTGTTATTCACGTTACGCGCTCAGATTATGATTGTTGTAAACGTTTTTGTATACGGCCTTGTTTATTTCATCTGAAATTAAATTGGAGATGAGAGTTTATTTGTTTTGAATTTTATTTCTTGGGGCTTGTTTTTTGAGATGAGGTTTTGCCAGTGTAATTATTTGTATTGAGAAATTACTCCTAAAGTATTAAGGTAGGTAAATAAAAATGTTCAATAAGTTTTCTTAGGATAGATGTTACATTTTTATTGTTGTTTGTTTTTGAATCAATTCCTGTTATTACGATCGCTTAATAAGTTTTTAAAAGCATATATTTTAAAATTCTTCTGCGTAAATGATATTTTTTCAGTTTCAGTTATATTTTCGGATGGCAGAAGAACATACTGATTTTCTTCGCAACTCGAATTCGACAACGCTACATATGTATATGTAAATGGCCGTGTGTAAAGCAGTCTTGACAACTTTGAAAGATTACTTTTTTTAATGTTATAAACTAGTGCCTGAACGCGATCCCGTCTGAAGGTAAGCTGTGATGCAATCGTTGATGGTAAACACTAGTTTACGCACCAGTTTATTAAGAGTCTATTCAGTCTAGACTTCAAGACACTTACATTGTAATCAGACGCAAATACCGCCGCAGCAAAATTGTTACAATCCTTCGATGGACGCGGTATTAAAGACGAGGCGAAACGCTTCGGCCGAATCGTAAAGGAATTTAACGGGAAATTTAATTATTTTTAAATTAAAAGGTACCTAATCATTTGGAATCCTTGGAATGTGAGGTATAATCTGTTTGGCGAACTGCTGGACAAAGTAAAACCATTGCAACGAATACGTTATTGCGAAGAAATTTGACTTGAAGTCGGGTCCCGTTACATAAAGGTGGTTTAAGATTTCTAAGTAAAATTATTCGGGCACTTATTTTTTTATCTTCAGGGAATGTAGGGGAAAGCCATTCGAGTTTAAAGAATAAAGGAACTCCTGTGGGTAATGGACTGCAGCTTCTTGATCCATTACGTTATCAATAGATGTATAGGTAACTATATTTCATGAAATTTTAGTTAAAATTAGGTCGCTTATTTCGCCGACGCTACTGTTTCTCGCCTCCAATATTGCCCTTTGATTTTAAATCCATAGATAATCTTCATTTTCCATTTCTGCGATATCAGAGTATGTATTGTCTTCGATATCAATTCCTCAATGGTAGTTACGTTGATAAAACTCTGGCGAAAATTGGAAATACTGCATTAAATTCGACCAAATGTGATTACCAAAAAGGTTATAGTTTGTTAACCTTGAAATATACGACACATAGAGTCGCGGACATTTTTGTAGATCGTTTAAAGGGGAATAATTCTTTCATACCTATTTTTACATAACTTGAACCGTTTACGCAATGGAAGCCCTTAAATGTGAATAATTTTCGCAACATTTGTAACTGATGCTTCGCTCCCATTGGTCACAGCGTAATTTTATACAATATGTAAAGAAAACCCTGTCCGACCCATAAGGATAATAAAGGTTAGGCAATCACATGACCAAATAAAATTTGAAATTTTGCATAATCATCATAGTAACAATACTAATCAATTTTGAAACTATCTTTTTTCCCCGCGAATTTACGCTAACTTCCCCAAAATTTGGTGTTTTTAAAAAAATGACAACACCATTTTAGGCGGTATAATTGTCGGCTTTCCTTTTATTGTTTTGTTAGATTATTTATTTCTTTGGCGGCGTCGCGCGTGACCTTTGTCGGCGGCGTAAAAGAAATAACTAGTGATGCACTAATTTTTGCGCAATAACGTTTTTTATCGCTATTAATCGAAACTTGTATCTGGTTGAATGATTTGTTAAAAACACAGATTACCCAATGGTAAAAGTACTTTTGTTTGTTTATCGATTAATTACTAATAACATTATTATAACACAAGTATTATATTAGTGTTTACTAATAATTGTGTTATAATAATGTTATTAGTAATTAATCGAAACTCGAAATTCGAAACGAGAAGGACTTATGAAACACAATTTTAGTAAAATTTTACAAATATTTTAACGGTCAATATCATCGATTTTGAGACAGAAACTGAAATTAAAAATTTGGCATGTTTTTCGTTTACAGCAGTGTACCTAACTAATTTAAGTTTTGTAAAAGTTCTAAACAATTCCATGCGATGTTGAATCTAGAATGAGAATGAGAAACTACAATACTAAATCGATAACAAAAATAGACAAGTAAATTGTTTCCATCGAAAATCAATATTTTGATTACTTACACATCCTTATTTACTCAAAGGATGCCGCGAGCAGCCCCGTAGGTACAATTTTATAAAATAAAAATCATTTTTACTTTAAATTATCAGTTGTGCTTGAACATCGCTCTAGTGAAGACTATTGGTGTATTGTGTGATCATGTCGTTTCCTAATGTAGAGTAATGTAACATGCTGATGGAAGGTAGCAACTGCTGTTTTGTGATCAGGTGATTGTGGTCAATGTGGTCAATGTGGTTCCAGTATGACGGTGCGTCACCATATCTTTGTCCTGTACGTGAGTACCTCCATTATCAGTTCGGCGAGCAGTGGATTGGTAAGGGTGGACCAACTGTGGTAAGCGCGGATTTGACACCACTTGATTTTTATTTGTGTGCATGTCCGTGCTAATCTCGTGCAACGGTGCCAGCTGGGCCTGTATCGTTATTAGTAAACGAAATATGGAACAACATCTCCGCCACAGCCCAATCAAGCAAGCAAGCAATCAGCTCATCGAATGAAATGATACATTTGGAGAGTCAGACGACCTTCCTACTTAAAAAAAAAAAGTTTTTTTCACGAGCTGCCTAAGTATCATTATTTCTTTCGAGACTCGATAAACGTAAATAAATTACCTATACCTACATGCATGAGGTCAACTGAGGTTATGAACTGTGCCTGTGTTGCCATGAAATTACCTGTTTATTTTATTTAAGTTATTTATTTTTTAGTGGGAATTTTTTTTTAAGTTTAGCCAGGTTTCGTAGGCATTAGTAGAATCAGTTATCGATACCTAACAATACCTTAACGGATCGGACAGGGTTTTCTTAACATATTGTATAGCTTAAAGCCTTCCTCGAAAAATTGAATTAATGGACTATCCAACACAAAAATTAAAAAAAAAAAAACAATTCGAACTAGTACTTCAAGAAATTAGCAAACAAACTCTTCAGCTTTATAATATTACTAGCCTCCGCCAGCGACTTCGTTGGCGTAGAGTTAGTTATGCTCCGCTTTGACTTCAGTTTTCGCAACATTTTTTGTCAAACAAACAAACAAACAAACAAACTCTTCAGCTTTATATATTAGTATAGATTACATACTAGCGGCCGCCAGCGACTTCAATTGCGTGGTTTAGTTATGATCCGCTCCTATTGGTCGCAGCGTGATGTTATATAGCCTAAAGCCTTCCTGGATTAATGGGCTATCCAACGCAAAAAGATTTTTTAAATCGGACCCGTAGTTTTTGAGATTAACGCGAACAAACAAACAAACAAACTCTTCAGCTTTATATATTAGTATAGATAGCCTCCGCCAGCGACTTCGTTCGCATAGAGTTAGTTATGCTCCGCTCCTATTGGCCGCAGCGTGATGTTATAAAGCCTAAATCCTTCCTGGATTAATGGGCTATCCAACGCAAAAAGAATTTTTCAAATCGGACCAGTAGTTCCTGAGATTAGCGCGCACAAACAAACAAACGAATAAACAAACTCTTCAGCTTCATATATTAGTATAGATTACATACTAGCGGCCGCCAGCGACTTCGTTCGCGTGGTTTAGTTTTGATCCGCTCCTATTGGTCGCAGCGTGATGTTATATAGCCTAAAGCCTTCCTGGATTAATAGGCTATCCAACGCAAAAAGAATTCTTCAAATCGGACCAGTAGTTCCTGAGATTAGCGCGCACAAACAAACAAACAAATAAACAAACTCTTCAGCTTTATATATTAGTATAGATTACATACTAGCGGCCGCCAGCGACTTCGTTCGCGTGGTTTAGTTATGATCCGCTCCTATTGGTCGCAGCGTGATGTTATATAGTCTAAAGCCTTCCTGGATTACTGGACTATCCAACGCAAAAAGAATTTTTCAAATCAGACCAGTAGTTCCTGAGATTAGCGCGCTCAAACAAACAAACAAACTCTTCAGCTTTATATATTAGTATAGATTAATGCAGTATAATAAAGTATATAAAGTAACTCTGAAAATTTGTGGTAGACATACGTTTGAACATTAGGAGTACTTCTGTAGATATTTACATAATAACTTTATAAGGCAGACGAAGTACTTTGTTATTAGTTGTTACATAATATACTAAAAGACGCCATTGTGTGTTGTTGACACAATGTGGCACCCGCTTTATATTATTATGAGTAATTAGTAATGAATTACAAACAGAGTGCTCGCAAATATTATCTGAGACGTAGAAACTAAAAACCACGCTTTCAGAACGTATTACACATGTTTGTTACCTAATTAGTGTTTGCAAAACTAAAACACTATCGTCGCTCTCTAGATGACAATAACTGTATTCTGAAACTTCTTCTAACAAAATTCAAACGGTAGCCACCAACTAAAACAACATGGCCCATTAGATTTATATTCAGCCATTTACCGAGACACCACGTTTACCATTCATTTCTCTGTAGTTAAGGTATAATTAAATTTTATTTTTATCTACTTATAAATGTAGCGGTAAACGATTATTTGTTTTTCTTTTTTGACTACTTTATCTTATAGTCCCATTAATGAAAATCCAATAGAACAATTATCTTCATTCACTGTTTTGTAAATGCATACAATCTCCCAGCTGTATCGTTTACATTCATAAAAACCGCTGCCAAATACCATCCATTGGGGAGTGCCGAATTCAGGCAATAGGAGAATACAGTTGGCAATGTGCCGAGACCGTATGTCCGTTTTCTATGCATCATAAACCCGGACAAACGGCTAATTTGCCGTCACGTCTGACCTACGACCTGTATTATTAAAGCAATTTGCAGCTCCACTAATGATAATGTCCATTAGTTGCCACTGTTGATACTCAATACTGAGTGCATTAACACTCGCCTCTGTGTGCACCAATGTATAGCGTACAACGCGAAAATGTTGTTCAGTGCGCGAAACTTCATTATAATCCCTCCTCTACCTCGTAACCGGTTCATATTTAGTACCGACCAGGTATATGGCTAACGATATCCGACTTTATTCAAGCGAGGAAGGGTTTGTTATTGATAGTTCATTGATAATACTGAAGTACAAAATTAAATTTTCATAGGGTGTAATGTTGTTCTTGTTATGTGTCTATTTGAAAAAAATGTTTCAGGTCAAAATGTCTACAAGCAGTTAAGTTATTTTCGGAAAGATATTTGGTTGCATAAAGAACAGTCCTCAAAGATGACAGCCTCCGTGGCGTAGCGGTAGCGAACGCGGCCGTTGCGCAAGGAGGCGCGGGTTCGATCCCCGCACAGTGCAAATATTTGTATGCATGAATATGAATATTTGCACGGGTCTGGTCGTGCCTCGGAAAGCACGTTAAGCCGTTGGTCCCGGTTGCCATACGAACATCTAGTGGCAGTCGTTATGGGTTGTTGGAGCCCTCAAAAGTCCAACAATTGGTCTAACTGCAATGCTTCGATGTCGCCTTCGGGTTGTGGAGGTCAGACGGCCGTCGCTTCACGGAAAATGTCGAAGTTTAGCCATATCAGCAGTTATTTTTATTTTATTTTATTTTTTACATTTTAAGGAAATTTACAGCTAGCATATATACAGATAGAAGATAATTAGTGAAAGAAAGCCAATTAAAAGTTTCCACAGATAACATTAGGTTAGCACAAGAGACAGTAACAGGTACAGCACAGGACAGGAAAGCGAACTTAAGACCAAGTAAGCACTCGGAGAGTATTTAGTAAACACTGAAATTTTTTAGTGATTAACAAAGAAGTTATCACAAAGTATTTTTTTAGTTTAGGAACACTGGTGGAGAATAGATCGAGATCATCAACCCTCTGACACAACAAATTATATGCTCTGCTAGCTCTTATGATATAAGAGTTTTGTCGGTATACGCATCGCACAGAGGGAACATACAGAGGCTGATGATTCCTTAAAGTGAAGGATGGAACACGCAGCCCAATTTTGCTCAACAATTCAGAACAGTCGATTGAGCCATTAGCTATATTGAACAAAAATACCATGTCGGCAATTTTTCTCCGCTTAATTAGTGGAAGAATGTGGAATTTTCTGCAACGGTTGTTGTAATTAGGCAAATAAGTTCTGGATCTAAACTGAATGCACCTCAAAAATTTCCTTTGGATACTTTCGATGCGATTGACGTAAGTATCGTAGACAGGATTCCATACCGGTGAGCGGTATTCGAGATGACTGCGCACAGTACAGAATTTTTAGTGTTTTAATATTTTTAAAATCCGCTGATATCCTTAAGATAAAACCAAGGGCTTTAGAAGCTTTTTAATAATTTTATCAATGTGTGTGTCAAAGAAAAGTTTCGAGTCAAAAGTGACTCCCAAGTCTGTAATCGTGTTAACTCTGGCTTGTTAGACTGGTAAAGCGGACCCCAGACTCCAAAGCTGAAAAGCTACGGATGCGACTGGGATTAACGCGGAGATGATGATGTAAGAACAGCCCTCAATGACAGACGCAGACGTCGTCATTACATTTTTATAGATGAAATTCCTGAGAATATCGTCATTAAACACGATTTTGGAGAAATCTATTAGAGAAAAAATTAACATTAATACACTTTCCTTTATAGATATCCGTTATATGCGGAGCTTACACATAGAATAGGGCCTGACGGCGCGATTACATACCATACCTTACTCAAAAGACATACATCAGAACCATAAAGTAGACTGCGACATAATAATATAGCGGTTTAATTAGTGCGCGAATTAGTCGCGCCGCGCCAGCCTTTGTCCGGTAATAGGACGCTGCGAGGCTGTTAATAGAAGCGCACGCCTGCGAACGTGGGCGACGACGCGCCACCTGCGACGCGATCAATTGATACGCTCAGTGTGTACTGGGGTTAATAGGATATTCTGAAGGGAGACGAAATTTCTTTTAATTGATTTAGTTAGTTGCTGAATTTTTAATATATTGTTTTAACTTGATTAATAGAGAAGAGCTAGATCAAAGAAAAAATCATTAAATAACTTCATAGCGTTCAATAAAGCAGACAATTTTGATAGGTTTTTTTTTTTTTTTTGTTGAGCTTACACAAAATGAAATAATACTATGTGTACTTACTTTTTTATAAACAAATATTGTCCGAATATTAATAAAGTCATAATATTATAATAGTAATTTACTGATCACATACATACATGTTAACACACGATGGTTACCCTCACCCGGTATTTGAGGCAGGGCTTGGAACAATGATATGACGGGAACGGGACGAGTATTCGTAGACTTATCAAGAAGTCAACAGCTCACGAAACACATGGCACTCACGGACTTATAACTACCGTGCATTTTTGTTCAATATTTCAAGGAAACATATTTTCTCTGATTGAACTCCGCTCCTAAGACGTCCATTAAACAAGAGTTCTATGCAGTTTTGAAGCTGACTGCTATCTGTCATTTCAGCATCACTATTGTTTCAAAGAATTCGCGAATTTAAGAAACAAAAGAAAATCGAATGTTATTTGGTTTAGCTTAAATTGTAGCTTGTATAAATCAAAAATTATTTCATTATTTATTTTGTCGCTTGTGCATTAGCGATATCTTTTAAAATTAAATAAACTTGGCCGCACACTATATATTGTCCAGTATCACGGGTGCGTTTACAAACATTTGAACTCACACACACAAACAGACTAGGCCAACAGTTTATTGACATTACAACCAAATAAATACACCCTCAAACAAAAACAGGAAACAGATTATAATGACAAAATGGCCTCAGCTGAGCATAATGTTTGATGACATCTCAAGGTGTTCCACCATCCATAGACAGGTCTGTCTACACTATCTTTGGGTGGTGTTAAGCCTTGGTGGTTTTATTTATACATATTTTAAACTAGTGCTGGACCGCAATCCAGCCTGATGGTAAGTAGTGAAGCAATCGTTGATGGTAAAGCGCGCTAGTTTATTAAAAGCCTGAATAGGCTTTTAATAGCTCTATAATTGACGACACTTAAATTGTAGGTAGACAGAAACACCGCCGCTGGAAAACTGTAATGCTACCCTAATTACGGGTGACTCTATAATTACAATTCAATAAGCGTGTCAGGTAGAAGTACCCTCAAACTAAGTTGATCCAATTTGTCAAACTACCCTCATAACAGTCTGTTTAAAGGGAGGACTTGTGTACATAATGTACATAATGTGGTGTTTACCTCTCGTCGAGGGTCGTGTAAACACTTGTCTGTAATGGTGATCTAACATGGTACTATCACGTGATAGTACGTGCTAATGAAATTAAAATTAAATGTTTATTTGTATAACTAGATTTTTTCAGACACTTTTTCACGTCGATTTTTGGTTCCCGTATGCAAAGGGTAAAACGGAACATTATTAGTAAGAGTCCACTGTCCGTCTGTCTGTCACCAGTCTGTATACTATGAACCGTGATAGCTAGACAGTTGAAATTTTACCAAATTATATAAATACATGAACAAATATAGTGTCATGTTGGAACGGGTAAGAACAAGTTTACAAGGGTTTTGTATTTTAAACTATATGGACTGTATCCGTTCTACCCGTTGATGTACCCCACACTGTTTGTACTTGGTATGGTCGGGTATAATGAGCTAAGGGTTCGCCGAGAGTTCAGTCTTGCTGCATATGCCTAGCACATAACCCGGGAGTGCTACGTCAGCTAGAGCTTCAAGTGCCGGACCGGTACGTGTGGAGGCGGCGACGCCCGCAACTGCTAGACGTGCCTGTGGCCAGTACCAACCTACTGGCGAAAGCACCCCTCACCCGTGCAATCCGTGTGGTGCACGAAATTCATGAAAGACTGGATATATTTTCGTGTTCTTTGAGTGAACTCGCAAGAGTTTTATTAAATATTGTTATGTAACTTTTCTTGAAGAAAAATCTTTCGACAAAGACTATTACTGCCCTTTTTATTATTCTTACTAAGCTGAGTTATACTTCGCCTTAAAGACCAAATTTGCAGCTCTGACTTTGTTTGGGCTTTTCTTCTCAAAATCGTCAGACAGGAAACGCCGAACTCGCTCGAATCTTGTTATAAAATATGATTGACTTGAAGAAGTCTTAGTTTAAACTTACCTACAGTAAATTAACCATTTATTTTATCATTTAATGATGATTTCTTGCATTTAGTTACCCATTTACATATAAATGGACGCTCAAAATTCAGTAACCCCCAGGGTCATGGCAGTTCATAACAAACAAATATTGCGCCGGTTGGCGATGTGGGGCTGTGGAGAGTCTTGACTATGATTATATTTGGATAAAGTTCTAAATCCAGTGTCGATCCACCAGTTTTCCAGTCATCTCCATGTTTATATTTTTTTAATACTCTGAAGTTTACTACAACTTCGATGAGCCAGCAATAACAAACGTAGTTCTAGGAACTCCAATCACATATCGGATATATTGCCAATACATATAAAACGAATGCTCCGTCCGTATCAGCAATTCATTGCGGTGGACGTGCAGCGGCGCGCGATGCGTCCGGTGCGGTATATTTGAGGGACTGTCCATACATTTGCGGGACGAAGGGAGGTTATTTGCGGTGCGGGCGCCGCGCTGCCCACCAACCGCACGGAAATTGAAATATTTATCCTATGCGACGCTTCTCCGATGCGGAATCATGTTATCAAGAGTGCTACTAGTGTGTGCACTGCACTATATATTTTATCGGTCAAAGAAGATTGTATAGGATGTGACTTATTGGCGGAGTGAGGGTGGGACAGTGGTCGGAAAGTGAACAAGTCCTACACCGCGATAGTTTTTATTAAGGCGTAATTCTGGGTACGGGGAGTACGCAATGAAATAAACGCGTTTTGAAATGGACACTGACTGATGTCTTAGAATTTTTCACGAAAATATTCAAGGCAAGAGATGGCTCCCGCGAGCCGACATTATTGTGGGTTTGTCTATGTTCGTCATGCAAAAATTCTAAGATAAATCATCAGAATCAGTGAGTGTCCGTTTCAAAACGCGTCGATTTCTTTGCGTTGCTTGTCATTATTGTACAATTATGTAAGTCGGGTCTTTTTTATATAAATTATAAACTATTGCTTGACCGCAATCCAGCCTGATGGTAAGCAGTGAGGCAATCGTTAAAAGTAAAGCGCGCTGGTTTCTTAAGAGCCTATTCATTTAAGCCTTGAAGACACTTAAATTATAGACTGATGGAAACACCACCGCTGGCAAATTGTTTCAGTCCCTCAATGTACGCGATATAAAAAACGAGGTGATACGCTTCGTTCGAATCATAGCGCTGTCAACTACTCTTCGCCTGTGCCCCATGCTCTGGAGACCGTTTTGAGCTAAATCTGGGTCGCCAATTAGCCTCTTCGCATGCTTTTCCACTGAATCCAAAGAAGCCAGATGGCATTTTGCAGCACCAGCCCAAATGCGGCCACAGTACTCCACACACAAACGGACCTGTGCTTTATATAACATTAGAAGCTGTCCTGGTGTGAAGTACCGGCAGACCTTTGCAATTACGCCAAGTTTCCGGGTAGCCACCTTGGCCTTGGACCCAATGAATGGTCCAAAGTTTAGGTTCGAGAAAAAGCTAAAGGCGGTTGGTGCACTCTAAGGATACATTTCAAAAAAGTAGGAAGGTGAACGGGCTTCTTTTGGTGGTGAAAAGGCACGCCTGTATTTTGACGGCGTTAAATGCTACAAGATTGGCCCATTCGGAGACTGCCTGTAGCGCAGCATTCGTACGCTCTACCATAGCCTCTCTTTTGAACCGGAGTGCTTTTTTACTAGCCCGAGTACCCGACAGGTATCTCTCCACAGCTGTCCTATCATCTGCTTACCGCATGCTGCATGTTACTGTTCTTTGTTAACATGAAAAGATAGCGTAAGAATGTGTTACCGACGTTTTTTGGAAAGTTTTTAATCTCGTTACCTAATAACACCTCATTATATGCTATCGTTTACATAGAGGATCCACATTAAATGAAATCGTGCAATCATACCGCAATAATAATATTTTTTGAGTTTCCCAAATCTCCGGGCCCCTTTGTGTTAGAGCCCCTGGATGACCGGACCTCAATCACGCTCGGTCTTAGAACTCTCATTTGTGCGGACCTCTAATGTGGACGATAGGACCGCAAACAAGGTAACATTGGATTTTTTCTTACAGTAAAGGGAGCAAAAGTTTCCACGTAAGGTCATAAGAAACCACTACGTTGAAAGGAGGTTTACTTAGGTAGCTTAGTCGACAATAATCACACTAAAAGCATCCAGTTCTTAATACAGACACAATCTTGTGTTTTGGCTGCACTAAAGCACAAGTAAGCGTATTGATATAAATTAAATTTGTTTGTTTACTATGTTCTATCTATTATGTCCTTTCTTATCAGTTTGAATGCCCTTAACTAAGCCATGCTATATCCACCATGACATTCGACAATGAAACATTCGTCAAACTACAAAACCGAAACCCATTAGTTTCAGTTTTGTAGTTCCTTAGCTCATCTAAAACAATATAATACCCGTTACTTATCCTAATTTGTAGCAAAAAATGACATAGATGTGCAGATAATGCACATCAGCCTGAAATATTGCGAATTTTTATCTGTCGTCATTATTCTGATTGGGATGTTCATAATGTGGGTATCAGTATTAATACATCTAGCTAATTAAACATTATTAGATTTTGAAATCTAGTTAATAGACCACGTAGTTTAATAGACCAGATAGTGCAAACAATTGACTGTAATTTTGTATTATTTTATTCTTGAACTAGTTTCTTTTACATGTGGCAATTTAAATGCAAATTAGACTCTGCAGCAGATCCGTAAGTGGAAAATTAATAGGTAAACAGCCATATTTATGTAAAGTTACTCTAGTTAGGAAAAGTAAATAATACAATTAGATCACTTTCACTATAAGACAGAACAAATCACTAATTGGTTACTAATGCTTTATTTACATATACATACATAGTTTAACATGGAAATCTGGACTAATAGCATTGTAAACAACATAACAACATGTACTGAACCGTTTGTAATTAATTATATTTACTGTGGTGCTCGTGCCGTTGGATCGCTAATTGCCCCACTATTACAAGTACAGCCGGTAGTTATCGAACATCAAATGAACGAGCCACAATATATCGGTGTTGACTGTGACAATACACGGAAAATTTGGATTTTCGCGTCGAATAATTGCTACTGAACTACCCATTACTTCACATTTAAATATGTATACTACCTGCGTATAGAAATGGTTAAGTTCATTTAGTGTACATAGGTGCTGAAGGAATTCAAGGATTCCTATAAGTCGCATAACGTAACATATGTATTTCCGACTGAACTGGCGCTAACGCCGCGCGCCGGTCTGTACTACATAAGGTTACTTTCATCGGATAACCTCCACATGAACTTTGCCCATCCTAGAATGAATGGGTTGGTATACTCCCGCACTCAAACAAGACTTTCATCGCAATCGCAACATTCGAACACTCAGCCCTTTCTTGTTTATCACTATTATAATAATTACCTAATGCCGGATGATATATGTATATAATGTGAGGACCAACTCTTGCAAGAGAAGCGTTAAGTCAGGACAAAGAGATCGCAAGTCCGACACAAGATATGCGACAATACAATAAATAGCAATCGTTGTTACATTAGGTACAATTAAATATAAATCAAAAATATTAGAATCAAAATGAAGTACCAAACTATTGTTATAAGCTACAAATTAACTAATTACATGTTTAATTGGCAAATTTAATGACCCATTAATTTTGGAGGGTAATTATGTTTTGAGGTGTTCTTCGGATTTTTGGTTTACTCCATTTAATCCTCGTTTAGATTCTGGTTGCTTCGTTTAAACCAGATTTTTGTTTCCTTATTTATTCTAAATTAATGGTAATTTTTATTATCATTCCATGCAAAGTCCTTTTATTCGGCGACATTGTGATATTATATAGTTATGATGATTTTTCAAGAGCGTCTGTATAAATATCGAAATACCAAGTATGCAACATTATATTTTGTTTACGCGAAACCCGAAATACGTGTCCAGTAGTTTTAAGTAAAGAATCCATGTTATACAAAATTTCAACAAGATATAATCAAAAACCATCAAGTTATGAGCTTGCAATTCGACTTGGTTGTCCCAACAAAAATTATTGGTCAAAGGTCCGTACGGGAGGGCTAGAGCGGGCGTTGACCTCTGGCGTCAGCTGGGATCTATCGTAACCGCTCGCTAACCACTATGCGGTCTCACCCTAAATGTATTTGGGGAAAAATATTACATGGTGTAAAACTGATCGGAGTCGATTCAGTTGCTTATTCTGTATTCAGGTTTCGCATAAACAAAAAATAACTTTGTATAAATACACCTTTAATCGCCAACCCACATTGAGCGAGCGTGGTGATTACGCTCAATCCTTCTCTGTATGAGAGGAGACCTGAGCCCAGCAGTGGGATGATAAAAAGGTTGATGATGATGATGAAATACACTTTTCACATAATTATGACAAAAAAAGAGTTGCTATGATTGACCAACGGTGGAACTTCCGTGAGGTCCATTGATGGCAACAAAGTATTCGTTAAGAAATAAAAAAAAGCTAAAATAATATACCTACATAGACTTGATTAGACAAAATTGAATAACATACAAACACCCGCCACACATTTCCCACCCACTGCAACTCCTGAAAGCCAGAATCAACAGTGGAGACCGCCAGAAAAACGCCGAGCAATGAAGCTCGACGAGTCCCGGAGAAACGATTGAACTGTCTTGGGTCCCGCAATGAAATTAATCAGAAAAGAATAGCGGAGGAGTAAGAACAAAATATGAATAACATACATGGGATCACAATTAAATTGTCAATTATTTCAGTACAGTGCACGCAAACAATTATATGAATAGAATGACATTTACATCAAATTGTTCCGAATCAAATAACAGCGCCGCAAACGCAACCATGTCCATCACTCCTCAGCAAGAGTCGCAGCGTCACTGGAGTAAGAGGTGCAATTGAGCCAGCATGGAGTCGTTTTGACTAGTTTGGGTGCTGCTAGCTTAGACAATTTTGGAAACACAATGAAAAAACTAGTCCAATGATCGCTACTTTCCCCTACAGGCTTTCCAATGATACATCGCCAAATCTCTTTACACTTTTTTCCGGTTAAAATGGCGCTCGCTTCTCGTGGTATTTTTCATTAATTTTTTGCATACCTTAACATAAAATTACTGAAGTTATAATGTGGTAGCCATGGTGGATAATGAATTTGCCACAATCATGCTATGAGTATTTTTGATTATTTATTTAAAGTCTCTTCGCTTCTCGCCCTGACCTAGTGCTGAGACCTGATCGCTCATGGAGTCACAAATGTTTCGCTTTTGAGTTTACCAAAAAGCTATGGACTGCAGCATTTTAGGTGTTAAAACGTAGGACAGAATTCAGAACACTAGGTAGGTAGTAGAACAGAAGTAACATGAAACAGTTTGAACTCATATCGAATACAAACTTGAAATCGGCCACAACAAGCTGAACCTAAGCCCTACACAGAGCGCAACAATGAGCTACTCATTTCAACGAACAAAAACGTGGTCCTGTCATATTCTGACACAAGTAGATACTTCGTGTATTTCCACTGTTATCCGTGGCGCTGGCGTCGCCTCCCGTTCCCACTCGGGCCCAGCGCGGCGCGTCGCACTTCCACTGACACCCACTTATAACCGTCACAATGGCGACACAATACCTTGATATATTCCTCGCATTGTGCTGCTGTATCTTGATCATCTGAGATAACTCAGAGTGACAGGATGAATGCTAATAGACAGACACGCGTAAAATGTACTTGTTTGTACTCACCGTTATACAAGTCTAGCTTATTGTAGTGTGGTAGTAGTATTGTAGCAAGGGTCCAAAGTATTTAGAATCCCAAAGTTCTCATTCTTAATATATAATAATAATAGCGGTGCCCCGCGGTTTCACCCGCGTAAGCTTCGAACCGAAAGAGCTCAGTTAGTATCAAACAGCGCCTGTTAAAATAATGGGAGCAATATGTACGTCCGCGTTTGCTCCCGTTTTGGCAACATTTTTTGTTCCTGCTTTCCTCCTATTGGTCATAGCGGGATGTTTTATAGCCTATTTTCTTTCTCAGGCTCGAGACTATCTGTGTACTAAATTTCATTACAATCGGCTCAGTAGTTTAGGCGTGAAAGCCGGACAGACAGACAGAGATACTTTCGCATTTATAATATTAGTATGGATATGGATATGAACAAACTTTTAAATGAGTTCCAAGTAAAAAAATAACTATAACTGCTATTTCCTGTTGACATTCAAATGCTTTCCACGACTTATTTATATTATTATAATTTCTGGCAAATCATAAAAATGATCATTTTATTTGGTATACATAGTTGATGTTTCGTTATTTTATTGCATTAAAATATGCAAATAGAATAAATTAATTAAAGTTAATTAATTAATAAATATTAATATACTCAACTAGAGTGCTTTACCATCAACGATCGCATCACTGCTTACCATCAGGCGGGATTGCGGTCACGTCCCAGTTTATAATATATATAAAAAAAAACAAAGAAACCGCTACAATGCCCCACATATGGTACAGAGTGGAGCGGCATTACACAAGCCGGCCTTCTGACCGGGCAGACCCCAACGGAAGCAGAAGCCACTGTGGTCCACCTCCGAGGTGCATTTCACTCCCACGTGGTGGCCCACATGGCAGCGGTAGCACCTCAGAGGTCTGGGTTTCAACAGTTTCACCTGCGCTGTAACCCAGCTCACCAGAATTGTCACAATGCCCCGGAAATTGTCCAACGATACGGATCGCAATATATCCTTAGTTACACTTCGTCGTAGTACAACAGGCCAAATAAATATATGTATTTAGGAGTCAGTAGATTGCGATGTGGTCCCCCGCGCGCCCCTTGCCGCGCGATATCTAATCATATTTTGGGACTTTTCTGTCTTCAATTCTTGGAAATATAAGGATAGCATTTTCAATCATAACTCTCTCGTTACTTTCCTTTTCTTTAGTAGAATTCAAAAAGCTTTAAGGCGAACAATGGACTAGTTTTCCGACGTCCGACCATACTTTCATTTACATAAATTTATCATAAATGATTCTTGTAAATTGGTTTTAATAAACACTTAATAAGTGTATATGATTATTAAGCTGCGCTATGTTCTGACTTAATATGTACTCTCCGGTTCCGCGTTGACACTCATACATAGTAGATAATACCTATGTCATAGAACACATGCGCTTATCTTAATACATACGTCCATTCATAACATTTGGAAAAATAAAGACACACTCAGCAAACACCTCTAGACATAATCTAAAAATGTTCCTAGCCTCTCTCGTGCCTCGTTCCCTCACCCAACTTGGCGGAGCACTCTACCCCTGTTTTGATATCTAACAGCAAGAGATGATTTATATTTTATGCTTGTTTTCCATATTCAAAAGTTTTTGCTCCTCTGGAGTCGCATACACTAGCTATTCATAAATTCGATGGTTTTTTTCCATGGCATGGTGATTGAGTGCTTCACTTCCTGTTACGTGAAAGTTTTTCTGAATTTAGAGGAGTAAGGAAAAATAAAAAATCAGTTGTTGAATTATTGATTTTCACCACCAGAATCTTATGCAGGTTTCTTGAAACTACTAGCTGAACTAAACTGTTACTAACAGTTTAGTTCAGCTAGATAAAGAAAACAACATTGTTTATATAGGTACGGCCGGTGATCTAATAGTAACATAACGCCAAGACCCCTTTTTTCAAGAACGTTTAATTATAATTACCACCACCACGTACACCAACAATGACAATCAATTTCAGTGTCAATGAATTTCATCTCAACCTTTTTTGTTTTATTTGCAATCAAATTTTCACACAATTTAATTAATTTTTGCTCATTTACAATCAATTGTTGGTGAACCTAATAAAAAAAACAAGCACCTGACGGCAAGTGTGTAAGAATCCCTCAGTCCCTCACGTACTGAGAGTTGTATGATCGTTTTATAAAACGCGTCGTTTTCAGGGTGGGCGTATGAATCCTCGTTACTAAAATATATTTTGATCTTTCGCGTTGTTAACGCAGCCCCACTTTTTCTATCATAAACGATTTATGTTAATAAGAGGCACCGCTGTAAGTTTTAATCTCAGTCGCACTTGATGAGGTTTTGATTCCACTCAAAGCGATTACAATAATAAATGAGATCGGATTATGACCGATTATGTTTTTTCACAAGAAAACCTGTTTAAGTTACATTTTGTTGGTAATGTTTTTCTCATTTGGATTATTTTAGGACCAAGGAAGAATTTGAAAATTCGTCTTGAAATCCAGATAAATTCGAATGGTCTGCCATGAGACCATGTGTGCGTAGTGTAGAGAGGTCATTTGAAACGTTTGAATAATGATTAAAGTTAAAATATTTATATATTACTGCTTTTGAATTTGTTCTTTTGAAAGTCTGTTAATACAGACTTAAAATATGGAAAAAGGACAAATTTAACTGAAACTATTAGGTTTTAGTTATAATTATTAGGGCATTCAGAAGAAATTTATTTTTAAAACATACGAACGAATGTACATAGTTCATTAAAATATGGAAATTAATCCAAATATCTTAAGTAATACATAAATATCGTCGTTCGTTCTATTGAGTTCATGACTAATAATTTATTATTATTGCTTCTATAACTTTAAGTAACTTATCAGGGGTCTTTGTGATTTAAATTTTGCAACATACCTGTGTTTTTCTTTATGTATGTATAGTTGAGTGATTTTCTGTATTTTTATAGAACATGTAAAGAAAACTCCGTCCGACCCATAAGGATAATAAAGGTTAGGTAAATACATGACCGAATAAAATATAACATTTTACATCATCATCATAGTAACAATCTAATGAATTTTGAAATAATCTTTTTTTTACGCGAATTAATTCCAACGTCCCCAAAATTTGGTATTTTTAAAAAAAGTGGCAACATTATTTTTGAAGGTATTATTATGAGCGGATAGAGACACGACCGCGTGCTGCGTGCCCTGCCCCCTTCATCGGCGCATGTATTGCTTACCGCACATGTAAGTATTAAGTTAACCCCTTTTGCGAAATAGTATTTTTTTGGGGGGGATTTTTTTTTAACTCTAACCCAAAACTTTTAGGCATTTGTAGAACCTAACAATACCTTCACGGATCGGACAGGGTACATATAGTATAGGGTAGTTTAGCTATAATATTTGGCTGTTCGGTTGTTTGCTTCTTCAAAGTGGTGTTCTCTATGACTAAGTTGTCAATTTCATTGTAAGCTGTATTTAGTTGTATTCTCAACTGCTTCAGATCTCAATTTAGTCTTTCACGGCAGTTTGTGGTACAATTTTTGAAAGATATTCAGATTAAGCTGAATCAAAAGAGGAGAGATAATAACTGTTTTTTTTTTTTAACATATTTGGTAAATCCATCCTGATCCTGATTTCATTGAACTTCGATTATCATAAATCTATACTAATATATAAAGCTGAAGAATCGAAAAAAAAAGTATCGAAACCTACGCGGGTGAAACCGCGGCGCGCGGCTAGTAAATAATATAGCTTGAAATTGTTATCCACACATTCACTTCCACAATTTTTTACTTAGCTTAGTTTATTATTTCAATATCATGTAAAGAGTTCCGGTGTCGCCGATTCCATAGACAACTAGTAGGGGTTTATAGTTTCGCAAAGTCTCTGTGCTTGTTCGTCCTTCCTATTGCCATTAAACTCAGTGACCATAAGCACTGGAGAGCTGAAATTTGGTACCAATATTTAATATTAACCACGCCGACAAAGAGGCTAAATAAAGAGTGGAAAAACATGTTCTCCGTATGTACCCCCGCATATGTAAAGTCGGAAGTGATTTTTTTATTCATTGCATTCCTAACATGTGGTTTATTGTTGGAAATGTATTTAAATGACCAGGGGTTTATTAAAATATTTGTTTATAATGTTAATAGTTGTAGAAATACTCGCTCCAAAAGTAAAATAATGAGTCCACCTCTAACTTTTGAACATATTTAAAAATAAGAGAAAATTCTCAAAGTAGAACCGCATATGCTAGCCTTTTTGTTTAAATTTAGTTTACATATTGTATTATTCTGAACGTATCTACTTTCAAAAAGAAAAGAAATATTAAACCGGTTTTCGGTTGACGCGAACCAACATTACGTCTGCATCTTTATCTTTCTATTGCATTAAGAAAAGGAGAAAAGAGAAAATAAATATTAGTTTGGTCCTTTGAAATTAGTCAGCACCGGACGTATTGTTGGTCGACATGCTTTTAATACTCGTCAATAACTTCGAATGCAGAGCAACCAACTAGAACTAGAGTGGGAGCAACATGGCAGTTCGACGTTATCTTCGTTTTATTCATCTTCATCTTTAGACCCACTTGTAAGGAAGCTCTGCTGAGGTTATTGAGCATTTTGCCTAAGTCTTCCAGGGTTTCACTGCGCGATTGAATCAGAAATGAGGAGATCCGTAGAAGAACCAAAGTCACCGACATAGTTCTTCGAGTCGCTAAAATGAAGTGGCGGTAGGCGGGGCACATTGCTCGTAGAACCGATGGCCGATGGGGCAGTAAGTTTCTGGGGTGGCGGAAAGACGCAGCGTAGAGAGACCCCCAACAAGGGGGACCGATGACCTGGTAAAGTTGGCGGGAAGCCGATGGATGCGGGTGTTAGGATAGCAGAGTGGTGGGTAATTAAATAAGATTCAAGCAAACATTATTAGGAGAAACATTATTTATGTATTTTTACACACTGGACATATTTAGAATCATCAGCAATATAAGTCAGCAATATAAATTACATAAGAGCAGGCACATAAGAATTATGTGCCTATAACAAATATTAAGGATACTTAACTGGTAGTGTGCTCGGTCCGACGGCTCGATGAAGACTGACCCCCACCTAGGGTCGGGTTTCCGTATTTTTAGACAATAATATTAGAGTACCCTTCATCGAGCCGTTATTTCAGTCTATACAATCGAATCACCTTCCGAACCAACTAAACTTAAACAATCCACATTACAATACTTTTCTTAGAATTATGACTCGTTATAGATATAACACGGGCAACACAAGACCGATCATCGTGGAAAGCCTTGGAGGAGCCATTTGTGCAACAGTGGATCTCTATAGACTGGAGAAAAAGAAGAAGATGTTTTTAGTCATGTCCAAACTCTCTATGGAGTATCATAATTTGACGGAACTATACAAATATTTCATATTCTGTCCTTTTCACAATTAAGATGCACTAAACTTAAATTTAGTTTAGTTTGTGATCAAGGGAGTCAGCGCCAGTGGCCCGGCCTTAATATATACATTGATCGAACGGCTCGCGACGTGCAAAACAAACGTGGTCCCAATACTAGTGGCGTTTCCCACAATACCCCCGACATTACTAATGTGAGGTAGCGATAATTGAATGCATTTGGTTTAAGAAGCTATTTATTAACATGGAACTACTGGATTTATTTAAGGTTCGCGCTATGTACATCGTCAGTAATTTGTTACTGACGCTTAAGTTTAAAGTAAAGTATTACCAGCAAACAACCCTACTCATATATCATGATTATCCTTTATGAGGTACGGCAAGTCATTAATATAAATAAGAAACAAGAAAGGAGAGAGAATTGAACCCTGTGGAGTTCCCATTGTTACAATAGATCCGGGAAATCTTTTTCCATTATCATCAATGCTCTAAATCCTTTTACTCAAGTATGAAGTAAGAAGTTCCAGACAGTGTTCTGAATGGTCTGATGTAAGTGTATTGTATCAAGTTTTCTCAACATTTCATAAATTAACGTAAATTTAATGCATTCTTTTCTAACTTTCTTCTTGATTAAGATACAGATGTGATTTACACCATTTTTAGAGAATGTAATTCTTCTTAATGAAATTCAAGGGTTCAATTCAAGAAGTTTAACACGTTCGCTGCGTAACATTTTTAGTGTACTTTCAGCTGGTGCGTCAAGAGGTCATCTTGGCACATAGAAGACTTTCCTGCAGTGCATCGTGTGGTCTAATTAACCTCAAACGTTTCTGTTTTGATATGGGTTTTTTCAGTACCTCATATAGTTATTTTAATATTTTTTTTATATGTAGGTCAAAGACCAATATATAAGCAATATATAACCAGCTGCGTTTTTAGTTCGCTCTTGGCGTCTGTGCTACAGAAGAGAAATAATTTATGAATTTATTTTGACCACACAACGCACTAAATATAACAAAAAACTAGTGATGGGAGGCACGGGGCACCTAATTACTATCGAGAATGTTATCTAACGATAACAGTAAAAAAATCCTTAATTTGAATAATAGAGAAAAATTTTAAAAACAAATTTGTTCTATTATAATATTTTTACGTACTGAGAATATAAATATAATATTTAATATAAACTTGATCACTTTCTATTTACATACCGAATACATTTGTAGAATATGTGAAAAAGTTTAATGCAAATAAAACTCTTGATTCTTGTTTGTTAATTTTTATTATTCAAAAAATAAATTATATAATTACTTGTGTTCTTCATTGAAACGTGGCAAACATAAATGATTTTGACATTGTCTGCAGAGAGTAGGCACTTTTTTACTTTTTTCCCTGCTTCAATACTAGAAAGCCTTAATCTTAATTTATTGTAACAGCCAGTGCATCTTGTAAATATAACATAAATTTGGTCCGCTCAAAACAACACGTCGTCGTCGCGGATGACGACGTGTCACGTCACACCACTAACGTCACAAAATGGCACCCGCGCATCATCTAGTGCGGATATGGGGTGCGGGGAGCGCGTGGTCATATTGACCACACACCGCACCAGATTTAAATATTTTTTTTTAAGTGCGGGTGAGGTCAAATTGTTTCACGAGTTTTGAAAAATGTTGAGTTGTTCACGTTCTAGCGACAATAACAACGGTATATGTATCTCTTTTCTACGATAGCAGCACCCCAAGTTATGCCTTCCGCACCAGGGTGAGTAAACGCTATTTTGCGGTGCGCACTGAATGAAAGTTAGCTATGAGCCAATATGACCACACAACGCAGCGAACGTGTTAAGGATATACATATGTATTTTTATATTTAACTTAAGTACATATATAAATAGGCTCTTAATAAACTAGCACGCTTTACCATCAACGATTGCATTACTGCTTACCATCAGGCGGGATTTTCAGTCAAGCACTAATTAATCTATACTAATATATAAAGCTGAAGAGTTTGTTTGTTTGTTTGTGCGCGCTAATCTCAGGAACTACTGGTCCGATTTGAAAAATTCTTTTTGCATTGGATAGCCTATTAATCCAGGAAGGCTTTAGGCTATATAATATCCCGCTATAACCAATAGGAGCAGAGCAGTAACAAAAAATGTTGCGAAAACTGAAGTCAAAGCGGAGCATAACTAACTCTACGCGAACGAAGTCGCTGGCGGAGGCTAGTAATTTATAAAAAAAAACCCTATGAAGATAATTTATTGATTTAACTTCAGTTAAAAATACATTTAAGTAGCACTACTTTGAATGTTCAAAAATACAAATAGGATCTCTATTTTATTTTTATACTAAATAGGGATAATATCTTGGACCGTCATGCTGATGTCCCCCACGTGTGTGCCAGTGGCGCTACAGCAGCTGAGCTTCCTTAGGTAAGTGAATACTCTTACTTCAATAAAAACAGTTACATAAATACATGTTTACGTTATACAGGAGACTATCATGAACCAGCTAAATTTAGTTTAGCAATTCTACAGATTAGTCACGTATGTACAGTAGCAAAATTAATTTAAGTACGAAAAGTGCTTGAATTTATAAGTAAAATGTAGTATTCACCCCAACACAAATGCCAAATTCCATCAGCATCGCTCTCAAACATCTCTATTTTGGACGAATTTTCGAGAAACGGAGCGTGAAATTCCTCAAATTACGTTCTGCAAACGTTAACATCAGACGTGTAGTGATGTCATAGATGGCCATGTATTCCCTACAAATTGTACATGCATGGCGCTGAATAAAATATGTGCAAGCGACACATGGATCAGTGGAGATTGTCAACGATCGCCGGAGATGCCCGTAGGTACGGTTGCCAAACAAAATATCGTGATATTTTCCGAAAAATGAATTTAAAATAAAGTTTGTGTGAGTTACACAGTTACAGGTCATCGGACCCCCAACAAGGTGGACCGATGACCTGGTGAAGCTCGCGGGAAGCCGATGGATGCGGGCAGCACAAGACCGGTCAACGTGGAAAGCCTTGGGGGAGGCCTTTGTCCAGCAGTGGACATCTATAGGCTGAAGAAGAAGAAGAGTTACACAGCGATTTTTAATTAGGATGATTTCCTGTTATATTTTATAAAGGCTAGTTCTTGTTTTATTTTTTGGTTCCATTTTATGGAACGACATAATTTGTAAGAGACGACTAAAACCATTTAAAGGGACGAATCAATTCTGTTTTATTATCAAATCTATCTTACAATCTTACTGAACCCTATCCTACTAATATATAAAAAAAAAAGGTTTTGAGGAAGTGGTACGTATGTACGTGTATGTATGTACGTGTATGTATGTACGTGTATGTATGTACGTGTATGTATGTACGTGTATGTATGTACGTGTATGTATGTACGTGTATGTATGTACGTATGTATGATGTACACACAGTTACGTTTTGAGGACGTGGTACGTATGATGTACACACAGTTACGTTTTGAGGACGTGGTACGTATGTATTATGTACACACAGTTACGTTTTGAGGACGTGGTACGTATGTACGTGTATGTATGTACGTGTATGTATGTACGTGTATGTATGTACGTGTATGTATGTACGTATGTATGATGTACACACAGTTACGTTTTGAGGACGTGGTACGTATGATGTACACACAGTTACGTTTTGAGGACGTGGTACGTATGTATTATGTACACACAGTTACGTTTTGAGGACGTGGTACGTATGTACGTGTATGTATGTACGTATGTATGATGTACACACAGTTACGTTTTGAGGACGTGGTACGTATGTATGATGTACACACAGTTACGTTTTGAGGACGTGGTACGTATGTATGATGTACACACAGTTACGTTTTGAGGACGTGGTACGTATGTATTATGTACACACAGTTACGTTTTGAGGACGTGGTACGTATGTACGTGTATGTATGTACGTGTATGTATGTACGTGTATGTATGTACGTGTATGTATGTACGTATGTATGATGTACACACAGTTACGTTTTGAGGACGTGGTACGTATGATGTACACACAGTTACGTTTTGAGGACGTGGTACGTATGTATTATGTACACACAGTTACGTTTTGAGGACGTGGTACGTATGTACGTGTATGTATGTACGTATGTATGATGTACACACAGTTACGTTTTGAGGACGTGGTACGTATGTACGTGTATGTATGTACGTATGTATGATGTACACACAGTTACGTTTTGAGGACGTGGTACGTATGTATGATGTACACACAGTTACGTTTTGAGGACGTGGTACGTATGTATGATATGTGGTACGTACACACAGTTACGTTTTGAGGACGTGGTACGTATGTATGATGTACACACAGTTACGTTTTGAGGACGTGGTACGTATGTATGATGTACACACAGTTACGTTTTGAGGACGTGGTACGTATGTATGATGTACACACAGTTACTTTTTCAAGTAAAAAAACTACTGAACGGATTCGGATGAAATTTTTTAACACAGATATTTTATAACCAAGATTAACATATAAGATATGAGATTTTAACTCGACATTCCAGTACGGGATCGAAATATGCGGATGAAACCACGGCGCACAGCTAGTTTTAAACAAATGCTTTAGCATTGACTTTGACATATTTATTCAGTAAGTATTGCTTCGGATTCAATTGAATATTTTGTGTGGGTTATAGAAAAATACAAAGTATGTAAATAACGCAATCAAAGTATCTTAGCAGTAAATTCTCGCTTATTCACAAGTATACGTTGAAGTAAGTCTTGGGTCCGGATATTGGGAATAAGACAGTCTCTCTGTATCTTCACCCGCCGGCACGGACTACAGTTTGCCTATATCCGATATTATTTCTACTTTTAAAGTAATCATTTATATTATATTTTATCTTTAGGGCTTTATTTAAGAATGGGAAAGCTTTTTACATGGTTGGATTAGAAATTGTTTTCTTTGTTGTGAGCTCGAGAGTTTGCAACATGCCCAACAATAAAAATAGTAAAAGTATTAAATAATAGGTAAATAATTACTTTATCACATACATTGTAAATTATTGTAAGTCATATTCTTTTGTCTGTAGTTGTTTTGTTCTAATATGTATGTCCCTCTTAGAAGTTAACAATATAATGTTTTAAATTTTACAGCTCAGGTCGTCATAAAGCACGGAAAGCGCTTGACAGCTGACGTCCATTAATATTCGCCCTGAATAAAATATAAAGCGTCACGAATTTTTAAATCTCTTTTTAAAAACAAAAAGGTACAATGTAATCTAAACACAACGCAATTTTTCCCTTTAGAACAAGGCTTTAGAATTTCTCCCCGTTTTACAGGAAAATACGAGGAAACACTGATTAGCTGATTAATATTCCAATTTAAGAGAAAATTGAAAAAAATAATAGGTTGCCATTGTGGCTGGAAGTGAATCTCGTTTATATTGACTTAATTAAAAATTCAAAAAGATTTTAGGACCAAATTACTGATTTAAAATAGTTATAAGGTGTAAGTATACATATACAATATGTAAAGAAAACCCTGTCCGACCCATAAGGATAATAAAAGTTAGGTAAACACTTGACCAAATATAATATAAAATTTTACATAATCATCATAGTAACAATACTAATGAATATTGAAATAATCTTTTTTTCCCGGGTATTAATTCCAATTTCACTGAAATTTGGTAGTTTTTAAAAAAGTGTCAACACCGGTATTATTATAAGCGAATAGCGACGCGACCACGTCACAGGTGCCGCATGCCCTGCCCCCTACCGTCCGCGGAAGGGGTTGCTTACCGCACATGTATTAGTTACCTCTAGTGTTTAGTGTATAGTTACCTCTTTTTGCGAAATAATATTTATTTTTTTAGGGGGATTTTTTTTTAAGTTTAGCCTGTCCTTGTGGGCATTAGTAGAATCAGTTATCGATACCTAACAATACCTTCACGGATCGGACAGGGTTTTCTTTACATATTGTATATATTTTTTATCATGGCCATTGAACGTGCAGCACAGAACTGATATTAGCATGACGTGACGGGGTGCTGATAGTGCAAACCATCGTAATAGTGAAGAAAGGAGCTCTTCTTAAATTAAATATTTATCTTTACAGGTCCGTACACAAAGACAAAACTAGCAACATGCAACCGTTTCATTTTGCAAAATTTATTTTAGCTTACTTATTTAAATCTTTAGAGTTTTTTTGCATAAAACACTGTGAGCTGTAAACATTGTTTTTCTGTGCGATTTGTGCTCGATGTAGTAAATCCAGCGCGGTCGTGAAAGAAATAAGATAGTTGAGAAGTAATGATGCTTCTTCTTCCTCAGCCTATAGATGTCCACTGCTGGACAAAGGCCTCCCCCAAGGCTTTCCACGATGACCGGTCTTGTGCTGCCCGCATCCATCGGCTTCCCGCGACCTTCACCAGGTCATCGGTCCACCTTGTTGGGGGTCTCCCTACGCTGCGTCTTCCAGTACGTAGCCGCCACTCCAGAACCTTGCTGCCCCATCGGCCATCGGTTCTACGAGCAATGTGCCCTGCCCACTGCCACTTAAGTTTAGCGACTCGCAGAGCTATGTCGGTGACTTTGGTTCTTCTGCGGATCTCCTCATTTCTGATTCGATCACGCAGAGAAACTCCTAGCATAGCTCTTTCCATTGCCCTTTGTGTGACTCTGAGCCTTCGTATGAGACCCATTGTGAGCGACCACGTTTCAGTTCCGTAAGTCATCACTGGCAACACACGCTGGTCAAAGACTTTAGTCTTGAGACACTGTGGTATCTTGGACGACGAGAAGATGTAGCGTAGCTTCCCGAACGCTGCCCAACCGAGCTGGGTTCGCCGAGACACCTCTTTCTCGAAGTTGGACCTACCTAGTTGGACTTTCTGTCCCAGGTATATATACTCGTCAACAACTTCGAGTGCAGAGCAACCAACTGCAATTGGAGTGGGTGCGACATGAGAGTTCGACATGATCTTCGTTTTATCCATGTTCATTTTTAGACCCACTTGTTGGGAAGCTCTGCTGAGGTCATTGAGCATTTTGCCCAAGTCTTCCAGGTCTTCGAATGATGCTTACCAGATGCTTTTATATTCGCAGATAATGGATCGTCTATAGTAAAAGTGCGCAGTGCTGCACACCCCCACCCTGCCACAAGTTAAATAAATATCTACCTTATTTCAATGACTGTTAAGTTGATTTCACAATGAACCAATATTTATCTATATATCTTATGCTACCTTTTTCGTGAACCTGTGAATCTAAACTAAACTAATAAGTATATAAAAAGAAATGATTTTTATGTGTTTGTAAGTTCCTTTGTTACTCTTTTTCACTAAAACAGCTAAATGAACTTAAATACTTTTATCCCGATATCCACGGGATCAAGACTTAATGTTTTATCTGTTAAACGGGTAAAACCACGGAGCGCAGCTATTTTCCTATTAATAGGAGAATTGGATAGATATACCGTCAAACAGTCCCAACTCAAAGCAAAAAACTGTCGTCTGCAAACTCAAATAAAAATAATTCACTTTGTTCCAGACTTTTGCACATAAAACAAAACGTTAAAGTTTTTTCACTGAAATTCTGAAAAATCTTGTGTTTCAATAAGTGTTGTCAAACGAGACAACTGCTGGCAGAGTTCTTATTGCAAGCCCTGCACTTGGCCACTTATTGATACTTGTATGTACTTTGTACTAATAGCGGAAAAATAAAATCTATTTCCATGCACTAAAGACGATTTTAACTCAAACTGCCAGTTTTCGGGCAGTACTGCAAATTGAACTTAATAGTTGAAAAATTACAGTTTAACATCCCTTGTGGTGAACGTATTCAAAGCATATGGATTTAGGAAGGATCGGTCGTGATTCTGGAAGACGGATAATGCCGGGGGCGATAAGGGCGCAGTCTGAACAGCGGCCACGTTAGCAGAGGGCGTTGACTTGCAAGTTGGCAACTTAGTGGCACGTTGTGAGGTACGGAGCCGTCTAATAGATGTGCCGACGAGATAGGAAAGCGATCCGATTTGTAATTATGAGCTGAACACCCAACTATTCTCATACTAGTTTGACGGCCATTAGAATTGAACCGGTGTGCTACGTTCGCCTGAGCGATCTCTTGGTGTGAAATGATTTCAGTTACGAGTACGTATTTTAATGGCACAGGTTTACTTATGTAAAACTTACCCTTACGCGTGTTGTCTGAACTCACATTATTAGACGAAAACTAATTCTGTATTCTCAACAAAAATATGTTTTCTAAACAAGATAATTATTTGAAAGGTCCTTAACCCTACGTCCTCGCCGCCATGTCACCTGCAGAGAGAGGCTGGCGTGATTGATAACCATGACGGCGCTTATCGTAGATAAGCTCCTGGGAGATTGTTAATTATAGGGCCAAGCATTCAGAAATATAAAAGGAGTCGGGGCCAGCTGATTGGATTATTAATAACTGAAGAGTTGGTGTGACATCACCTGACTGAGTATATCATTTTTTGGGGTTTTTAGATTGATTGATAGAGCGATGGAAGTTCCACAGATCCTATTCTCTTTCAGTGCTGAGACTGTAACGAAGTGTACTCAATTAGTTCATGATGTATGATACGAGCCACTCCACAAAGTTTTAGCTGACTTGACTTTTCTTGATATTACCCACTTATCATCCACTTCTAGTAATTATACGAACTTATTGTGATAGCAATTCAGTAAGTTTTAATGAGAACGGTAACGGTAGCTCTTGTTAATACCTATCATAAAAAATAGAAGGCTTTGTATAATTATATAATATCACAGGGAACTGCCTACCTCGTCCATTCATGAAATTTCATTAATTACTGCTCATTTCCTTCTGTGGTGGTTTATAAGATTTCATTCAAAATTAATTAAATATTAGCATCAATGGAGCATATACTTCAGAAACAACTAATTAAATACTGCTTAAGTAAATACTTGATGTATAATGATTTCTCAACTCACGAGAAAATTGCTACCGTAAAATGGGGTTATTTGGAAATCACGGGGTTATTTGAAACTGGCGAAATAAAAGGTTTGATCAATTATATTTTTTTATCTATTGGTAGTAGAAAGTATATTACACCACCTAGCAAGACATCTAACACTCAACGTCAATTTCACAGAAAAAAAATGAAGAATATCGGTCGCAAACGTTGTGAATTTTATTTATTCACAAAATTTGATTTTTTGTGTCTTTCGGGGTAGTAAAACTATTGCCAGGAACTAAAAATCTAGAGAGATATGTGTGAAGTAAACTAGTCTACGTAATAGTGTATTTCCTGTGCTTTTCAGATCTTCGATTTGTCCTTTCTATCTCTTAAGGACATTTTCAGATATCGTTTAGATATTCGTTTTAAATATAGCTCAAAAATATGTAAAAAAAAACAATGCAATGTATTCAGATACCAATTAGCCCCATTGTTGCGATAATCAGAACGGAAATTTAAAAAAATAAATATGTCCAGATCTAATAACAGGAGCCGTATATTAAAAACAGATAATTAGGAGAAATTTATAAAAGTGCAAAAAATATATATTCAAACGTACTAATTTAGTAGCTTTATTTTTCGTAAACATACATTTAAAAAAAAGTGCCTCTATCAGTTCCAATTAGCCCCACTTTAGGGTATTAAATTATGCGCTGAGCTCATCCTATATTGTTTTGACACAGCCTCCATGGTAGCATATTTTGACCCCTTAAGCCATAACCCAATTAATCTGATAAAGATCTGCCCATGAGCTCCAAAACGGGATAGGTACACAATTAATCTTCTCAGTGTTTCTCTGCAGGATTGTAAAATACATACAATTTCACGCTGTTTTCCACTTCTCCATCGAGTAACGAATAAGCTAGAAGGTTCAAGAGCGTATAAGATGAAAACCGTAACTGTTATTGAATAAAATTAAATAGTACAATTTTGCTACTTGGCGGATACTTTTTTTTATAAAGTTACTATTTGTTTTATTACTATTACTTACTATACGTACGCATATGCCTGAACCTTCGAAGATAACAGGCGTGATTTTATGCTATCTTTATTTTGATTTAAATTGTATATTTGTTTTAAAAAGCTTTCGGATTTCGTAGGATCGGGATTTCATTTGTATTTTGTTGTTGAACACAGCCTACGGTATGTAGTTATGATTGCGGCTAACCTTCTGGCTTCTTCTGTATTCGATGTATTTTCTATAGAGTGGAACAAACATAATGTGTGGTGTGAATTTGAATAATGTTATTCAAGGCGCGACTGCACGGGGGCGCGTTCTGCCACCAACGAGGGAATTACTTCTACAGACATGGTTATGATTTTAAAACGCTAAATGGTATCACAATATAAGCATCTAAAGTAATGTTTAACATAGATTTTGTTTATTGTCATAGTAGTAATATTAGCAATTGATACGCAATAATGATTTGCATGCCTCGTTGGACGTGTTGCGTATGAGATATATCGTTGGGGAAGGACAATAATAAAAAATAGATAATTTGTGTGAAACATGCTTTTAATAAAGAATCCTAAGATGAATAAGATAATCGTTACGATAATACCATACGTTGTAATGAAGGTATAAAGATGAAGATGTTGAATACAATAATGTTTTGTGCATGTTTACGTTAAACGTCTTAAACATACGAAGTAGATAAATTCTTATAATAATTAACCCTAGAAAGATAACGTTATTTCTTTGTACTGAAAACATAAACATGCGCCTCAGAAGCGCACCGATTTAACAGCCGATTTTTTTGAGGAATGTCAATTATTTTTGTTTTATTTACTACTTTATGTTGCTGAATTATTAATAAGTAAATAAAATACATATGTATTATCATTATTTTTTATTTAAAATGTTAAAATTTGTAGGATTTTATAAACCCTTAACAAAAATGAATAAAAATTAGAAGTCTTCTGTACTTAGATAGAGATTTAAAAAAATAGGCAACTTTTATAGTGTTTTTTCTTATTAACTAATTAATCAGGTATAATATAATCAGTCTCAAATTTAAAAAAAGTACTGGAAAAATCAATGGATAAAGACAATTGTTGCAAACAACTTTTTTATGTTCTCCGCACAATGTCTTTTTACGTTTTATGCACGTTATTTTGAATAATTATTTTTTTTAGTCCATAAGCGACAGTACCGTCAAATTTCAGTTAGTGGTTCGTCATCAGCTTCTTCAGACATCTTACTGTTACTTTGTGGGGGTATATTCAATACTATCTCTCAAGCGTCTTGATAAAGTAGGAATTTCCAACCTAGTTTTCAAACACGGTGCAAAAATATTTCGACAGATGCAACTAGGCACCATTTGAATGAACTTTATTGATTGCAGACGTTTTTCTGGTATTTTGTCCTTTAGCAATAGACCAAACATGCCTATTCTTGCCCCTGATCACATCATTAGGCGGAATTACTATGCGTTGGTCATGTCCAGTATTTTTAGTGACATTCTGCGATGAAGTATCCTTCGAATTTTCATAGATCATCACTCCTTCTTGGCCATCAAGATTAGTCATTGACATGGTCCTCGATCTCTCTGTCACTACCCTCATCAGCGCCTTCATCTTCTTCAGTCAATAAAGAAACAATTTCTCTGTCACCCAACACTCTTCTGCTGGACACGGTGTTAAAATACTCCTAAAAACAATTGATGACAACAAGTATTCACTAATAAAAAAACAGCCTTTATTACTTACCTTACATTAGCAAAAATAACAAAAACAAATTCACTATGTAAGTGGCAAAAGTTACACAAAAGATAAACATGTGCCTCCCGAGCGCAACACACCGCTCTAACAGTAAAACTATGGTACTTACCTAACAGTAGCAGCCGTCTCTTGCAAGTGTTGACCAAGGACAGAATTGGCTAGGAAACACAAGCCCGGTAACAAAACAACAACAAAATTGCGGCGAAATATGTATTTTGCGGGCGTCTCTGCGGCGCACGTTATCTTTTTAAGGTTAAAGGGTGCTTTCAGTGTGTTTTACACCTGTGTTATGCGTGTGTCTTAGTTGAAATGGAAAGAAACGTTTCAAAACAATCTTCCCTCGCAATATTTTTGAAAGTACTTCGCAGTGCAAAGCGCGTCAATGTGCACGCACGCCGCGCGCCTACAGAAGAACAATGTTCATCTAAATCGCATCAGACGATATTGAACTGAACATTAGCACATTTACTATTCAGAGCAGGTGCTGGATGTTTTAAGAAAGAAAATATTCTGCGTAAATGTACTAAATGTATGAAGGGCCGAGCATATCTTATACAGAGAACGTACACACATTATTTATTTATAGTACCTTTTATAAACAGCAGATCGATATAGTACATCTTTCAGCGTGAAAAGTTGGGTTAAATGACTTTGAATTGACGGCATGGTTGGCGTAGTGGTTAAATGTTTGACTACTGCGCTGCGTGTCGCGGGTTCGATTTCTGCACGGAAAAATATTTGTATGACCTACAATTACTTGTTCCGTGTCTAGCTGTTTGTGTGTATGAATTTTATATGTTTGTTAACGCACTCACGACACAAGAGAAATTCTTAGTGTGGGGCAAAGTTCAAAATAATGAGCTGTCAATCCATAGCATTAGTTGAAATGACGACTTAAGTTTACAGGGTGACGTGGTTACAGTAATGTTCACTTGCTCTGCGATTATGTAACCTGTTAAGCAAGGTACACGTCATGTGATTATTATAATTTTACAACAAATTGATTTTATTTTTCTTTTGTTACAGATGTCACCGTGATGATTCCGAAGAAATTCACAGTTAATAGGTCAGTTTACATTTTTTAAACTACATTGTTCATGCATGGTGTGAATTCCATCCCCTTGAACTTTGCTAACACCTACTTACTCAATTCTCAATATACAGTATGTTAAATAACAGAGGGCGTTCCCTTAAACTCGTTAATATATATCATTAATAGATTAAAATAAAATTATCAGCATAGAAAAATAAGCATAAAAAAATCCGAATAAAAAAAATTCTAATTGGAAATAAATTTGAAACCTCCTGTTTTAAATCAAAATAGTAGTCGTCATGTATAAATAAATTGCGACGTTGCCGTCTTTCATGTTCGCGTATACAGTGTGTTTCTTTTACATGTCAATTTAAAATTTTTATTGAATATTTTCTTATTGGAAAAAATTGTAAAACATTTTGTTTTCGAATGGAAATATTTTTTTTAGCATGTATGTATGCTATACTATTTCGGGTTAACGGGAACGCCCTCTGTTAGTTAACATACTGTATGTATTGCTTTTACTGTAGTTATGATCATTGTAAATTCAAACAGCGTAGCGGTAGCGAACGCGGCCGCTGCACAAGGAGGCGTGGCTTCGACCCCGCGCAGTGCAAATATTTGTATGCTTGAATACGAATATTTGCATTGGTCTGGTCATGCTTCGGAAAGCACGTTAAACGGTTGGTCCCGGTTGCCATACGGACATCTAATGGCAGTCGTACGGGTTGTTGGAGCCCTCAAAAGTCCAAAAATTGGTCTAACTGCAACGTTTCGATATCGCCTTCGGGTTGTGGAGGTCAGACGGCAGTCGCTTCTTGGAAAATATTGAATTTTAGCCAAATGATCAGTTAGACTAGTAAAGCGGACCCCAGGATCCAAAGCTGAAAAAGGTTCGGGTGCGACTGGGATTAACGATGACATGATGATGATGATCATTGTAAATTCGTTAAACTTCTTTACATATACTTTTTTTTTTAATATTTATAAACTAGTGCTTGACTGCAATCCCGCCTGATGGTAAGCAGTGATGCAATCGTTGATGGTAAAGCACACTAGCTTATTAAGCCTATTCACTCAAAAAAACTGAGTGAATAGGAAGGAAGACGGCAGTTGAGCGAGGTGATGCAATGTTTAACCCAACAACACGACCAACGATGCTGCGCCAGAGGATGATCTGGAGAGCCTTCACGACCAAACTCCCGACACAACAACATTAGGCACATCGTACCCGGCACACATCGCAACACAACTGCTCAGACCCGTTCTCCGTACGGCTTCACCAGACATCATGCCGGAACACGACGAATCGCTTGGCGGCAAGACTTTGTCTGGTGGGTGGTAACTTATGCCGGCGGTTGATGTTGTTGCCTACCACCGAGAAAATATACAATGGTTTCTTAATCTTTCTTCGTTTTAAAATAAATTCTTCTAAATTGCGCAGCTGATTTGAGCAGCGGATGCAGTTTTCATTCATATTCAATTAGCATACCTACAATAAAATAAAGAGAAATGGAACGAGAATAGACAGAGAATAAAGACGAAAAATCACGAGCTTTTAATGTAATAATATATGAAATACCTATAATAATGAAATCTAGACTATTATCAGGTCGTAAAACCCGTCCGAAGCTGGGTGGATCACTGTGTTCAAATGAAAGCAACACGTATCGATTCGTCTTTGTCAGATTTTCATTAAACTAATGTACCCTTCTATTCTGGTTAGTGTCGACTACGTGGTTTTTGGTCAACATGTCTCGAAGCTTGCAATTCAAATCGATTTTCCAATATTCTTATTTTTATCAATTATTGCCGATTAGACGTTTCAGGAGAAAAGAAAACTCAGTGATTTTTTATTTTATTTAAAGCTTAAATGGAACATTACAATACAGCGTGCCCTTCTCCTGTCTTATTATATTTATTAATAGCTGCTAACGAGTCTGAGCAATGGGTAAAAGACTAAATGATTACCATAGTACCCCAATTTCTTTAAAAACGTTAGTTCTTCTATTCAAATCTGTGGTGCTCATGCTCGTGCATTATGCATTCCCGTAACGTTATAGCTATTAACAGTAAATAGTAATCGAAGCATGCATCATCAGCGGTGGACGTTAACGGCCTATTGCGTAACTTATATTAATTATGTTGCCTGCATAGCGTATAAACATAATATAAGCCCGTCATGTTAGAGTACCTCTTCCTTGAGGCTTTAGAATATACCGTAAAAGAAATAATACTAATAATTTTTGGGGCTACTAACTACTTTACAAACATATAAACTTCCATACACGAACAACCAGATCCGAAACAACTACTTGTCGAAACGAACCCAAACCCGCGACACGCAGCGCAGCAGTCAATAGCTTAACCACTGCGCCAACCATACCTTGGTTACACAAACGTGCACCTGGTTACAAAAAATAAGTTGGCAGCGATTAAATATTCATAACACAATTATAAGTTTCGATCAAACTAAACAGGTAGGGTAAGGTGGTAGACAGTGGTTAACTTTTTTTTCTGATCATTTTAATTCGGGTTCGGCTTATGTTACAATATTGTATTTGATACCAAATTGTAGCGAGTTTATCATAGTTTAAGATTATATGATATATTTTTTAAATAGTGTGATAATAATTTATATACAAGAGTTTAAAAAAGAAATGAAAATTGATCCGCTGTGTACTGTTAGGTTTCTACAGTGGCTCACCCTAAAGTACACAATGGATCATGTAGTACACAGTGAATAATTAGGTAAAGACCTCAAAAATTAAACAAACGATATCCTTCACAAATCAGTTTTATTCGATTTTGAAAAAAAAAAAAACAAACAGTACATAGTATCTTCTGCTAAACATTAGGTACATCAATAAAATTGAACACAACAACAGCATCGTAATAAAAAAACAGTCTTTTTTTTTTTTTTTTTACAAATTATAAACCAGCGCTTGACCGCAATCCTGCCTGATGGTAAGCAGTGACGCAATCGTTGATGGTAAAGCGCACTAGTTTATTAAGAGCCTATTCACTCTAGCCTTGAAGACACTCAAATTGTAGTCCGACGGAAACACCGCCGCGGGCAAATTGTTCCAGTCCCTCGATGTACGCGGTATAAAGGAGGAGGCGAAGCGCTTCGTCCGGATCGAAGTGGTGTTAACAACGTAGTCTTCTTCTTCGAAGTCTTCTTTGGTATTCAACTAAATTTAATAAAAAGGACCAAAAATATAATTAAATTTAGCCACCTCCGTTAGGTTATATCTATTGGGTACATACTTAATATTGAGATCGCCAAACACGCGGAGTAGAGTCTAAGGTCCGTATTACAGAACGTCACTCAAAACTCAAGCTCTACTTATGTCTCGATTGAAGCCATTTGATTGGTTGAAAGTAATGCTTAAGCAGAGATCAATGCTTGAGTTTCGTTCTGTAATACGCACCTAAGATAATCAAATGACAAGCTGAAGTTTTTGGACTGTCATAATAGAAGACTCATCGAGATTGTAAATTCATGTCCCATCTGCAAATTTTGGGTTTCTTTCATACAATAATTGTTCGAGATTCTCGTAAAATGTTTTTGTAAAATGTTTTGAAGGTAGCTTTGCCAAAAGCAGTCGCTCTGGCAAGACTTCATGGTTCTGGTTTTCGAAGACGGACTTCTCTGCATCTACGCCTAAAGTTCTGCAGCCATTTAATTTTCTATCCAGTTTCGCCATTTGGTATGCCACTCGTCGTGAACCCTGCTCAGTCAAACCATAAAATTATCAAGGAAAAATATATAGATGTAATTATTCTTTAAGTTCTTTTTCTTGCTCTTTATTGAAGATCTCGTTGACTTCATAATTTGGCACCAGACCCACTGAATTTTCGACATTTTTCGCCTTTAAATAGTACCTTCTCAAAGTGTCTCCAATAGACCGAGGGTTTTTAGGGCCGAGGCATTCTGTTACTATAACATTAAATGATAAAAACAAATGACACAACCTTAAATAACATACAAGGTACACAGTGGCTCATGATTCACTGTGAGCCATAGTGGAATGATCCACTGTTAACGCGGTCGCCATTTGAAATTAAACATCACACTCACGTTACTATAATCTACAAATTCAGAGACATTTTCATGCAAAAACATTCTCGAATATGCCTACTATAGGAATACTTTACAGAAAAAAGAAATATGTCTAAGAAAAAATTGTTAGAACAGTACATATCTTACCTTCAAACTGATTTTTTTTTCGGCAAAATCCGAAAATAGTGCGTCACTCAAACAATTCATGTCGCAGGCACCACGCAACTGGATTGAACTCATTCTGGCTGCGAGACCTACCAACGAGTGGAAGAGACGTGTATATATCTCTCTTAGTTTGGCGTAGATAGCTGGTGCGCCACTGTTCCTGCTATAACCACTGTGTACCACCTTACCCTAAATAAACTGCCTGTTTCTGCCATCCGTAGACAGACACTATAAAAGTCCTCTCACCTACTTACTCCTTTTCCTTTGTTCATACATCTAGTCATTTAGGTGCTTCACAATAATACATTGGATTGTATACTTAAGGTGTTAAATATACAATATGTAAAAAAACCTATCCGATCCGTGAAGGTATTGTTAGGTATCAATAACTGATTCTACTAATACAAAGCCGGCCTAAATTTATAAAAAACTTCGCCCTAAAAAATCTATTATTTGTAGGCAATACATGCGCGGGCGAAAGGGGGCAGGGCACGTGGCACGTGGTCGCATCGCTCATAATAATATCGTCAAAAACGGTATTGCCACTTTTTTTTAAAAAATACCAGATTTTGGGGAAGTTGGAATCAATTCACCGAAAAAAAGATTAATACAAAATTCATTAGTATTGTTACTAATACTAATTATGTAAAATTGTGAGGTGATTATGTAAAATTTCATATTTTATTTGGCCATGTGTTTACCTAACCTTTATTATCCTTATAGGTCGGACAGGGTTTTCTTTACATATTCTATAATTATTAGGTATAACTGTGCGTGTGTTTATTACAAAAAATATATCGTAAATATCAGAAAAATATTTCAAAAATATTTTAAATCATCATAATATAACAATACAATATTTTGTCCTGCACTATATGTATAAGTATCTGTCAGACGACATTCTCTGTCACTTGCTGTAAGTAGGTAATATTATGTTTGTTCTATTGTGTTTCTCAGTAGCCTACGAGCACTGGAACTGGTCTGGTTAATGTCAATAGGCTCGCCCCCTATTCCATGGGACTTGAATATATGTAACGCATCAAATGGGGACGTACTATGTATATTGTGTAGGTATATCTCTGCCTAACTCTTCGAGGTTACAGGCGGGATTTTCTTCTTCTTCTTAAGCCTATAGATGTCCACTGCTGGAGGAAGGCCTACCCCAAGGCTTTCCACGTTGACCGGTCTTGTGCTGCCCGCATCCATCGGCTTCCCGCGACCTTCACCAGGTTATCGGTCCACCTTGTTGGGGGCCTCCCTACGCTGCGTCTTCCAGTACGTGGCCGCCATTCCAGAACCTTACTGCCCCATCGGCCATCGGTTCTACGAGCAATGTGCCCTGCCCACTGCCACTTAAATTTAGCGACTCGCAGAGTTATGTCGGTGACTTTGGTTCTTCTGCGGATCTCCTCATTTCTGATTCGATCACGCAGAGAAACTCCGAGCATAGCTCTTTCCATTGCCCTTTGTGTGACTCTGAGCCTTCGTATGAGGCCCATTGTGAGCGACCACGTTTCAGTTCCGTAAGTCATCACTTGTATCTTGAGACACAGTGTTATCTTGGACGACGAGAAGATGTAGCGTAGTTTCCCGAACGCTGCCCAGCCGAGCTGGATTCGATGAGACACCTCTTTCTCGAAGTTGGACCTACCTAGTTGGACTGTTTGTCCCAGGTATATATACTCTTCAACAACTTCGAGTGCAGAGCAGCCAACTAGAATTGGAGTAGGTGCGACATAAGAGTTCGACATGATCTTCGTCTTATCCATGTTCATCTTTAGACCCACTTGTTGGGAAGCTCTGCTGAGGTCATTGAGCATTTTGCCTAAGTCTTCCAGGGTCTCAGCCATGACCACGATATCATCTGCAAAACGGAGATTAGTAATGTTTTTGCCGTTGATGTTGATGCCAAGTCCTTCCCAGTCCAGGAGCTTGAAGACATCCTCCAACGGTGCAGTGAATAATTTAGGAGATATGACATCTCCTTGTCTCACTCCACGCCGGAGTTGGATCGGTTTCGAGTCCTGATCCTAGAGACGGACTGCCATGGTGGCGTTTTTGTACAAACACTTTATCACCTCAATGTATCGATGGTCAATTTGGCACCGCTGGAGAGACTGTAGCATCGCCCAAGTCTCGATCGAATCGAAAGCCTTCTCATAGTCCACAAACGCCAAGCATAGTGGTTTGTTATACTCTTTGGAGTTCTATATAACTTGCCGCAGCGTATGTATGTGGTCTATGGTGCTAAAGCCTTTTCAGAAGCCTGCTTGTTCGGGAGGCTGGAAGTCGTCGAACCTGCGAGCGAGACGATTCGTGATGACCCTAGAAAACAGCTTATAGACATATCGCATAGCATATCGGTCTGTAGTGTTTCAGGAGGGTATTGTCACCTTTTTTGAAAAACAACACCACCACGCTCCTGTGCCACGCCTTAGGCGTTTCGCCTTTAAGTATGACGGAATTAAATAGCTTCTGAAGCGCTTTAAGAACCGGTTGGCCACCCGCTTTCAGAAGCTCAGCCGCAATTCCATCATTTCCAGCCGCCTTATCGTTCTTGAGCTGTTTCAGGGCCATACTAATCTCGTACAGGCTGACGTCCAGGATATCGTCGGTGTAGTGTCGGGTTAGTCTGGCTCTAGGATCATTAGCCAGGCTTACAACAGGTGCGCGGGGTTGATGTGTATTACATACGACATATATTGCATTATATGACAATGCTTCATGCTAAATTTCAAGATTCTGAGTTTACGGGAAGTATCCTGTAGGTTTTGATTCCTTTGCGAGTGTCGAAAATTTGTTGAAAATATCGACATAATCCGCTGTATCTTTTGATTGGCTTGGCTTAGAAGTTTGATATTTTTACAGCTTAAAGGGACAACAGACCTGAGTATTTCATGTAAATTTCAGCTTGATACGTCCACGCGTTCTTGAGATAGAGGATCTTGACAGACAGACAGACAGACGGACAACAAAGTGATCCAAAGGGTTCCGTTTTTTCCTTTTGAGGTACGGAACCCTAAAAAACAAAATAATACTCTTTTGAATTGATATTTTTCCTTTGACTTGTGCAGAAATGAAAGGCAGCCTTTCATTTATCTGCTAATGGAAATTAAAATATTCCTATTTTTTTTAAATATTATTAAGTATTCTGTGGCCATAATTTATCCATGTTCTTTCATTCAAATCCTTTCATTATTTTTTGCGTAAAAGAGTAACATCTATAATATTAGCAGTAAGTAGGACATGATGAGCTACAAAATGCAGGGATCTATAAGAACTAAATAAGGGCTGCTTCTGTGATATCAAATAGGTCAATGAAATATTAGGTGAGGTTTAAAGATAATGGCTGGCGGCTAATATTAACAGTGGAATATCAAACATTGTTTAGATAGGGTTAGGTTAGGTTATATTTTCTTCCCATCTCAGTTAATTTTATAAGCAATCTCACTGTTTTGTGTTTTAAAGTCTATGTGTATTCACTGTGCAGTTTTTGCCTAACAATAAATTCAGTTACCACAACCAGTAATTCAGTTATCGCTGCTAGTTTAAATTTTAACAAAGCTTACAACACATTCAACACAATATATAACATTATGCTTAAAATGCTACTTCACTGTAGCAGCTATTATTTTTGCCAACCATTTTAATTACTTTTTACTTTTAGATTACTTTGTCATCGTGTAAAACAGCTGGTACCTACGTTTGTAATCCTAAACCAACCGTCCTCCCCGGTCGGCCAGGCTGTGCTCGGGGGACAACACATTGAACACTACATCACGCCCGCTGTCCCGGAAGGGTTCGCTATCTACAATTACAAAATCCTGTTTACCCAAAAGCCGTTCTGGATATCTTATGGTATAAACAAGTGTAAACCTACCAAAAATACAGTTTCACAGAATAATGAAACCCCCACCCTGTCACAAAAAACTACTCAGACACAATGCTCAATTCGCGCGTCTCAATGACGTGGCGACACCAAATACAAATCTAAATCTTTGCACGTGGAATTATAAATTCGATAAAACATAGCTCTACACAGTAGGTACGACTGTCTGGTTTGAAAACAGTTTTTATTTCGATCTATAATTGAAAAGAAAACAACGTCTATCTTGTTGTAGACAGTATTCATTACTTTGATCTATATATTCACGTGGGCGGAACGGGTCTTACCTATTGCTTATTGGTTTGGACACAATTCTTTCTTAGAAACTTTACCCTTTTTTGTGTGGATGGGAAATCATCAAATGAACTCTCTCGCTCTGGGCGCAGCTAAAGGGTGTGTCAGACTTTTACTTACCAAAACTCACCCGTGTTTCTTCACTTGCCTGTGCGCCAGGGCCACGGTTCTCTTTTGACCAATCCTCGACCCTGACCCAGGCTTCGGTCTGATGCTGACTTCTGTTTAAGGCGCGCGTGAAAAACAACGCGCCGTCGACCCGGGCCTGCCCCTTTTTTTTGTTTTGTATGGGAAATCATCAAATGACCTCTCCCGCTCTGGGCTCTGGGACGTGGTCAGGCGTCGATCTGGTTGCTTCCACAGGGACCATGCCCACACCGGTGCCCCGTAACGAGCCATGAACCGCACGGCCAACGTAGAGCCTTCGGCAGGAGGCGTTTAATCCCACTAGATTGGTAAGGAGCCGCCTCAGGGCAGCCCCAGCCAGATGCAGACGGCGAGTGAATCGTCGATGATGATGACGTTGATGAAGATGTCGGTCCTGTCCATAAGATAAACCTCGATCACTTCACAGAGATAGGTTGATAGAAATCTTACTACTCCTGATACAACTGATACTCCTTCAAGGTAGGGTGTTGAGGAAAGAGACATGTCAACACACCCCGGGCCACAGCATCCTCTATCGTGAGGGCTCGCACGTGCATGATGGTGTCCACCGTAGAGCGCCCCCTGTCGAGAAACTTTACCCTTTCATTACAATTTAATAGGTTGAGGTTACATCGTTAGCGATAAAAGGCTAGTTTGTATGTATGAACTAGCTTATGAAACTTAGCTTTACATGATTTTGTGAAAAACCAAAGAGCAACGTGAATTGTGATATTATCCCAAAATAATCATAAGTATTATAGGTAGAAAATAACTTAGAATGTTTATTACGGATCCACAGTTTCATATTACTTAGAAAACCTACTTATAAGTTGCCTCGTGAAAAGTTCAGACAATTCGTAGTTAGTAACCTAATATCCTTACTTTTTTGGGATAACGAGATCGAATGAGATATGTAAAAGTCCCGAGAGGTTCTCTCTACTTATCACGTACGCAGTTTATACGTAAGATAGATAGAAGATAGGTATGGTCATCAAAGGAGGTAAGTAACCTAGGTCATTAGGTAAAATTGAAGTTTAATAAGAAACCGTTAAATGTTTTCGAAAAACCTTTAATTTGATTTGTAAAAACAACAGTTTATGTATCAAATTAACTTTCATTTGAACACATCAATCGGTTCTTAACTAAACTTCATCTACATATATCCGATGCCTCTGATTTGAGATTATTTATATGCTTTAGGTACCTACACATTTTGAATAATTTCTCGAATTCTTTGAAATTATGTTCAACTATTCTTATCGTTATGAAACGTTATGATAACTGTATCATTAGCTCCAAAATTCGTCCTTCCCCTTACTATTCCATCCAAAGGTTGTCTGTAAAAGATCGCTCTTAGCGATAAGACCGCCTATTGTGTCACCCTTTGTAAAATTTTTATATTTATGTTTTTGTAATCTATATGGTGTACATAATAAAGAGTATTCTATTCTATTCTATTCGTCCCAACGGTAAACACGTAGACAATTTCAAACTTTCCTTTTTACATTTCTGTTGAAATGTGTCTCCGACAGTATTTTGACGCCGACATAATTTTAAAAGGGTACAGAAAAGTTTTGCGCGCGCACGTGTCAGCAAATTAACTCCAACTCCAAACAGGAACAGATCGCCAACGATGTCACGTCACCTAATAAAACCCGAATTTGAAGAGAAACTTATTGTTGACACATAGTAAACATCCCCGAAGCTCGCTGGCTTATGTTGTACTTTTCTGTTTTATCCTTAAAGCGAAAACCACCAAACCAAAGATTTACTGAAAAATAACCCCTTAAAAGGGCACTCATGGGACATCGTGACCCTTCGTAATAAGACTCCGCGTACAGCTTCTGAAATTACAGTGACTGTAACTCAGTCTATAGGCGTCAATGGGCGCGGTCTACTGATCGAAATGTCTGCTCTGTTTGCGTACGACACGCGTGATGTATGAGGGTGACCCCATGGCTTATGCTAGGGGTGATTTATAGCATTGGTTTTAGTTCGAATAGGGGAAAATCATAATAAGGAATAGTAAAATTAACGATTCTATTTTCTCGTTGTAGTTCCTTCTTATGTATAAATGATCCTTGTATTTGTAGACGTACTCGATAACAATAGGGAATAGCTTGCATAACATATGTATATATAAATATGTCTAAAAGCCATTCCAAATTACATTAAGTTGCATAGAAAACTTGGTTAATGTCACCAAATTTACGTAGTTTCTAAAGCTGTCCGTCAGAAGAAACCAGGATACGTATGTCGCCATTATTAAAAAGGTCTGGCAACGTAGAGGGCCATTATTGCCCAATGTGCCACTAACGTCCATCTAAATCCAATTGTCTCACATTTATATCAGATAACGATAACTTTTATATATTTTTTTTATTTGTATAGTTAACTGCATAACAGTGGACTAGCACTACAAAACACACCCTTATTGCTACGACATAAACACAAAAAATCGAAGGTATATATGTGAATCGTGGCATGCATCAACTCTACTACGCGGATGCCTGCGTCCCAACAGTGGGAAAATTGTTTATTTCCGGCGACACAGGCCCATTCATAAATACCTCAACCTAAACATAAATAAACACAATCATACATTATAGGATTATACTAAGATACATGCCGGAACATTTAGCAGTCGGTGGAGTATTTGTCTGAAAGAAATTCGAATCGGCATTGTTTAGAAACATGTCGTCTAATATTAGATGTTCGCTGTGTTGGAGGAGAACTGGTGTGGTTGTGTTGTGTGGCTCGACATTAATGTATTGCAAACAAAACCATTTCGTACAGTTTACGACGATGAAGGTAAGAAAACTTTAACAAAGATGAAACAAAACGTTTAGAAAATCGACTCGTATATGTTTCGCCATATATTTGTTTTAAAAAAAATATGTTTTGGTTCTGGGCACGTATCCACATGACAGTGACATGGATGAGTGTTTCAACGCCTAAATATACTTAGGAAAAAAAGGGTCAGCTAATGAACGTGCAAGTAAGAAATTGACGTAAGATGCCAAGATAAGTAAAAATAAGAAGCCTGTTTTTTTAATAAAATGAAATCTCCTCTCAAATAATAGTTGTTGTAAGGTACAGAACTTATTGAGGTAATAAGACCAGTGTTATGAAGGCCAAACAGCTAAATTATAAAAGGTCAACATACTAAACTTACGGCAAAAACGTAATCTCGCCGGTAACTAACCCACAGTCCACAATGAAGGTAACTGAGATCTTCTCAACGAACGTGAACAACAACTGCGTAATGTTCGTTCTGTACACAAAGAACACAAACAATGACAAGCGAAGACTGAAACAAAAAGAACCCACTGTACAAGAAGGTGTCTGAAGCCGGATGAAGCTCGGATCATGTGCTTTTTGGGGACAAATAAACTCTATTTGTGGGACAATTGTAACCCTTTTGTGGATATGCTTCTTTGTTCTGTGGATGTAAAGAGGTATGTTATCTCTTGTTAAGTAAGTAGGTATACTTAACGTACGTTTCTACTTGATTAATAAATCTACATTCGGTATTCCTACATTCAGGTTTATATAATTATAAAACAAAATATTCCGCATACTCACGGATTCAGCCACTATAGAGCTTTAAATAATATTGATAGTGAAAGCGAATTTACGCACGAATCACGTTGATTGGCAGTTCAGCTGCGCAAACCATCGCATGTCGTACGAGCACAACGCATGCATACTCATTAAAATGTACGTTATTATTGCGTGATATTATTGGTGGTTATTTGCGTGGTTTTAAAACGATTGGGGTGTGTTTTATGAATTAGCATATTACTATATAATTATATTCCTAAAAGAATTTCAATGTTATGGGATCAACAAACTCTATTTTATTTTAAGCATATCTCACTGGTCATTGTTTATGTTTAATTTACGAGTTTATTTTATTAAGAGCAAAGGTATTCCGAGAAACACAACCGTTACAAAAGAGCGTTTAAATTGATTTTGTACATTTCCTTGCTTTGATTTATTGAAATCACTTGGAACTCACAGCTGTACTGTGTTGTGTGAAAATATTGCTAAGAACTGGACAGGCCGATGAGCAGAGAGCTGTAAAGAACACAATATGTGTTTTGCGAACGATGGCGATTTGGCAGCGTGTGCGCAGACTTGTAGCGATAGTGGTGTTGAAACATGGCGCGTCTGAACAACGTATACAAATCAAGGGTTTGTTATAATTTGTTTTATAATATTGACGATTGTTTGTCCAAGCCGGTAATGTTTTATCTGCAGGGGGCCATAGCGCTAAATAAAACAGTAGAAGTTAAAATCTTATTCGTGTCTAATCCAGTTAAAGTTGTGGTTTGGTTTCGATCCCATTTTATTTCGCAGTAAAGTTTTAACTTCGATTGAAGGATTCTTCAGCGTTTATGGTTCAGAAGTGGTAAACCCATTAGACATTTAACACCTACCGTAAAACTTTAATACCTAGGTACCTGTTACCGACACATAATCAATCATTAATTCTAAGGAATTGCGTTTCATCTTTTTCATTAGACAGCGGTTATGTTCCAAATGTGACCAAGTTAAGGTTGAACTAACTGTCAAAAGGTTAGCGCGATACGAAACTTAACTAGTTTTAGTTTGGTTGAGATGCAATTTTGGTTTGATTGAATTATTTTAGCGCGATTGCCGAGTACAAATATTCGTATTATACACAGACTGAGCTGAATTGAAGAATATTACGGAAATGTTTTAGAAGATGAACTAGCAAAGGATATGGTAGGATATTGACGAGTCCGAGCCACTACCGCCTATTCCGCTAAGAATGAGTCAATTCCATTGATGTGCTTTCATTGTATACTTAGGTACTTACACCTCACCATCTGAATATTTGTATTCAGATAGTGAGATGGCGGTAGACCAGGCGTGGATCCATCGCATATCAAGATCTCACAAACACCGCACATTGGCACATTTCCTGTCATTGCACAACAAACCGTGCGACGAGAGACACTCGGAACAGACCTACTTAACAATAGATTTGTTCGTAATGTCCGTGTCACGTTTGCGTCACGCGTCTAAATCTTGTCCACTCAGTTGAACTGTGTCAGTTATATGATAATAATAACAATAATAATAACTTTAACTGGGTTAAATACGAATAAGAGTTTAACTTGTACTATTTTATTTAGTGCCATGCCCCCTGCAGATGTTCCCCCTTATTCATAAACGTTGCTTAAACTTAACTAATGATTAGCGATTCTTTAACCATACATTTTTGACCTTTTAACTTCAATCATCGTTATATAATAATAATAATTTTTTTATTATTTATTTCCCAGACAACAATTGATCCAAACATTAAAAAATAAACACTAGTTAAGAAAAACTTGTCCTGATGATAGTAGACGATTTAACTTTTAAACTACATTTATATGAAAATACATTTATATATAAAACGTTTTAACATCTTAGACGATTCTCACACTGCCCCGCATGATGCAGCGTAGCGCGTGGATGCGTGTTCTTCCGTTGCTTGTAAGTATCTCCGTTTGTATGGAAAACACGCACAGTCTAACACACAGAAAATGCATCCACGCGCGTTCATGCAGATCACGCGCATACACGCGGAGAAACATGCACCCCCGCGCGTAGGTGCGGGGCGAGACGCAAGGTATGGCACACCGAATCCCGCAGTGCCGCGCGTGATTTTGAATGAGCGTGACGTGTGTGTTTGAAAATGGATCTCAATATCGATCGATTTATATTCGAAATCGAAAACCCAGCTATCTGGAATATGAAATGGGATTAATACAGTGACCATTTTTATCAAAACTATCGTGATGCTCAGTACTGAACGACCACCACAGAGAACGGCGAATAAATGAGAGCCACCGTGCGTGAATCTACAAAACGCACCTACGCGCGTGAGTGCGCCAAAAACCCGCACGATGATGAAGATCTGCACTCCCGCAGAAACGCGCGTAAGTGCGTCGACACGCAATATGCAGCATGATGCGGGGCAGTGTGAAAATCGCCTTAGTCGCCACTGCTAAGAATTCATTCTTTGATGATGTTAGATAATCTGCTTTTAAATTTAAAATTGAATTTACTGAACTTATATGGTAGGTATGTCTATATTTTTATTCACAATTGTTCGTAGTGTTTGAAAACCTAATAAATCTCATCCTCACGAAGATATGTGAGTTTGATTATTCGACTTGGCTGAACTGAAACACTTAAGATAACTAGTGATAAATGTAGTCGCCAGCCATAACTAATAACGCACGCTAAGTGTATATAACATTTACAACTTATAGCGGAAAGAAGTACATGTATGCCAGGGTCGCTTCTTTGGAAAATATAAAACGATTTTTATTTATAATTATAAACTACTGCTTGACCGCAATCCCGCCTGCTGGTAAGCAGTGATGCAGTCGTTGATGGTAAAGCGCGCTAGTTTATTAAGAGCCTATTCACTCTAGCCCTGAAGGAACTTAAATTGTAGTAAGATTGAAACACCGCCGCTGGCAAATTGTCACTCGTTACCTTCCAGGTAAGTTCCGAGTTGAGACGAGCTCAATACACTCTCCTTAATCTTACAGAGTCATCATCATCATCTTAGCGTTTATCCCGGTTGCATCCGCGGCTTTCACGTTTTAGCCCGGGGTCCGCACTCATGCAGAGTATGGAGATTATTGAAATCGGCTGATAGTTGGTAGGGTCGGCACGACTACCCTTTTTGGACATGGGCAAGCTTCCAGGACTTGGGCACTATACCATTTCTAAATGAGAGACGATTTAAGCGCGGCAATATAGGAGATAATCCCATGCCCATATCACACAGTAATAATTATAGAAATGAAATATCCACCTGATGCTAGGGACACTATTCCAGCTAAGTTCAGTGAAGTGTTCGCTGTGAGATGTTCACGGAGTAAATCGGCTGTCCTTTCTTTTGTTTGCTTCTATTTTTAAGTGATTCCCTTTGTAATCTTTAATAACATATTTTATACTAACACACCGGAAGCCATCAAACTTGGAATGGAGCGAAAAGTCGTAAACTTAAATATAGTAAGTTAATATCTCCGGAGATAATGTAATCAGTGACGTATGTATAACGGCTTTAACTATTACCTAAGGCCAGTGCTACTCAGTACGTAGCTAGTGACACAGAGTGGGAGAGTTTTCATTTAGAAGAATATTTACAAGTTTGGGCACGTCACAATAGCGGTGGTAAGTCCCCTCGAGACGCAGGTCCTTACCGGACACGGTTGTTTCGGGAGGTGCCTGTTCCGTATAAGGCGGGAGGAAACGCCAGGGTGTCTCCATTGTGTGGATCGCCCTGAGGACACGGTGGAGCATACGGTGGAGGTCTGCCCGGCTTGGGTAGAGCACCGCCGTGTCCTTGTAGCGGCGATCGGCGGCGATCTCTCACGTCCGAACCTGGTCCAGGCCATGGTCCGAAGCGAGAGTGCATGGCAGGCCGTCACCTCACTAGCTACCGCAGGAGACGCCCTGATCGGGAGATGACACCAAACTCCCAGCCACCGTAGGTGCGGGCCTGCGGGCGGTGAGCAGTGGGCAGCTCGCCGCCCGGTAAGGACCAGGCCCGAGTCGACGGCGCGTCGTGTTTCACGCGCGCCTCAAAGAGATGCTAGCACATCGTGACGGGGTCCACGAAGACCGATGCCTCCTGGGTCAGGGTTGCAGGGTTGGTTAAACATGAAACCGTGGCCCTGGCCGTCGCACAGGCAAGTGAAGAAACACGGGTGGGTTTTAGTCAGTAAGAGTCTGACACGCCCTTCCGCTCCGCCCAGAGCGGGAGAAGTCATGTGATGATTTCCCATCCCAACAAAAAAAAGGATATTTACAAGTATAAGTTGGAAGTTTTATATTTTAAAGTAAAAGTAGTAGTAGTTTTAGTTTTGTATTTGAAAGTAAGGAACTCGTTTAGTCTACGTTATAGTAAAACAAATAATTTAATTCATGTGCTTGGCAATTCTGTTATAGAGAAACAAAAACTCCACAAAGAAATTACAGAAAACCGGCCATGAGCGTGTTGGGCCACGCTGGATGTAGGGTTCCGTAGTTTCCAGTCAGTCACTATAAGTGACCCCTTACCTAAGAGTTACTGCCTTAAGAGTTAAAAAATAAGTTATTTGTTACATTAAGTTGACATACTAAGTACGGAATCCTAAAAACGGCCCTATAAAGGACGGTGATAACTAATGAATAACTTATTGTTACTTCAGACTATTCTATAGCTCATAGCGTTCTTTTTTTTCTGCCGTGGTATAACCTCAGGTTTCGGCGTCTGTCAGACTCTTACTGACTAAAAACCACTGCGTAGTTCCATCTCACACCTACACCGGGGATTGCGAGAACGAACACTGTTTCTGGAACCCCCGATTGGTTCTGGCCCGCCAGTGTGGGCCTTCTCGGGTCAGGGAGGGAGAGTGAGGTGTAAGACTTCCCCCGATAGCTCATACCCATCCTGACATCAACAACTCAGAAAATATCTTAACATCGCGAAGTACAGCGCAATCGCTCGGGAAATTGGGTTACTAATTTATACAAATTAGACGGGTCATGTATGTCGGATTTTCGGTAGTAATTTTGGATTACCTGAACCGATTTCAATAATTCTTTTTTTATTTGATAGAATATACATTTAGAATAATAAAATATGGAAATTACTTTTTGCTATGTTGCTTGCTTTACATGGTTAATTTACAAACTTATTTCAAAAAATATTGTGTAGGTACATTTTTTAAAAACTGTTCAACCCATTAAGTTCAAAATATTTTTTCTGGTATTTTTACGAATGCTTTTATTTTTACTTAATCTGCAATTATTTCTAAAAATAATAAAATTATAAAAATGATTTTAATAAACTCCCACTTCTTAAAATACATATCCAACAGTGTATCACACGTAAGGAAGAAAATTAAAAAGACCACTTTACGTGTACGGGGGATACCCTAATAAAACATTATTTTCCACTCTTTATTTTAGTACTTTGGCGGCGTAATTCATATACCTACATATTGGTACCAAATTTCAGCTCTCTAGTCTTAATGGTCACCGAGATTATCCGCGGACGCACATACAGACACAGACTTGGCGTAACTATAAGGATTCCTAGTTGACTACGGAAAAACAACATCGAAATTTATCCAAAAGCAAAAAAAAAATATTATTATTTTTAATTAATCCCTATAATACCTAATAAAGCAATTAATACTGGGATTGTCTTATATTTATATTACATACTATGTTATTATAAACTGTTCGTACGCTGGCAGCCGACCAAGATGTACTGTCGAAAATGATTTATCGCTCCGCTAAAAATATAACCTCGCCTAAACATAAACCTCCCCGCGTTCTATGTAGCAGAGAGTTTATACAAAGAGACATTAGCGAAGAATGTATTATTAGGTATATTTTATTAGGAGGGATGAGGGACATAAAACAGTTTTTATATAACGGACGTCGGACAACGTGTTGTGTTGAGGGGCCGATGTCCATCCATCAGCGTCCGAGATGTTTTCCAGATTCAGCGCTATATATTTTCACTGTTTCTACACTTATATTAATTATTTTACAATGTAGCTTCCTAAACGGAGACACTACGATCAGATAATTTATCTGACCGAATAAATTGATTATAAGAATATTTTTTTTTATCAGTCTAATCATGGTGCAAGAAGTGTGCAACTTTTGATGTGTGCAATCATATCTAACTGTTTAAAAAGCTGGATGTGTATGTATTTATCTTCCTTACCAATTATATAACCCATTCAATTCATTACCAATTATATAACCCTAATGAAAACAAACAGCAATAAACCTAAATCAGCTATCCCGCAGACGCCACGCGCCCATCCCGTAGCCACCACGAACCCGCTCCGCAGACACCACGCAGCTGCATCTTATTCTAAACTAGATATATTCTCCGCATTAATCAAGTTTGAGTGAGCCCATGCGCCTGACAGATTGCCAACCTCACAGCAGACAGACTGCGGCAGAAGCTGAACCCAAAAGGAATGTTCTCCGATTAATGTTTTAGAATTCATATTAGCTTACAGAAGGTTCATGCAGACATGACTACTTGCAAGTCGCACCGTGTTGGATCAAGGACCGAGATCGAAGACGGGCAGTCATTTGTCGTTACAACTAGAGGCGGCCTTATTTGATTAAACTGACGCAGATTCGACTGTTATTTATAAATGTCGCAGCCAACAGGTTCAACTAGCCCTTTAGTTATCCTTCTAGCCTTTTAAATAAACGGCAACCGTTTACCTAACGGCCTGAATTACATACTTCTATGTATTAGTACGAACCGAATTGGTCGCAGAAATTAAACTAGGGCACCCCGACCAAATGTGTTAAATTGTAATCAACTGTGTGCTAGTCGAGGAAGCGAAGCGAGATAAGCATAATATCCAAAGGCTAAACGAATAATATATCAGTTGATTGCGACATATACACTAGGTAAAGAAAACCCTGTCCGATCCGTGAAAGTATTATTAGGTATCGATAACTGATTCTAGTAATGCCTGCAAAGCCGGGCTAAACTTAAATAAATATTCCCCCTAAATCCATACTAATATTATAAATGCGAAAGTAACTCTGTCTGTCTGTCCGTCTGTCTGTCTGTCTGTCTGTCTGTCTGTTACGCTTTCCCGCTTAAACCTCTAAATCGATTTTGATGAAATTTGGCACAGACAATCTTTAGACCCTGAGAAAGAACATAGGCTACCTTTTATCCCGGAAAAATTAGATGTTCACGAGGGAAATCTAAAAAGCGCGATATAACCGAACTCCACGCGGGCGAAGCCGCGGGCGGATAGCTAGTAATATATAAAGCTGAAGAGTTTGTTTGTTTGAACGCGCTAATCTCAGGAACTACTCGTCCGATTTGAAAAAATATTATTGCGTTGGATAGCCCGTTAATCCAGGAAGGCTTTAGGCTATATAACATCACGCTGTGACCACTAGGAGCAGAGCATATAAAAAAAAAACTTGTCGAAACCTACGCGGGTGAAACCGCGAGGCGCAGCTAGTAAATAAATATTATTTCGCAAAAAGAGTAACTTAACATGTGCGGTAGCCAACACATGCGCGGGCGAAGGGGGGCAGGGCACGCGGCCCGCAGTCGCATTGCTCATTCTATGGCAGAAAATGGTGTTGTCCCTTAATAACAAAATATAAAATTTTGGGGAAGTTGGAATTAATTGGCGGAAAAAAAGATTATTTCAAAATTCATTTGTATTGTTACTATGGTGATTATGTAAAATTTCATATTTTATTTGGTCATGTGTTTATTAGGTAAACACATGACCAAATAAATATTAAATTTTCATTTATTAACCTACGGTCGGACGGGGTTTTCTTTACATAATGTATATACTTTATTGAATATGAGAACATAACCAATAGAAAATAAAATGAACACTACAAAACATTCAATGGGCGAAAGTCATTGGATATTCAATGTTTTTTAAACAGTAAATAAAACGCTATCGCCGTTCAAGGCTTTTATTTCTGTGAGTTGTGGGACGTTACTTTTACAATTGGCAGCCAAGATGGTTGCGCGTGGTGAGTGGCTTTTCTGCGAGTGTACTTCGGTAGCCACGTCGCGTCCTACACCTTTCAAACTGATGTTATATTTAGGCTATTTATGAACTTTCAACACATCTTTACTGTGGTAAGGATGGTTTCTTTACAGGAACAAACATTGTTCATTAATGAGTTTATTGTTACAGAATGTTCTCGGCTACGAGTATTTCTTATGCATACAATTTTTAAACGTTCTTTCTTCTTGTATATGTTCCATAATAATGATGGAGCGTATGATAGAATTAGAATCCTTAACTTGATTATATATACATAGAACTTTTGTTCTGGAAAACTGAAAGTGTTTCTAATTTAATATGTATGTACATCAGCCGTACATCAGACGTGTAGATCCATACTAGACGTCTTATGTATATTAAATTAGAAGCCCCAGCATAACTCCATATTTGCGAATTACGTAGGTACTTTAAAGGAATTTTGATTAATCTCTGTAGGTACTCTGTAGGTACCTAGTACGTAAATTGAAAAGCTAATAATGTGTATGTTATTGTTCCAGATACTGTCCGGCGGCACGTCGACAGCTCTCCAAGTAATTGTTTGCTGACAAAACATGTGAGTGTCGAAACAAAACTTTCCAATTATATTCCCTGATTTCTTCATAACTTTTGACAGCCTCCGTGGCGTTGCGGTAGCGGACGCGGCCGCTGCGCAAGGTGGCGCGGGTTCGATCCCCGCACAGTGCAAATATTTGTATGCATGAATATGAATATTTGCACTGGTCTGGTCGTGCCTCGGAAAGCACGTTAAGCCGTTGGTCCCGGTTGCCATACGAACATCTAGTGGCAGTCGTTAAAGGGTTGTTGGAGTCCCCAAAAAGTCCAACAATTGATCAGCTGCAATGCTTCGATGTCGCCTTCGGGTTGTGGAGGTCAGACGGCAGTCGCTTCACGGAAAATGTCGAAGTTTAGCCATGTCAGCAGTTAGACTGGTAAAAGCGGACCTCAGACTCCAAAGCTGAAAAAGCTTCGGATGCGACTGGGATAAACGCTGAGATGATGATGATGATGATGATTTCTTCATAACTTTCTGATTACTTCATAATTTTCTGATTTCTTCATGACTTTCTGATTTCTTCATAACTTTCTGATTTCTTCATAACTTTCTGATTTCTTCATAATTTTCCTTTTTGTCGACTATCACTCTCATTCACGTCCACTATCAATCGAAATCTAAATCCTTTGCTAAATATGTTCAAAATAAGTCTGCTCAATAACGTAAATAACGCAATAAATGTTGTTGATCTGCAAAATTAAACACATTGCTACTGATATGTATTTGTACACAACTAATGTGTGTTTCCCTCTCGTATCATTTACATTATGGGTGGATTGTACTAATCGGAAACTATCATGTACTCTTTCCGCGTACCTAATGGAATCTGTATAGGTGCCTAATCGTATTCAAAGATATCCCACAGTACCTAATATTAGTTAATCATCCGTTTCTTTCATGACGCAGACACATCTACGCTCGTTCTATCATCTTGCCCCATAACAAACATATTCCAGTAGAACGTAATAATAATAATGAATCGCGTCAATCATTTATCAGAATGCTTTCAATCCCAACAATAACTGGCAGAACGTGAAATAACTACAGCTTGCAAACATCGATTAATCATAGCGATGTGAATATAATGCGAGTGGCTGTGAGCCGCTCGCGGGGACTTTCGATATTGAACTCGCAATGAATGTGAACATTTCATGATGAGAATGTCATATTGGAAATTCTTTGCAAGGTTCAATAACTTTATACGCTTGTATTATTTGAAAAAACCGGCTAAGTGCGATTCGGAATCACGCATAAAGGGTTCCGTAAGATTAAATTAAAGCATATGTCATCATCATCATACGTCGTTAACTTTTTTTTTATCGTCGCACTGTAGGGCATAGGTCTCCTCTCATACAGAGAAGGATTGAACGTAATCACCACGCTTGCTCAATGCTGGTTGGCGATTTCAGACTTATAAAGTACAGGTTTCCACAAGATATTTTCCTTCACCTTCAGTCATTGGTGTCCAAGATATACTTAGAAAGTACATATAACTTTAGAAAAGTTACACTGGTACTTGCCTGACCTGGAATCGAACCCGCACACTCATACTTGAGAGGCTGGTGTTTTAACCACTAGACCACCACGACTGTCGGTAAAAATATAGTACATTGGAATCCGTTTATGATTACATTAAAGGAAAATAACAAACACGTAAGTAATAATCAAAGTAAAAGTGGAAAGAGCTATGCTCGGAGTTTCTCTGCGTGATCGAATCAGAAATGAGGAGATCCGCAGAAGAACCAAAGTCACCGATATAGCTCTTCGTGTCGCTAAACTTAAGTGGCAGTGGGCGGGGCACATTGCTGGTAGAACCGATGGCCGATGGGGCAGCAAGGTTCTGGAGTATGTAGTTCTAAGAAATAGATTTTTTTTTTTCTAATTATAAACTATTGCCTGATCTTAATCCGGCCTTATAGTAAGCAGTGGTGCAATCATTGGTGGTAAAGCGTGCTAGCTTATCCATATCCATACTAATATTATAAATGCGAAAGTAACTCTGTCTGTCTGTCTGTTACGCTTTCCCGCTTAAACCTCTCAACCGATTTTGATGAAATTTGTCACACACAATCTTGAGACTCTGAGAAAGGACATAGGCTACCTTTTATTTTGATATTCCCGAGGGTAATTTAAAAGCGCGATATAACCGAATTCCACGCGGGCGATCTTCCGATGTCGAGAGTAGAATTCAAGCTACCGGTGGTTAGGATTCATCTGACGATGAGAGGAGTACTACCTTTTTAATTAGGCCCTTGATCTAATTGTCTAACGAGAGCCTCGATGGAAATTGATCGAGGTTTTAGGTTATCAGGCCATTGACTAATACGACAATTGGCATAATGACCAGCCGAGTACACATTCCACATGTCAAAGCCTCGTGTACTAAGTCAATATTTTATTTGCTAATCTTTCTCTGCTTTCACGATATTCCGGTCATGTGAGTAACATCGACATTCATTGTGAGGCGCGCTAATCGATCTATCACAACCGTACATCGACCGTACACGATCTACCAAAATCGTACGATTTCTGTGATCACAACTATGTATATCAGGCTTATTTGGGATACTTGTCACCTTGTACTGGGATCGGTCTAACATTACTGACAGGAATAGTCCTGTCAGTAATGGTGGACAGACAGACAGATGGACAGTTTATTACTAAGACTTTATTGTCCATTTCAATTTTAAACTTAGTGCAGATATATGACCTAAGGGTAAAAATGAGAATGAATAAAAAATAAAAATGGCGGCCGCGCAAAATTATAAAATTATATCATGGTTGTCGTTCTCATGGTTTCTAAGGGTGCTGGAGCAAATACCTAGGTCAGAATATTAAATTTAAGGTTGCTTACTTGCTGAAACCCTTCAAATGACACCTCTTGGGGGTGTAGAGGCAAGCCCAATATTGTGACAACTTTATAAGAGCTTCTAAAAACTTACACTAAATGGCTCTCTATTAAAACGTTTATAAACCTTCACTCTTTTTCACTCTCATTGATCTATCTATATGAGAGTGTGCGTATCGCGTAAGGATCCTTGCTCCTGACGGGGAACCCCGATCGAACATATCTACAATTTCATATTTGATCAATCATGTGATTCATGATTAGTTCCCCAATACAATCACGAATCACGTTACATTGGTATCTGTTTCATAATTATTAATATTTATTCCCTACAATATTTATCTTCGCCACACTTCCAGTAACCCGAGAACATAACAGACCCCATTTTAAACCATATCACAAATATTAAAATCCAAACATCAGTTGACTGTCACTCGTGCACACACATATCCCCTGATCTAACTTATTATTTTGTTATTTCCAGGTAAATATCTCCTACGGAAAGCTACTTATACTTATCACAATGGATTTGGAAGAGGTGGAAATGTTCCGCGATGGCAATTACTCTTACGACGAAAACGGCACGTACAATGGAACATATGAGAACTGCCCCAATATCAATCTGCCGGTTGTGTACGTCGTGACGCAGTTCCTGTATGCCCTTGTCTGCGTGGTCGGACTGCTTGGCAATACCTTGGTCATCTACGTCGTCCTCCGCTACTCCAAGATGCAGACAGTCACCAACATGTACATCGTAAACCTGGCCATTGCAGACGAATGTTTCCTCATCGGCATACCGTTTCTGATCACCACCATGTCACTGCGATCCTGGCCGTTTGGACGTTTCATGTGCAAAGCATACATGATATCCACCGGGATCAACCAGTTTACCAGCTCCATATTCTTGTGCATCATGAGTGCGGATCGGTACATAGCTGTGTGTCACCCAATAGCCGCGCCGAGACTTCGGACGCCGTTCGTGTCGCGCGTCGTGTCTGCTGCAGCGTGGACGGCGTCAGCGCTGGTGATGACGCCCATCTTCATGTACACGACACTGATACCGACGGACAATGGCCTTTCGTGCAACATTGTGTGGCCCGAGCGAGAGTTCAAACAAGGTCAGACGTCCTTCACGCTATACTCGTTCGCTCTCGGCTTCGCCGCCCCTCTGACTCTTATCTTCGTATTCTACTGCCTCGTCATCCATAAGCTGAAGTCTGTCGGCCCGAAGAATAAGTCCAAGGAGAAGAAACGTTCACACAGAAAAGTGACCAAATTAGTTCTGACTGTGATTGCGGTGTACGTGTTGTGTTGGCTGCCATACTGGGCGTTTCAAGTGGCGCTCATATACTCTCCACCAAACGCTTGCGCAAACCGCATCACCATCACAGTATTCCTAGTTGCAGCGTGCTTCAGCTACAGCAACTCAGCCATGAACCCGATTCTGTATGCTTTCCTCTCTGATAATTTCAAAAAGAGTTTCCTAAAGGCATGCACTTGCGTAGCCGGGAAGGACGTGAATGCGACCCTGCATGTGGAGAACAGTGTCATACCACGGAAAAGAGGAGGCGGGACAGCTCGAGCGCAGCTGCGTGCGGCGGAGTCAAGAGGAGCTCTGTCTGTGGGGGAAGGAGTTGGGGGATCGCGCTCTGAGGCGTCCACGGCGCTGACATCAAAGTCGGTGGCGGCCAGCGAGGCACTGCCGCTGGAGGCGCGACCAGCCACTTTGGCACCGCTGATAGCTCCCAATGGACTATCGCATACAAAACTCTGAGTGCGGGCTCCGCGCCGCTGCCGCGAGCTCTCCAGCACTCAGCTGGAGGAGGAGACGCTGATCGTGTCCATCGACTAGATTAGAGACTGTCGGACGGTCGCCGGTGGCGGCCGCGGAGACCCGAGCCCTGTCTCTCGGCCGCCGACCTGCCTAGAGTCCAGTTTTGTACTGTTCAAGTGTTTAGTATTACGTGTAGATGTGTTGTATGGACCGATATGTGATGACCTTGTTCAGTTTCTGTGTAAAGTCAAAGTTGTATAGAGTCGATTCGGCCTAGGGTTGTAACGATGAATTTACTAAAATGTAATTTTTTATCGCATAGCGAATGTAAGGTACTGTTTGTATACTGTGTAATTAAGATGTAAAAACTTGTACATATCGTGTAAATATTCGTAACTTGTCATAATGTCACAGTTGTAATAAAATTACGTTCGTGAAAATGTGTTATTTTATTTGACAGCTATTCTCGACCTTAAGCATCGCTTAATAAGTATCAGCTCACTGTACAACCCCGCTATAAAGCCAAGCATTTGTTATGAACGACTACTATTTTGTGAAATGGTGTCGCATTTAGCGGCTATTCTGAACATTGTTTATGGCTCTATTTAGTTTGAACGACTTGAATGTAGATATAACTCTGATACGCGGCTGGTGATCTAGGTTTACTGCCTGCTGACGGACCAGTCTGAGTTGTTAACATTAGTAACATCTATGTAAACTCACTCACTCGCTCGCGTCGCTAGGTTAAACTTAATTGACTGCAAATGAACTGAACGTAAGTATTAAATAAACACGAGTTAATAATAGTTAAAGAAGTACCTATAAATTACTTTCACAGGCCTTTTTTTTTGGCAGGAGCGAAAGGGCGTATCGGAGTTTTATCCCACCACATCAGAGTTAGAACCCACCCGTGTTTCATTACTTGCCTGTGCGCCAGGGCCACGGTTTCTTTTTTAACTAACACGCAACCCTGACCCAGGAGGCATCGGTCTTCGTGGACCCCGTCACAATGTACTGAATTCTCTTTGAGGCGCGCGTGAAACACAACGCGCCGTCGACCCATGCCTGGTCCGTCGCCCGGTAATGACCGAATGCCGGGAGTTCGATGTTGTCTCCCGATCAGGGCGTCTCCGGCGACGGCTAGAGGCGTGAGGGCACTAGGATTTCCGCATTCTCAGTCTTCTCCATTACCAGCACGACTGCTTCGCAGAAGGATTTAACGGCCTACCATACACGCAAAAGATCGCAAAAGATCGAACGAAGTTACGAGGACGCGGCGGTGCTCTACCCAAGGCGGGCAGACCTCCACTATATGCTCTACCGTGTTCTCAGGGGGATCCCCACAGTGGTGACGACCTGGCGTTTCCTCCCACCTTATACGGAACAGGAACCTCACGAAACAGTCGTGTCCGGTGAGGACCTTAGTCCGACGGAAGGTGAGGGCGCCATTGCGCCTCTCTAGCCACTCCCTAAAGACACACTTACTTACCGCCACTATTGTGGTGTGCCCAACACTGGTTTGCGAAAATCGCACTCTCCATGTCGCCATGAGATCCCGCCGAAGCTCTGTCCGCTGTACTGCAATTTCTCGCGGCAACGGAGTTATGCCCGGGCGTTTTGCCTCCTCTTGCCACTCCCACATGTCGGCGAGGGCTCTACCCTCCAGATCCCATGGCGGCAATCCTGCAAGGAGGCTCGCCGCCTCAGCGGAGACCGTGCGGTGCCCCCAGACCAGCCGAACGGCCATGACCCTCTGGGACGCGGTCGAGCATCGGGTTGCTTGCTTTCACAGGCCTGAACCTGTCACTTATCTGTTTATTTTTTTAATCATTATAAACTGGTGCTTGAACGCAATCCCCCCTAACGATAAGCATTGATGCAATAATTGATGGTTAAGCACGCTAGTTTATTAAGAGCCTATTAATTTTAGCCTGGAAGACACTTAAATTGTAGTCAGACGGAAATATCGCCGCTGGAAAATCGTTCCAGTCGTTCGATATATGCGGTATAAGAGACGACCGAAACGCTTCGTCCGCCAATTAAACTCCTATTAATGTGCTCAAAGAGATATGAAATCTGTAGCGCCCTGAGACGCCTTCATAATCTATAAAGTTTATATAATTTTCCTCTGCGTGCTGGGTAACTAACATCATAACTCTAATGGTCACATTTGGGTTTAAAACAATTGCATTTAAGGGGAGCGTTTTTATTAATACGATCCTTAAAGTAATGTTCAGTCTCTCCGCAGTGGTTACATGTCATTATATTTTTTTTTAAGTATACTCAACGAACATTTATAAGTGACCGTTGACTAGATCTGAGCAGCTCTTAACGCTAACATAAATCAGATGTAAAATACTAACACAATACGAAAATACACATTATTATTTCTGGCTGGAGCGTCCACGCCAGGCAGAGTTGAGAAACTTCGCCAAAACACACAAGAGGGCAAGAATAATGTTTTCCGAGAGAGTATGTAGAAGTATTGTTTTGGAAACACGTCACAGAACAAACAAACAGTAGTAAGTACTATCCACTTGGAAAGTGCTGCATAAGATATACAATACCATGGTGACTAGAGTACCTAAACTGACTAATTGGCTGCAGAACCAGTTTTTTAAGGAGATATTAGGTCCACTGACGTGTGGCGGTTGTTCGAGCCAAAGGTAAAGCAGATGTTTTGGAATACTGGTAGGTATTATATCTATAAACTCTGAAGAAAATAAAATCTGTTCCGTTATATTTAATATTTCTTGTGAGTCGTCGACAATGTTAGGTGCGATACTACCGTTTCCTCCTGTTGCGTGTCTCATCCTTTAGGGTTACGACCTCATTTCTGCTCCAAAAATATCTGGAAAGAGTTTGCTCAAGTAATATATTATGTGTTATTTTTCCCAAAGGATTAGTGACGCTTTTGTAGAAACGAGTTCATGTTTATTTAGCAAAAAAGAGCAATTTAAACACATAATCAGCCCATCGCTGGATGGGACACAGCCTACTTAACTGTGAAGGGAAGTGGGCCATAAAGCACCACGTGGACCCGGTGTGGGTTGGTAGATATCACATGCCTTCTTCTTCTCCTCTAGGACATGTCGGTTTCCTAGGCAATGTTTTCCTTCGCTGTTTTGAGAGCAGTGGTGATAAAATAATTTCTACAAATTGAAGTGCCTGCATTTGTAGTAGTGTATTTGCGCTTCTTCCTTTGTGTTGCTCGAAACCGATCCTAGAGAGACCTATAACGTGCTAATGTGTCTTAAATCTGACAGTGCTCCGGGGTGGGATAATATTACAACTAGGTTCTTAAAAACTGCCCATGAATTAGTGGTACCCATTATTACGCATCTTACTAACTTGTGCTTTAGTCAAGGAAAATTTCCACAAGCTTTGAAACAAGCCATAATTACTCCGGTGCACAAGGGTGGAGACAGAGATGATGTAAACAATTACAGGCCTATCTCTGTCTTGCCTACAATATCCAAAATTATTGAAAAGCTTATTAACATCAGACTAACCAGCTACACTGATAAATATAACATTATTTCACAAGCTCAATATGGTTTTAGGCAAAAAATATCTACAGAAGATGCAGTGACGGCTTTAACCACTCATATTGTTAAACTAGTATATACTGGAAAATTGCATTGACTTTGTCCTGCAGTGGCTTGATTCCCTTGCTCGATACTTCGTAACCTAGGAACTTGACTGTTTCGCCGCCGAAGACACACTTTGATGGGTTGATAGTGACACCATACGTGTCTAATCGGCGTAAAACTTCCTGCAGATCCGCGATATGGCTTGCTTCAATTTCAGATGCCACGATGACATCATCGATGAATGGGAACGCGTAGTCTATGCCGTTGAGTACTTCGTGAATAAATCGTTGAAATGTCTGTATGAAATTCTTGAGACCTTGGCACATTCGTGGAAATTCGAATAACCCGAATGGTGTTGTGATCGCTGTCTTCTCGATATCGGGTTCGAAGATCGGCAATTGTGAATAGGCACGGTTTAAATCGAGAGTGGAGAAGATTTTCTTGCCGTGAAGCAGGTATGTAAAATCCTTGAGGCGTGGGACTGGGTAGCGATCGGGTTTAGTGACGTCATTGAGTCTCCTGTAGTCTCCACAAATTCGTAAGTCGCCGTTTTTCTTAGGTACGACATGTAGCGGACTGGCCCAAGGGCTTTTGCTTGGTCGGCAAATTCCTTGTTGCATCATGAGCTCGAATTCTTTCTTCACGGGCAGGTAGCGATGTGGAGGAAGAGGTCTGCACTTGCTGTACACTGGTGGACCAGTAGTTTCGATGTGGTGTTCTACCCTGTGTTTGGGAGTATCCTTCGTGCATGACGGTCGCAGGATGTCAGGAAACTTACTGAGGAGCTGGTGATACGGCTGTTCCATGTCGATACTTCGAACTGGGTTCGGCGGACTGAATGACAGATGCTCTGACGGTCATATTGGTAACTTTGTCGACGAGACGTCGGCCGGCTATGTCGACAAGAAATTGATGACGCTTCAGGAAGTCTGCACCGATGATTGGTTTGCTGACTGCAGCGACGATGAATTTCCAGGTGTACGGCCGTCGTAGGTTGAGATCCAGTTGTAAAGTTTTCTCTCCGTACGTTGGGATAATCGTGTTGTTTGCCGCGTACAAACAGAAATCGGTTTGTTTTGCTTTCCCGCCTTTGGTTCTCGGTATCACGGAAACGTTTGCGCCGGTATAAATAAGAAATGACAGACGCGAATTCTTATCAGTTATGAATAGGCGGTGAGAAGTGTTGTTCGCGTCAGTTGCCGCCTCAACCGACGCAGGGCGCTGTTGCCATCGAAATTGCACGGACGCGTACACTTCCGCGCTTCTTTACCGAACTTGCGATGATAATAACAATTAAGTGATTGTTCTGAATACTTGCGATTGCTATTATCCCTGCTTGTTGAACGCGATCTTGAACGCCCTCTGTCGTATGGTCTGTGTGATCTTGGTCTGTGTTCCTGACTGTTCTTGAGTTCAGCTAGCTCCAGAGATAACTGCCTTATTTGTTCGTGTAGGGCAGTCATACCGCTCGTGTGTGTAATCTGCGCGACCTGGTTAGGTAGCGCGATACTGTCCATGACAGTGTCTGCCATTTGCGACAACTTTTCTAAGTCAGTTATGTCGCTCACGGTGAGAACAGCGCGTACTGAAGGTGGAAGTAACTTGGTCCACATGATGCGCAGTGTGCTGTCGGGTATCTTCTGTCCGGCTAGTTCCCGCATTTTTCGTAACAACTGTGAGAGTTCTGATCTCCGAGTTCCATCTCATCCATCAGCTTTTGCAGCTTCCGGCTCTCGGACTCCTCGTAGACGCTGATGAGTCTGGCCTTCAGAGTTTCGTACTTGTTTTCAGTGGGCTGTTTAGCGATAATATCACTTACTTGTTGAAGTGCGTCCAGGCTTAGTCGTGCGATAGCTGCTTGATAGCGCGCGTCATCACCTGACTTCTGTGGCGCCATTACTGCTTCGAAGTGCGTGAACCATAGCCTGGGATACGCTGGCCAAAAGTCAGACAGCCGTGCTTGCAGTGTGAGCGTGTCGACTCGCCTTTCTACCTATGGTGCATTGCTGGTCGCCATCCTGAAGAGACTGCTGTTGTAACGCTACAATACCACGAATATAGCCTCTTGAAATCCTAGTGGGGAAACCCGCTTGTGGGATGCCACTAGAATGTGCTAATCGCGAGTATCGTCACGTCAAGATGCAGTGACGGCTTTAACCACTCATATTGTTAAACTAAGTAGTATATACTGGAAAAAAATGTCTTACTGTATTTCTTGATTTAAAAAAGGCCTTTGATACCGTTTCCGTCCCCATTCTTGTACGTAGCTTGGAAGGTATAGGCATATGAGGAAACCCGTTAGAATTACTAACAGATTACCTGTGGGATCGTAGGCAAAAGGTAAAAGTAGGAGATTACCTAAGTAAGGAGGCTTACGTGACCTACGGCGTCCCGCAGGGCAGCGTATTGGGCCCGACACTATTTTTGATATACATCAACCATCTCTGCAGAATGATACCAAAAAATGGCCGTGTCTTTGCATATGCGGATGACACAGCTATTGCTTTTTCTGGTGATATGTGGGCATTCGTATATCAGTCTGCTGAGAACGGTCTGTTCGAAATTGCCAAATGGTTAAACTCGTTGAATATTTCTAAAACTAAATATATTGCTTTTACAAACTACAACAACACTCAGCCCGGACCTAACTCCACTCTCAAAATTCACGGATGTCTTGATATATCTAGGACTAATTGTAGCTGTAAAGATATTGAAAAAGTAAAACATATTAAATATCTAGGTATAATAGTGGATCAGCGATTATCTTGGCATACTCATGTAGATATGGTCATGGCTCGCACGAGAAAACTTATATGGATTTTTAAAAACCTTAGACATGTGACAACTATAAAAATGTTAACTGAAATCTATATCTCTCTGGCTCAATCAATACTTACCTACTGCATACCTGTGTGGGGAGGTGCGACAAAAACGAAGTTCCTTGAGCTTGAGAGAGCACAGAGGTCTCTTATCAAGGTCATGCATACCAAACCGTACAGATACCCAACAAATGAGTTATACCACCTAAGCGGTTTTCTCACAGTCAGAAAATTATACATATTTAATACTGTCTTAAAGTTACACAAAGTACTACCCTATAATCCTGACTTTCAGAATAAAAGACGAAAATATAACGTTGCACGAATGGTTTTTGTTAAAACTGCATATGCCAAAAGACAATTACATTCCAGATCTGCTGCCATATATAATAAAATTAATAACTCAATCAACGTCTATCCTATGTCTACTAATGACTGCAAAAAGGCAACTATTGAATGGTTAAAACCAAAGACCTCTGACGACATTGAATTATTGTTACGTACATAGTTTATTTGAGCAAATTTATACGTGCACAAATCCACACAATACACACACGCCTCGCTACACTTCACACACCAACACACCGCTACACAACATACACACACAATCAGCCCCACGCAACGCACTATTATACACTTACTCATCACTCCTCACCCTTCCACACCCACACAAACTCACACTATTATATACTAAGCATTTTTAATTATTATTATTTTTTGTTTTTCTTTTAATCAAGAGTTGTTATCCAGACCAAATTAACTTTCTTTTTTCTTTTATTTTTTATTATTTAAGTTTTGCTTTGTGTTATTTTGTGCATAACTTTTATTATTGTAAAACAAAATATTGAGGAGCGGGGCCTCCTAGCACAGGTATAGCTTTTACTTAAAAGGAGATCCCTACGTAAGATTTATTGTAAAAGTTTGTACATGTTTTCGAAATAAAATCTTTTTTTTTTTTCATTTCATTTCATTTCCTGCTTGGATTCGAACCTAAAACACGTAATTCCCGATCATTATCCATGGACATCCACTGCTCTTTTGGGAACACATTTTTAGTTTATTTTATGTGAACAGTTTGAAAAACAAGATTTATCAGAGATGGAAAATAATTGTGGGTAGCGCCTGGATCTTATGGAAAATAAGTAAACGGTTAATAAAACACGATCTTAAAGACTCTTAGGCATAGTGTATAAATAAAACATACTGTTACGGGCTGGGGTATTAAAATACCAGTTAAGAGTTGCAAAGTTTATTGACAATGAAGATACAGTCAATAGTAGGCAATGACAAGTAGAACGTAGCTGATGTCGCACCGAAGTCTTCCCTTACGTCCACAAAGTCCGTGTCATACACACACAACAACACTACAGATGTTACTTCACGTAGTCTTCAAAGTTCTCGTTGTCGCAGTAGCTGTTTTCAAAGATCGCTCTTATCTGTCGCTTATTTCGCGTTCGCTAGTCAAATGCAGACTGACCGTGGTGGGCTGGCGTCATGGGGCTTTATATAGATCAGCTGATCAAAAGTTCCAGGCCCATCCAGAATAAATAATAATAGCCCATAACTTCAAGTACATTCAGCAGGTACCTACCGGAGACGTGTTTCTAGAAATTTCGATGTCGACACTTCGTTGACAATATTGATGAAACCTGTACCATTCGATAGGCCATCCTAGGTCTAGTAATGCGTTTTTATATCGTACCTCTACAATGCCTAGCCCACAAGATATAGGGCTTAAAAGTTACGTACTGCGTGTCACGCAATATTGAACCTTATGCCATCGACATAAGGTGCATTCGTAACAACAACAAAATAAATTAAGTATTAAGTGATAGGGAATAAATAAGCGGGGTTCTTTGCGAACACTTTATAGTAGGTTTTAATGTTGAACCTATAGTTGTTGAAAATTGGCACTTAATATTTAATTATATTATAGTAAACAATTCAGTATTTTCTTATATCCCGCTGATAGTAAGCAGTGATGCAACAGTTAATGGTAAATCGCACTAGTTTATTAAGAGCCTATTCACTCTTGCCTTTTATTCACTAAAATTGTAGTCAGATGTAAAGACCGCCGCTGGCAAATTGGTCCAGACCTTCGATGTACGCGGTATAAAATACGAGGCGAATCACATCGTCCGAATCCTAATGGTGTCAAAAACGAAAGGTCTACCCTTTCGTTACCTCACCATACTCGTCTAGGATCGTCCGACGATGGAACGGTGATGGCGGAATTAAGTCATATAATTCCCGCACATAACGAACGTTAGCTAAGTACCTTACAAATGTGCTGACGTCACCTTTCCAGTCCACAGTCCCGTCCACCTCCTTATAGTTCACTAGACAATAATATAATAATATTATCTTTTAAAATACAGTTAAAATGAAAAGTTAAAATAATCAAGGAGTTAATTGTCGGAGTAAGTTCACAAAGTTGGTCTGAAGTCCATTAATATTCACAAAAGAGCTGTACGTAGTTGATAAGTGTTTAAACTTGAGAAAAGTCGACGGCTCTAAGAAAAGGGTTGATTTGTGAATTTATTAACCTGAGTACGTAAAGGTACGGTCCTCTTGAAACAGCACTGATGGCTGACATACATTTGTTGATTATTATTAATCGTAACCTCAGGTAGATATACTGTTATTATACATTATTTATTGAGAGTATAATTACACTTATAGAGCATTAGTAACAATAAAATGTTAATTTAATTTAATTATTATTTAACGATACATCGTTAAATAACGTCAACAAAAATATAATAACAATTACTTACACAAAAACACACAACAAAACAAACATACTAGATACTGGAGCATCAACTTATAATAAAGCAGTCCAGCCTGTCTACAATGACTCCGAGGATGCTGTGCTGTGACTGGCTCGCACCCTGTGCATCAACGACGTATATCTTTTGCGCATTAATGCAGAGAATTAATCAACAAGCACCTTCGCAAACATTCCGGATGCATTACAGAAGCGAGGCAGCCCCATCAACACCCAGAAAGCATTATTGTACTTAATGACGCAATGAGTTGAGTTGTCATGGAAACAACACGGAAACACAACGACTTATTTTCATAAATAACTTTTAAGTGACGTCTAAGCGATTAAATTGAAAACGCTAGGTGAGCGATCACCGTTCTTTTAAGAAAGCGCAGCTTTAGACCATTTTTATAAGGGGGTCCTAGATATACGTCTTCAATTCCATTTCTCAATTCACTGTTATAAAACCGGTCACCCTCAACCATTTCATTAAAAGAATCATATTTATCATTGTCCAGGAAATTCTTCAGAATCGGAATCTTCTTAAACATTTTCAATATATTTTTAACTTCAAATCAACAAACAAAAAAAAAAGTACTGAAAATCTATAAGCAATATTTTGACTAACAAATTCAAATATACTATAGTCATTGAATTTGCCATACGGAATATACTAATTTTAGTATATTATTATTTAATAACTGATAACAGTCTCACTAGGTACTACGCTACGAACGTAGGTACGCCAGTGGCCACTACGGCTAAGACCATGCGACATACATACTCTATGCCAGGACCCACAATGATGTGATGACACTACTATCAATATATTTATTGACAGTGGTTCTTCAGCGACCTATACATATTGTGGTAAAAATAGGAGTAATTTTCTGTAATATAAACTGCACAAAAAGTATACAAGATATAGGTAATCACAAGACGAATGTACCATCGTGTCGGCATGCAGCGCCTATCTCGGAAATCCACTCCAATTCCATTCGTTAAGAGCCCACTGCCCCGATGATATAAATCTTCAGCCCGACCATAAATAATAGGGGTACAGAATATGTAGGTCTATGGTAATATACAGGATGCATATTTGAGCCCAAAGAAATGTTTAGAATATTTGATTTTTGAACAGAAAAGAATGAAATGAAAGCCTAGCTTGATGGTGTGACGATTTCAGAATAACTTGGTTTAAATATTTTATTGCATAAGACTAACTGATAAAATGTAGCTAAACTAATTTGAGACAAGTCTATATATCCACCATGATGGGTTTACAGGCTGATTGTATCGTAACATTAAAGTCAATAAGCCGGTCTGTTACAACATGATAACAAATATGTATGTATTCACTTAGAGCGCAAGATCAGATTCAGAATCGCCTATTAGTCTTGTCCGGGCCTAAAACACACCCTGTATAAGCAAAGTGATACTTATCTTTTATGTTAATAACAACATTGGAGCGCTCGTACACTCGCATAGTTTTGCTAAATAGAGCCCTTGAAAGGCCTTTTCTTTACAAGACAAAGAAAATAGATGTACCTACGTAGAGTATACATATAAATGGGGTTTACAGAACCGAATGCAGTAAGTGAATGTAAGTAGTTTACTACTTCATTTTTTATTTTTATTTATTGGTCTATCTACAATCGTTACACAATAAGAACAATACAATACAAGCAATATACAAACATAGTGCACAATATAATGCGATAGACACAGCATGCAAATACAAAAATAATGATACAATTAAAAGTTACAAAAAGTGCAGAAATAATTTTACAGCAAACAGTGTGAATTTAGGAAAGAGAGAGTAAAAATATATTAAAGGAATAAAAAATTTAAAAAAGTCAGCAATATTGTTACTTGTTTTTAGGACTTGCAAATTCTAGGGATGGGCGAATTTAATCCTGAAACAGTTTTGCGGAAAGGGGGCCGGAATAGTCTGATGCGGATTACTATGGGGAATGTTAAATTTAAGCATGCTCAACAACTGGGGCAGTCTATTTTACTCTGTAGTATTTTGAACAGAAAAATTAAATCTATACTGTCTCTTCTTTTTTCAAGTGAATTCATACCAAAATTTTCAAGACGTGTCGCGTAGCTTGGAACCTTTTTTTAACCGACTTCAAAAAGGAGGAGGTTACTCAATTCGACAGTATATATGTTTTTTTTTATGTTATTTTGTATTTTGTTTTTTGGTATGCGGATAAATTCGTCGTTTATGAATCCATTTTAATCATTCTTTTTCTGTTGGAAAGAAGACATTCCCAAGGTGGTCCCATGATAAGGATATCAGGGTTTAATGGTGGAAGACCAGAGAAATCAAGGGGAACTTTCGAAAATTGTAGGGACGGCTAGTGCATTTGTAAGTTTTTTCATTAAGTATTTTAAAGCACTACAATTTAATAAGGGTCTGGAGTAGATCTGATCATGGAGCCGGGAGATAGGCGAGGAAACTCCTCAACGATTCACAGCAGCAACCTTGTGTTTGTGCTTGAATAATTTGTATTGATAAGAATCTTACACTTAGATGGGTGGTGACTGTCATTAGGAAGCTGATGATGAAGACAAAGGTCAGTTCAGGGAACTCCTCAACAATTTACAGTAGCTACCTTGTATTTGGAGTTAATTCATTTTTACATTGTTGACAAGTTTGCATTTATGTGGGTTATAATGAAGGTCTACCGTAAATCTGATGCTGGATCCGAAAGACAGTCAGGGGAACTCCTCAACGATTTACAGTAGTTACCTTGTGTTTAGACTAAATGCATTTATATTAATGAGAACTTTGCATTCATATGGGTTATAATGAACGTCTGCAGTAAATCTGATGATGGAGCCGAGAGACAGTCGAGAGAACTCTTCAACAATTCACGGCAGCTACGTTATGTTTGTGCTTGATTAATTTGTGTTGATAAGAACCTTACGTCTAGAATGATTTTGAGTGTCATTAGGTAGCTGATGCAGATGGTGAAGTCAAAGATCACTTCAGGGAACTCCTCAATAATTTACAGCATATTAATTCTAATTTTAATAATAATAATATCAATTCAATAAAAAAAAAACAAAGTCTGCAGTAGATCTGATAATAAAGACCATAGACAGTCTAGGGAAGTCCTCAACAATTTACAGCATTGAAGTTTAACGTAGGACAACCACTAGCCACCGCTACTCGCCATGCTGATGAGTGTCATTAGGTAGCTGATGCAGATGGTGAAGACAAAGATCAGTTCAGGGAACTCCTCAATAATTTACAGCATATCAATTCTAATTGTAATAATAATAATATCAATTCAATAAAAAAAAACAAAGTCTGCAGTAGATCTGATAATAAAGACCATAGACAGTCTAAGGAAGTCCTCAACAATTTACAGCATTGAAGTTTAACGTAGGACAACCACTAGCCACCGCTACTCGCCATGCTGATGCGACAATCAAAAAATTCAAGAGACTGAAATTTAGTCTCATAATCGTGTCATCTCTAGCAATGCTCATACATTCAGTCCGGTCCCCAGAGGAATTTTATAAAAATCGGTTCAGTAGTTTGGTATTTAAACCAAAATTTCGGGTAAAAATTTAAAAAAAGCGTTTTTTGCTTGCTAGCGTATTCCCAACTATGTTGGCGGCAGCGTCCAGTCTGCCCGGATGCAGCTGAACAGTACTTTTTGCAACAAAAATTGTAAAATAAAAACCTTTTCTAAAAAAAAAAAACCACCGACTTCTACAAAAAAAAAAAACACCCCAAAGTGAAAAATAACTAGTTTCGGAAGTCATTGGCAAATATGAATATACTTAGGTACATGTTCATGATCATGGTGCCTTTGGATTTTGTATATTCATTTTTATCCAGTCTCGTAGAATAGGCAAGATGGTATTTTAACCCTCCACACATTTCCCACCCACTGCAACTCCTGAAAGCCAGAATCAACAGCGGAGACCGCCAGAAAAACGCCGAGCAATGAAGCTCGACGAGTCCCGGAGAACCGATTCAACTTAGGTCCCGCAACGAAATTAATCAGAAAAGAATAGCGGAGGAGTAAGAAAAAAGATATTTTATAGATAAGCAAGATGGTATAAAAATCTTTTCTGGATCAGCTCTAACCTGAGACTATGAGTTGCATAGTGAGGACGCCACACAACCACGCAGTATTCCAAAATACTACGGACAAGACAGTTGAAAAGGTAAATCTTCGGCTTGCGAAAACATTTAGAATTACGCAACATAAAACCAAGTGTTTTAGAAGCTTTTTTAACTATGTTATCCATATGCGGAATCAAGGTTAATTTACGATCAGGAAGGACTCCCAAATCTCTGATAACATCAACTTGAATGAGGTATGTGCCATGCATAGTGTAATTATAATCCACGAAGTTCGACTTTCGAGTAAATGTAATTTGGGAGCATTTTTCTACGTTGAGCAGCGTATTATTACCCTTACACCAGTTTAGAAGTTTATAACGAACGAACAAAGATAATAAATAGCAATACAAGAGTGATCAAATATAAATCGTAAGATATTTTCTAAATCAGAAACGATCTTTGAAAGTTCAATCTCTTTAAGTTTATGACATTGAAGTGTCATGCGTGTAAGCGTTTCATCGTCAATGCTATGGTACTTTACGATATACTCGGGCTAGAGAGAACACCATGGCTTCCCAACATATTTGAAATACTGAAATACCCCATCAATAATGGAATGGGGTAGGCGTGATCTTACGTTTTATATTTTATGGACACGTTCTATTTTCCACTACTGTTTTTGAATTAGCAATATTTTATGTTTTTCTATAATGAATTGCTAGTTTGAAGTTACGGTATTGGTTTAACATTTATTTCTCTTGAGGATTTGCCATGCATTATAAAAGAAGGAGAGGCGATGAACTGTTGGCTGACATCTACAAAAAAAGGACAAGTTTCCGTTCTAAAAGTGATACTAAATAAATGCCAAAGAAGATCCGTAACATATTGCCTCGAAGAAATTAAACTTCTTTGGACAATAGGTATGGAAAAGAATTAATTTTAACATGTGCAGAAAACTACAAAACTAAGAGAAAAATGATGCAAAAGCGAGCTCGTTAATAATTTTTTTTTGTATCATTGCAGATTTTTTTAACCATATTCTATTGAAAAAATTCATTAGACCTGCCGGTGATTTTTTTTTAAATATAAATTATAAACTAGTACCGTCAGGCGGGATTGCGGTCAACGCAACCCATGATGCAATCGTTGATGGTTTAAAAACGCGCTAGTAATAATACTGGTGATACCAAGTAGGCTGGTTTGGTGCTCTCCAAAGAGCAGTTTTTATTGCAACTGCTACCTACATGACTGACTTCCTGAAATCCGGGGCACATTTGAAAAATGGCACCGCAAACTTCAAAGTGTTGGCTAGAAAGCCGGACAACCTAGAAAGAAATTGGCCATTCATCATTGTCGATACTTTTATCAAATAAACAGCTAGTTTGATATACATACGCAAGTTTATAATATTTTGATATCAAACATCGTTAACTTATCCAACGACAGCGAACTATAACGTATCCATCAAAATTCTTATAAAACTAACACTCACGCACTTTCCTTCACTTACTGCGTACAAGGAGCATCCTATAGCGACGGTACAGAGTGAGGTGATCAATCACCGCTGACGAGCGAGCGACGGTGGTGCCGGCGGCGGCCGGACGACGCGTCGATGGCGTTCCATGAATATGCAAAAATGCGAAATTGTCGCCTCGCACCCGACAACTGACGTGTAACATGATTTTGTAAGGGGAGGCACTTCTATTTATAAATATCTTCAACTCGGATTTTTTGTACAAGCTTTTAATTTTTACCATGTCACTAGCTTTCCGCCCGCGGCTTCGTCCGTGTGGAATTCGCTTATATCGCGCTTTTTTAGATTTCGCTCGGGAATATCAAATATTTTTCAATAAAATGTAGAATATCTCCTTTCTCAGGGTTTAAAGATTGTCTGTGCCAAATTTCATCAAAATTGGTTGAGAGGTTTAAGCGGGAAAGCGTAACAGACAGACAGACAGACAGAGTTACTTTCGCATAATATTAGTATGGATTGATAAAAATCTATGTATTATTTTATAATATTTTAGTCAAGTTATTAAGCAGATAGGCATCACAATACAAAGAGGCGTTAAGCGCAGCCTCTCGACCGATTTCGGTCACGGTGGTCAAATCTGTACTGAGATTAGCCAGGTACTTACGCAGGAGATATTATAATCTCAATTCAATTTTCATTTCTTTATTGCATACCCTAATATTATGTACATTTCATAAGATAAAACACAGAATATTAAATCAATGATTGATAATGAATTGAAGATGAGTCATTAATCAAACTGTAAAATAACTAATAGTAAAACTTAATAACCCTTTGCCCGAACTGAGTATCGATCTCAGAACCCCCCGCGCTCAGCAGCTGCGCTTGTGACCACGAGACCAACGAGCACTCAATAACAAGGCACATGTACCAGTATATATGGTGCAGCCAACTGCTTTAATTAAACTAATCTCACTATTAAATATACTAATACAAAAGGCAGGTGACAAAATATCTAGGAATTTATCTATTTTTCAAATCGTTTGCCCTAGAATGTTGGCCGTAAGATGTTGTATGTTGAAAATTTAGATGTAATAAAAGTGACAATCGCTCAAACTAATGGCGGCTAGCTATGTGAATGTCTGAATACTCAAAGTGTTTATTTCCTAGTGAAGAATCTTCAGACGCGAGTCTAATTCTGTGGAATTCAAGCAGATAAATGTTAATTTGGAAACATTCCTCAACAGAATCAGTGCTCTGAGCGGAATACTCCAATAATTTAAGCAAAATAACTTAATGTTTCGCCAGTACGAATTCCGTATTTCCATCTAAGTTAAGGCAGCCATTCAAATATTAATTGTTTCAGTCAAAGCCAAAAGAGGAATCCAATTGTAACCAGTAAACTCGGAGAATATCTTATTTATTAGTAAATTATTTGAACTAGTACCGCTGCTGTAGACATACTTGTTACAGCAACAAACTTGCTTTAATGTTTAAAAGATTTTGTTAAAAGTTTTTGTATCAAAATTACTATGAATTACTGTGAATATCTGGAATTCTGTTTGAAGTCCTAAAAATCTGTTCTAAAAATCTAAGTAAAAAGCAGACGACGCCGACCTAGGCACCTACCTGCCAGCTTTTGAAGTGTAGTTACGGTGAATATTTTAGTAGACTTGTGTTGAGATTAAATTAGACTCATATACCTACGTTAAGCTGAGACTCGAAACTATCGAATTATAAGTATCTAGCGGCCGCCAGCGACTTCGTTCGCGTGGAATTAGTTATGCTCAGCTCCTATTGGTCAGCGTGATGTTATGTAGCCTAAAGCCTTCCTGGATTAATGGGCTATCCAACGGAAAAAGGATTTTTCAAATCGGTCCAGTAGTTCCCGAGATTAGCGCGAACAAACAAACATACAAACAAACTCTTCAGCTTTATATATTAGTATAGAAGATATAGATTTATATTAGATTGTTTCCTGTAAAAATAGTGTAATGTGGTTGTTGCGCCAACCGTGCTACGCTGCATGTCGCGGGTTCTATTCCCGCACGGAACAAATATGTGTATGACCTACTATTAATTGTTCCGGGTCTGGCTGTTTGTGCATGTGTATTTTACGTAGTATGCGGCAACTTTTTTTTTTAAATAGAATCCAATTGATACCCTTAACGCACTAAAGACAACAGCTAACCACTGTATACAGTTTCAAAAAGCGATACTTAGTTTGGGGTTCACCGACACAGACCGACCGGCAGAGCGCCGATCGGTTCGCCAGAGCGGTGGGACTCTCCCCTCTAACATGATTATGTAGATGGATACACCCACTTAAGTTAAATTAATACTATCATTAGGCTAAACTATATATATTACAATTAACATTATATTTCGGTTTCCTGTCTCAATGTACATATTTAAAATTCTCATAACTTCTGAACATGTAGTGATAGGATTTAATAGCCCTAACAATGTCGTTAGACATAATCTAATGAAGCCATCACTATAATGTTAACGTTTTTTGTTTCTTATTAATTTAAGGAGGGTTTTAATCTATACCCTGGTCGTTACATTATGAATCAAAATCTAAAGTCATTTATTCAAATTAGGCTGAGAATCAGCACTTTTTGAACGTCAATATTACATAGGACAGTCCCCCAAAACGCTCACCCATCGACACTTCCTTTTTTTTTTTTTGTTGGGATGGGAAATCATCAAATGACTTCTCCCGCTCTGGGCAGAGCGGAAGGGCGTGTCAGACTTTTACTGACTAAAACCCACCCGTGTTTCTTCACTTGCCTGTGCGACGGCGAGGGCCACGGTTTCTTGTTTAACCAACCCGCAACCCTGACCCAGGAGGCATCGGTCTTCGTGGACCCCGTCACGACGTGCTGACATCTCTTTGAGGGGCGCGTGAAACACGACGCGCCGTCGACTCGGGCCTGATTCTTACCGAGCGGCGAGCTGCCCACTGCTCACCGCCCGCAGGCCCGCGCCTACGGTGGCTGGGAATTTAGTGTCATCTCCCGACCAGGGCGTCTTCTGCGGCGGATAGTGTTTTGGTCCTCCTAGATTGGGGAGGAGCCGCTTAGGGCAGCCCCGGCCCGTTCCAGTCTGGGAGCTAAACGTCGGAAGTGCTCCTCGAAGTTCCACCGGCTGTCGAGGACAAATCCCAGGTACTTCATCGTCGACCCGATGCCGATGTGAACCCCTCCTACCGTTATGTGGGAACCCGACGGTGGCGCATTCCGAGGACCATGAAAGCACATGGCCTCGGACTTCTGCAGGGCCACCTCGAGTCCCAATTGCCGGATCCTGTTGACGATTGTCGCAACCCCGAGGGTCGCTGCGGCAGCCGCCGCCTGGTGCCACCTCCCTTGTGCCAGGACTAGCATGTCGTCAGCGTAACAGACTACGCTGACGCCGATAGGGAGGTCAGAGCGCAGCACCCAGTCGTACCCGATGTTCCACAGATGCGGTCCCAGGACCGATCCCTGTGGAACACCGCACGACATCTCTCGCCGATTCCACACTCCTTGGTGACCGGGGTAGATTATGGCCCTGTCCGTCAAATAGGCCTCGACCACTCGACAGAGATAGGTCGGCATCGGGTGATACCGGAATGCCTCCCCTATGCAACTCCACGGAAGGGTGTTGAAGGCGTTGGCGATGTCTAGAGACACCGCCAAGACAACCCCACCCCGGGCCACAGCATCCCCTGTCGTGAGGGCTCGTACGCGCATGATGGCGTCCACCGTTGAGCGCCCCCTGCGGAAGCCAAACTAGCTCTCCGCCAAATCCGGGCCCGCTCGAATAAGTTGCCCGACGAAGCGGTCTGCAATGACTCTTTCGAAGAGCTTGCCCACCTCGTCGAGCAGCACGATGGACCGGTAAGCGGGCGGAGAGTCCGCAGGGCGCCCTGGCTTCTTTATGAGGACCAGTTTCCCCGTCTTCCAGCGACGTGGGAACTGGCCCCTCTCCAAGCATGCGCTTAGTAGCCCCCGCACTCAAGGCCCTAGAGCCCCTAAGGCCAGGACCCAGGCTTTCCCAGGTAAGCCGTCGGGTCCTGGGGCGGTATTTTTTGGCATTCAGCCTACGTACCGCCGCTCTTTGGTGGACGAATACGGAGCCTGCGATGTCTGGTGTACCGATGTCGCGCAGCCACGCACGCCTGACGGCGAGCGCGTCCGGGCTTGACTCGGGGCATTGCCACGTCGCATATCTCGGACATGGCCTCCCGGAACCCCTCCGCCTAGGTGTTTGTGTCAGCAGGCCTGTCTGGTGGTGACACCCAGGCCAGCACGATCGAAGCTTCCAGGAGGAGCTCCCGGTCAAGCTGCTCCAGCGCCCACCGCGGACCACTCGGGGCCGGTCGGACTGGCGCACTATATGTCTGAGCGGAGACGTCAAACCGGATATACCGGTGGTCTGAGTAGGTCTCCACCCCCTCCATAATGCGCCAGTCAAGGACATGTGGCGACAGAGCGGGGCTGGCGAACGATATGTCCACCACTGAATCACCCCGCATCCGCACACATGTTGGGACCGAACCCCAGTTTAGGACGACCAGGCCTGTCTCCAGAGCCCAGTCCTCCACCATCCTGCCCCGTGTGTCTGTAAATCGGGAACCCCAAGCCAAACACACGGGGCAGGATGGTGGAGAACTGGGCTCTGGAGACACGACACTTCCTAGTGCTTTCGCTGGGTTTAAATGTTGGAGGTGGAAATATTTTAAGCCCTACATGTCGTCTTAACTTGCTGTCAAGTGTCAACCTATGAACCTGCTTACTGAATTACCTGAACAACAAAATATTTTCTACTTCTATTAAACAAAGGCAAATTTTCATTTTCATTATTTTTTTTTTTAATTTTAATTTTCCAGCGGCGGTGTTTCCGTCACACTACAATTTGAGTGTCTTCAAGGCTAGAGTGAATAGGCTCTTAATAAACTAGCTCGCTTTACCATCAATGATCGCATCACTGCTTACCATCAGGCGGGATTACGGTCAAGCGCTAAAACAAAATCACTACCTACACAAGATAGCGAAGCATTTAAAACGTGGACAAGCAAAAGTTTGTAAGTAGCATACATATTCAAACGAACTGTATATATTATGAGCAAACGGATTAACGTTCAACTTTCACGTCTCGACACAGATAGCGCCGCCATTTTGAATTTCAGAGAATCGCATGAAGTACCTACAATATATGTGATTGAAAGTTACGTTTTTAAAAGTTTTAGGAATTGTTTTGTGAATATTAGCGGCGTGCCACCGTGAGATATAGTGGTTCGTATTCCAGCACCGAGCGGCTGACAGAAGTTCCAGAATCCAACTAATATTATAAATTAGAAAGTTTATGAAGATGTATGTATGGATATGTGGGTGTCTGTTACTCTTTCTCGCATAAACTCCTGAACGGATTTGGATGAAATTTGGCACACAGATAGTTTGTAACCAGGAATAACAGAAAGGATCATTTTAACCCGATATTCACACGACATCGAAACATACGCGATACCACGGGGCGCAACTAGTAAAATAATAAGTTATCTATGATCAGCTTATGCAAACGTCGACGTTGTGTTGTCATTTTATGAATACGACGTTTTTTATACGATACCTGAATAAAGTTTGTTCAGAATAAGCAACTGAATCGATTCCAATCATTATTACACCATGTTATGTATATTTTTCCCAAATACATTTAGAAATTGTTGCAGTGTGGATATCGAGCCCGCACACGCACCTTACGATAGATAACAGTACTTGCGCGCGCGCTACAGCTGACACCAGAGGTCAACGCACCGCGCTAGCTCGCTAAAGCGGAGCTTTGACCATATTTTTGCTAGGACATGGACAACCAAGTAGAATAGCAAGCTCATAACTTTGTGGTTTTACATTATATTTTTTTGAAATTTTGTACATACATATAAATATTACAAGCAACAGCTAACAGTCGTTCGGTCTGTGTCGGTGAACCACAAACTAAGTATCGCTTTTTGAAACTGTATACAGTAGTTAGCTGTTATTATCCTTACTTAAAAATACTGGACACGTGTTTCGGGTTTCGCATTATGAACAAAAACTAATGTTGTATAATGTGGTCTGTCTGCGTAGACTGTAGAGAGAGCAGTACAGTCTTATGTTTATTTTGTATGGTTTTATCCGATACGTACTATGTAGTTGGAATTAGTTTTACTTCGCAGCTCAACTGACCCAATTAGATTGTATTCGAAACGAGCACACCCGCGGAGGCGCTGAACGTGGTACAGAGTAGCCGCAGATTGTCAATTTATCGAAACTGGTGTTGCAAGAAAGTATTTAATTTGTGAAACTGTCCACAGTTTATTGCCGGGTCGTGCTCTGAGCATCTATGGAACACTATTGAAAAATTAATGGATCTTAGCAAGTCTGCCTAGGAAATAGGAAACTTCGCGTTGGATATAATTAATTGTTTTGTCGATCTATGAATCTCATGGTCGACATCACCACTACATTCATACAATTACATTGCAAAAAAAAAAAAAAGAATTATCAAAATCCATCCAACCAGTCGAAACTCATGAGTTAATAAATAAAATAAAAATAGTCGAATTGAGACCTCCTCCTTTTATCACGTCCAGTTAAAAGTACTTATGCTTCCATCACTCTATATTTATGAAATTTCAATACGTATTAAGAAGAATTTGTCTAAATTTGAAACACTTAACTTACTAGCCGTCACCAAAGCACACTAAAGTCAAATATATACAACACTATATTTTATAAAACTCACTAAATATATAAAACTTACAATGTATGACCAACATGAAACCATTTTAATTCGCAACAAACAGCAAGAAATTCTTGATTGACAAGGCGCAATCAATGAGTAATAAGAAAAAAAAAATTGGCGAATAAATATAATAATTCTGATAGCTGATAAGAGTATAAAATAAGAAAGGTTTATATCTTTATAACTTTCATCCGCGTAAGTTTTAATCCCGCGGGAACATCAGGACGAAAAGTAGAGTCTATTATAATATGTGTAGTTCCTGGTTATAAATTATCTGTGTGCCGAATTTCATCTAAACCCGTGCAGTAGTTTAGGTGTGAAAGAAAAACAAAAAGAACTCATTTTCACATTTATAATATTAGTAAGTCATCATCATCTCAGCGTTAATCCCAGTCGCATCCGAAGCTTTTTCAAGTTTGGAGTCTGGGGTCCGCTTCATCAGTCTAACTACTGATTTTGGCTAAACGTCGATATTTTCCGTGAAGCGACTGCCGTCTGACCTACAACCCGAAGGCGATATCGAAGCATTGCAGTTAGACCAATTGTTGGACTTTTTAGGTCTCCAACAACCCGTAACGACTGCGATTAGATTTTCGTATGGCAACCGGAACCAACGGCTTAGCGTGCTTTCCGATTTATAATATTCGTAAGTATTCTTTATAATTAATTTATATGCCTTGTAAAGCAATAAAAAGTTGTAATAGTAAAGCAAAATCCACTTGGAAAATTATTAATAATGAAACTGGTATATCGGTTAAACAGGATAAACAACTTGATATTATGGTCGACAACAAATTAGTTCATAAAGCCGCTGATGTACCCGAGGCTTTAATTATTTTTTTTGCTAACATACCAATAGCTACAACTCGATCTATAAATTCATATCCGTGTAAAGCTAAAAATATTTTGTATGTGATGCACCATTACAATGTGTATCTAAGTGTAGTTGATTATTTAACTTGGGGTACGTAACCCCGCGTGATGTAGTCAATGTTATTAACACACAAACACCGATGATTACTGGGGCATCTCCATTAAACTTTAAAGTTAAATAATAGACGTCGTAACTCAAATAACCTTTTACAACAAGATACCCAACGAAAGAACATAAACATGGTCTTGAGTATTAACTCAAGACAATTTTTATGTTCTTTCTCCAGAATTAGCTCACTGAAAGGTTATATGAGTTCATTTAATACTTTGTTTATTTTTTGAAGCCAACAATGCGTAAATATACAAATTGTCACGCACTTTATGCCGGGAGGCTTTTATTTAGCTATAATAACATTTTTACTTATACAATATGTAAAGAAAACCCTGTCCGATCCGTGAAGGCATTGTTAGGTATCGTTAACTGAATCTAATAATGCCTACAAAGCCGGGCTAAACTTAAAAAAAAATCCCCTAAAAAAAATAAATATTATTTCGAAAAAGCGAGGTAACTTAATGCATGTGCGGTAGGCAACCCGATAGCCCCGCCCCAAATGTATTCGCTACGTCACAAATGGTGTTGTCAGTTTTTTAAAAATTACCAAATTTCGGGGAAATTGGAATTAATACCCGGGAAAAAAAGATTATTTCAAAATTCATTATTATTGTTACTGTGATGATTATGTAGAATTTTATATTATATTTGGTCAAGTGTTTACCTAACCTTTATTATCCTTATGGGTCGGACAGGGTTTTCTTTACATATTGTATATATATTTTTTTTTGTCTTTTTTGCTTATTATGGTAAATAAATTAACTAAATTTTCTAGTTTTTACATGCTTTGTTTTGTACAGTCAGGTGTTTTTTTTATAATTGAACCGACAGCTGTGCTGCTGGGAAGTTTACTCCGCCACTTCTTCATAGCGAAAGCACTAGGAAGTGTCGAATAGCTGGCGTTTCCTGCCATTTCCTATGTTGCTGTGTATTTGAGTGATATATTGATGTAAATCTATAATATGTTTAACAAGGACATGCATGTACCAGTTTGCCACAGAAGCCTTTCCCTTCTATTATATTATCGTTTCATAATGAATCAGAACCGTTTTATCTTTTGTTTCTATAATTTCTCTCTTCAGCAACACCCACGCAATGATCTTGGATATAATTTATAAATCTTCAGCGCTAAATTTACATGTAGGTATTACTATTTCAAATCATTCGCTAGAGAACGAATCCTTGACCTTTCCACTTCATTAGCTACTAACAAAACATATCCTTTAAATATCAAGGTTTCATATGCTTAAATATCAAGGTTTATTTTGCGTAAATATTGTTTAGTTATTACTGTCCACTAAGGTCTGGTATGGGTATTGATGAAGGTGACTGAGGTTCTTTTTCCAATATTAGGCAACAATCTTCATCTTTCGAGCAAGAAACACCAACTTCTGATAAGCACTCGTGTAGCACAATGGCTGGTAACTTGACTTTGAGTATGTATAGAACAGTCTCTTTAACAGTAGTGTACGTTCTCTGAACTCCCCTCCCCCGTGAAGATAAATTAATGAACCCAGAGATATAACTACTTTAGAACACAAAAGTTGTTATGTTTAGCCCCAACAGCTTAACAACCGATAAAGTTCAGCGCGGAAGGAAATGCACCCTTTATTATTCATAAACAGCACATTTTCGTAACCTAACGCTTGTGAAATCAAAACTTGCTCTGTATATGATGATAACGGGTGAGCAGACCACATCTGTATATGCATGAGACATTAGCATATAAATGTGGTCGGGATTGAGACAATGTGTCTGAGACTGAATTGCCTGAGGCCAGCCTGGACTGAACTCGACTAGACAGTGGTGACTTAAGTGGTTAATGTGCTTTGTTGAAAAGCGGCCATTAAAATTTAAAAAAGAAAACAGTCAAGTTATATCTATGTATATCCTTTCAACATCCAACATCGTTATGATTAAATTACAATAAGAGTACTTATTTTTAAACTATTTAAATATGGTTTGTACAAGCAGTCTAAATAGTAGTTAAGTATGAATCCCATTATGAGTTCTTTTAGATACGAGTATGTAAAATAGTTAATGAGCACAATATTATTCTTCTGACACAGAAAGTGCTCCAGATGTTGCTCCGATTGTTAAATATTTTAATTAAACTAACTCCCATGATGTCACGAAGTGTTTTATCAGTCTCGCGAAATTAATTTCGCAACCGTGGTGGGCCTTTAAAACTTTCAGTCAGCTGCGAAAACTTTGATGTTGCTAAATTACGAGTGTTTTTAAATGACGTATCATATGTTTTAATGTTGCGAGTGATCGTACTTTGCGGTTTAATTACCGACCGCTGTCGAGTTTATCAGATGAGATACTGCTTGACATACGGTGTGCAGGGATAACGACTACAGGCAATACCATTATTTGTATTGCCTGTTGAGTTAGGTTATCAAGCCTCACAACCCTTACTAATTAATCGACTGAATACAAATAGCTAGTTAAATTGTAAATCACAATATAACTAGCTGTATTTATAACAAGGTCTATTAGGGCACATCAAAGTACTTATTCTTGTTTTCGTTTCGATGGTTCTTCCATATATTTTACATTGTTTGAGCCGAGTAGGTACTGTAGCCCAGTACCTAATGAATTATTAGTTATATTTTCAGCTCCTAAATTAGATGTTAATATTTCATTGCATTAGTAAGTCAAATATTTATATAAAGCGAAAATTATCACAGAAAGCTTATTATACTGTAAAAGACTAAAAGGCTTGGAATATTGAGCTGCTCTAAAAGGTTTAGACAGTGAATGTTGACTTTGTATTTGCAATTTTACACTTTTATGAATGACATGAACATTGACTGAATACAGTATTATATATTTTAATTTATTTGCTTCATGAATTTTTATATATAATCATATAATATTTTCTTTATTACATATTTTTATTATTTTTTGTATGTGAGGACTCTGCCTTTATATTTATTTTGAGTTGAGCAGTATGATTGCGGAAAAATGCGTGCACTCTCTGGACATGTCCACTCAAAATGTGTAGCCCTTTCCTAAAAAATAAGTAAAATAAATAAAAGAGACTGAGTAGGTTTCAGTCTTTTTTCCAGAGAAGTCAAATAGAAAACGTCGAACTTATCTTTAAATAAGAAATCGACCAACTTACAGAAAAAATAAATTTTTAATCATTTATCATTAGACTTAGGGTTACGCGTAGCTGTTTCATCCGATTTCATCAGTAAAGTGCTTTGCTGCTTCAAATAATTGGCCGCTTCACAACCACTAAGCGGCAGTCGATAGGCTCAGCGGTTAATTAATATCGGCATCATTTGTCTTCGTTTCACGGAAACGTACTATTTATATATGTGTTCTAATTAATCTTATTTTACTTAGACTAAAGAAAAAACCTATCAAATGCGAGTCCAACTCGTGCACGAAGGGTTCCGCTCCTATTGGTCGCAGAGTGATGTTATACAGCCTAAAGTAAAAAGATTTTTTAAATCGGTCCCGTAGTTCCTGAGATTAGCGCGTTCGAACAAACAAACAAACAAACTCTTCAGCTTTATATATTATAATATTGTGTTACAGAAATACATCATTTGTAAAAATTTCACCTGTCTAGCTGTCGTGATTCCTAAGATACAGCTTGATAATCGACAGACGTACAGCGAGGTCTTAAAAAATAAATTCGGCTAGAGCATACGAACGAAATATACAAGGAAAATTATAACATAGAAAACTCGGAACCTTCTTCTTCTTCTTCCTCAGCCTATAGATGTCCACTGCTGGACAAAGGCCTCCCCCAAGGCTTTCCACGATGACTGGTCTTGTGCTGCCCGCATCCATCGGCTTCCCGCGACCTTCACCAGGTCATCGGTCCACCTTGTTGGGGGTCTCCCTACGCTGCGTCTTCCAGTACGTGGCCGCCACTCCAGAACCTTGCTGCCCCATCGGCCATCAGTTCTACGAGCAATTTGCCCTGCCCACTGCCACTTAAGTTTAGCGACTCGCAGAGCTATGTCGGTGACTATGGTTCTTCTGCGGATCTCCTCATTTCTGATTCGATCACGCAGAGAAACTCCTAGCATAGCTCTTTCCATTGCCCTTTGTGTGACTCTGAGCCTTCGTATGAGGCCCATTGTGAGCGACCACGTTTCAGTTCCTTATGTCATCACGTGCAACACACACTGGTCAAAGACTTTAGTCTTGAGGCACTGTGGTATCTTGGACGACGAGAAGATGTAGCGTAGCTTCCCAAACGCTGCCCAACCGAGCTGGATTCGCCGAGACACCTCTTTCTCGAAGTTTGACCTACCTAGTTGGACTGTCTGTCCCAGGTATATATACTCGTCAACAACTTCGAGTGCAGAGCAACCAACTACAATTGGAGTGGGTGCGACATGAGAGTTCGACATGATCTTCGAACATCGACTTCGACATGACTCGGAACCTTACCTCAGATAAAACCTTTGTTAGGATAAAATCTTTCCATTATTTCGATATAATGCGATTGCATCCCTGCTTACCAATAGGCAGGAAAGGTGATCGGGAGGTCAAGTACTAGTTTATAACATTTAAAAAAAATCTCGTTTTGTAATGGTTTTACGTGGACACAAAATTGTTACATGTTTTTTTTTTTAATAAATTACAAACTATCGCTTGACGGCAATCCCGCCTGATGGTAAGCAGTGACGCAATTATTGAAAGTAAAGCACACTATTTTATTAAGAATCTATTCACTCTAGCCTTGAAGACACTCAAATTATATTGTAGACTTATATTAATATTGTATAATAATTATTGTAACACAAAACCTAAACAAATCATAAACGTAAACCTTCCCCATGAGTTGTTTCTTCTATTGGTGAAAACCAAATGAAAATCCGTTCAGTACTTTTTGAGTTTATCGCGTTCAAACAGACATTGCGGGTGCACTTTTTGAATACTATCAATTAAATAATTTTAGTTTAAGTATAGTTGGCCAGATGTTGGTCGAAATATTAAATAATATTATTCAAATAAAAGTCATTGTTTTTTATAATCTTTATTAATTTTTAAGGACTTTTATACAATTATTGTGCGTGTGTACTTGCGAGTCCCATCCGACCTATATTTTATAATTAATAATATTAATAATAAAAAACAATAAAAAGACCTACTTTATCCGACCTTATACCGCAAAACGTAATGTGTTATACAAACTCATTGTACCTATAACTAGCTCCGGAGGTAGGTATCGACAAAACATGATAGAACATACAAACATCGTTTAATTAATTTATCTTTGGTTCTCTTATCTGATATCAGATATTTTCCAATGTGCTACACAGCTCACGATTTACTGAATATTTTTTTTTAATGAGATATCCAGAATTATTCAGCAGCATGTGTTCAGATCTCAGTCTGTGAGCTGTAACTATAATTTTCCTATTTATCTTAGCGTTATTAAATCACGGTATATCAATATGAGGAGGTTCCGAAACTATAGACCTGTACCAAATTCCTTTATCTTTGATTAAAATATTCTTTTGAAACTTCATGACATACGTATACGTTTATACCTGGGCAATATTTTTATATAATTAGTTCCAATATTTTTATATAATTAGTTCCAATATTTTTATATAATTAGTTCCAATATTTTTATATATTAGTTCCAATATTTTTATATATTAGTTCCAATATTTTTTCTCTCCAACCAACAATACTCAACTTTGATAAACGGTCAGCCTTCTCATTACCTGTTATACCTACATGTGAGGGACCCCATTGTAACTTCAGATCTATGTGTCTAGAAGATAGGTAGTGAATTATAGATATTTCATAAACTATCGGTGCACCTCTGTAACCAGAGGCACATCGAGCTGTATGTTGTAATGCACTTTTATTGTCTACACAAATTAATATTTTTCCATTATTTTCATTAGATATATAGTATACGTAAGCGCTTCTGGAATTGCAAAGAGCTCCAAAGCCGTAACTGACACATAGTTAATTATTTTATAGGAGGTATTTCTATTCAGATGCTCCTATTATGTACCGTATGTTTTACCTAATAGTTACTATGTTTTATGTCGTTTTGTAGTTTGTATTTTTATTATTGAATTTATAATTTATTTATTTATTCTCTAAATTCATGGGTCATAAAATGCAGCGCCATTACCATTATCACTTGTGGTGGAGACCCATCAGTATGTATTTTATAATAATCTTAATTTTTTTTTTGCGATGTTTTTCTCAAAGTTTCTGTTTTAATTAAATTGACAACATACATATTTTTAGGTATTTTAATTAAGTATAAATTAGTCTTTATTATATTTTGTACGTTAATCCTAGTTACCCATTCATCCAATGAGAACATTTCTAATATCTGGGATGACGTTACACTTACTTCTCCGAACTTACCAAAAACACTAATAAGTAGTGGAAGCTTTTTATTTGCCCAATATTTGTTGTGTCTAAGAACGCTAAGCTCCGACAGCTGCTTTATAATAACATTTTCGGATATAGAATTCGACTATAAACAATATTTGAATGCTAAATATAACATTGGGTGAGGAGGATTGGAAGATATTATTCACTAATTTAACTCTAGTGGGCTGTTCAGTATTCAGAGATGTAAAACCAAATTCTAATGCTGGCTCAAATATTTGTTACCTTTTTTTTTTTGGTGTGTCAGCATCACTGCTTCGCAGAAGGAGGTGCCGGCTTGCCATGCACTTTCCCCATTGCCTGGACTAGGGGCGGCCGCGAGAGATCGCCGCGGAACGCCGCCACGAGGACACCTTTGTGTTCCGCTCAAGCTGGACAGATCTCCACCGTATGCTCCACCGTGGCCTCAGGGTTATCTAGACAGTGGTGACACCCTGGCACCCTGGTTTCCTTCCGCCTTATCCGGAACAGGAACCTCCCGAAACAGCCGTGTCCAGTGAGGACCTGCGTTAGGCGAAAAGGGGGGGCGCCGTGGCGCCTCTGTAGCCACTTCTCAAAGAGGGGACTTACCACCGCAATATATATGTATCTATGCTAACTCCGAGAAGCACATGTTGGAGCGTATCACCTCCGACAGTATTTTGGTATACGGGCAATGAGACCCCCTAGGTACAGTCAAGACCAAAAGTCGAGTTGCAATCTCACAAAACTATGGCCAAGCAATACTAGTTGTAGTTACGACCTTCTTCTATAATAAAGTTTGATACACGCTCATACACTTGCTGCCCGCTTATGATTGTTAGGTACTACTTATTAATTTCAACGTCTACAGTAAGTGTTTCAATGGCGTAACGGTTTTCGCCTTGATAGGCGTTCAAGGTGGTTCGAGTTCGAATCTAATAACTTACAAAAATATTTTTTAAATGTTTATTGGTGAGTTATGAATGCTTACAACAAAAATATCTAAAAATATCGATCTGCAACTTAAAGATGATACTTTCTTTTAAGATTTTTTCTATATTAGAGTCATTATAAAAAGATGACGGTAGACTTAAAAGAATCTGAATCACTACTTCACAAAAAATATTCCGCTACCTACAATAACTATTATTAGCTACAATAACTCAAATAATATTACTTAGCTGTTGTTGGTTGGTGAACATATAGTTACCAGTTTGTGTTATTAGTTTTACTTTTTAATCAATATGCAGGCATATGCAGCAATATATCTCAAATATCATATGAAATCGGCTTTTGTGTAAGTTGTTTTTATTATTATTTATGTAAGGTGCAAACCAATCGCTTGTAGCAAGTGCGTAATAAAATTGTTATTGTTTTAGATAAATACTGTAAGCCGTTGGAGGTCAAGGTCAAGAGGTTGGAGGACGAAGGTAGCTGTCGAGACAAGTGAAACGAAACGACAATATTTACCGTTGAATAAACTTTTAAATCGTGCGAAGAAGATAGGTTGCATTTGTGGTTTAAATATAAATTGGCGAGGCTGGTGGAGTGTTATCGAGCTAAACAAAAAAAAAAACTATTTATAACAAAAACAGTGCAGAAGTGTCCTACAGAGTGTTTTAAATATATACCAATAAATATCCACCACCAAACCATCCAAACCATCTCTAAAGTAATTTAGCTAAGTGACAGTAATATGTTCGGTTGGCTTAATGGCTAACAGATGTCGCCTTTTGCAATTTCAATACAGATTACTTTTGGTAAATCATAAAAACAATAATTTCGGAATTCGATAAGAAATAAGTTCGTTTACTTTTGAACTAAGAAAGCGCTTGAAGATTATAATCTCATGCCTTCAAACTCCGAAAAAAGGCATTGCAGGATGGCAGCACTAGTACTATGCTATACACGCAAAAAAATATAAATGTAATAAGCACTATTATGTGTTCTAAGTATAGATTATTTTATGATTGCAATAATATTCAGGTTAAGCTTCAATCCTCTTTTCTTTAAGAAAATGAATAATTAAGCTATAACCTCTTTAATCATAATATACGTATAATATTATAATTTTCATATCTAACAACCAAAAATGTTTTTTGTATTTTTTACCATAACAATATCATAAGTTTGTCAAGGATTACTTTTATATAAAATATTACAATGTTGCCGTTTCAACGAATAATATATAACTTTATAATATATTGCATTATAATATGCTTATTGTTTTATTTTTATATATTTTTTATTATATTACCCCTATAGTAAACTAAAACATATAATAAAACCCTTTTTTGGGATAAATATTCAATAAATTTTCCTATTTGTTTAAATATTATTTGCAAACATTTTTACTTTAAAATACAAATCAATTATCATAATTTTAAATTATATGAAACAACAAAAAGAGTTGCCTATAATAAGGATCGAACCCACAATCGCTCGCTTTTGATAGCACCATTGTTAAGTGCGGCCGCTAACTCAACTTCAAATGAAGTAACGAAATTTTGCATTACTTTAAAGAAAGACGAAGACTGCGATAAAAAAATAATGCGGTAGTGTGCGTGGCCGGTTTAGCGCAGGCGACAGTAGTCTTTAAGGTGGAAATGGACTTCTACAGTCGATTGTACATAGTGCCCAAGGAGAATCATTGGCCGTACCCCAAAGTACAAGGTCCTGAAGACTGGCCTTCCCACCGGACGTATCCATAACGGAATTCTTGTCTTCGGGCACACGGGGAGGTTTCCTGTCCAAGCACAAAAAATATTTGTTTTCTCTATTGTCATTTTTATATACCATTTAATCATTAAACAATTGTACATATTTGGAAACAAAAATTAATTCGATCCCAATCTGATTGAGTAGTATAAACAGAACTAGGATAATAAACTAAAATTATATGCTTATTATTGTGTGTGTGGTGATAGGCACCACACTTATTAAGTTTAATAGATAGCATCTCGATGCCCGGACTATTTCAATTTACCTGTAGGTAATTCCTGTACATTTATTGACTTATGAGCAACGATAGACACCCCATCATACGAATCCTGTCTATATTTTCTATAAATATTGTAAGCATTAGTATTTACATATACTTCTTCTCGCGTTCCACTGTATTATATTTAAATTAATATTTTTACGTGAACAAGCCATCTTTGAACACGGAAATAATTGTATTATATACATCTCCTTCCTTAACAAATTTCCAAACTAATTCGAAACACTGTTCAAATATAAAATTACATATTAATTTAACTTTGACATCGAAGTTACAATCAGATAAACATACTTCTTTGAGTTTATGAAATAATATTTTTAAATCAACGTTATGTTTTGTGGGTTTTTCTTGCTTTCCATTCTTTCCTGTTGTAAATGATATCCCTCTTCATTATCAATTGTAAAATTACAAAACGAATCAGACTTGTTTTCTTTTTCTTTTGTTTTCTTACTGAATGTTTACCCAGAATGGTTGAATCTGTTGATTCTTCCACGCTTTATTCTCTATTTTCGCTGTTATTGTTTAGTTCATTTCTTCCTAGAATTCGTTTCTCTGGACGAAGTTTTGTGATTACCATGCCTCTGTACGATGTGTTATCGTTACATAATAAAATTGATTCATTATTCTTTTTTTTCTTTTTCTGTGATATGATGTTCAACTGGTGTTTTTCCCTTAACTATAAATATACAGTACAATGCTTTACGGTATGTAATATTCTCCTTATCCATTATTTTTCGTATTTCCTTTTCTTTGGCACCTTGAAGTTTCTAATGTCTAAATTGCAAGGTGTTGTTGTAGTAAGTAGTTGACACAATTGCCATGATTTTCCCCACATTTCGGGTAGTGATATTTTTGATGGATATAATTTTATTAAATGCCCAAAACGCTAACAACCCAAGCATTTTATAACAGGAAACATAACATGGTTACACTTTAAACTGATACCTATACATAGACACATATGGGTAATGGGCTATAGGGGTCTAGTAAGTAGTAGGGGTAATAATAAATTAAACTAATTCCACTGCAATAAAGTTTATTTCTTTCACATACGATTATACAATACATCGACCTGGCAGGGACTGCGGGGCCCTGTGAGTAATTTTATTCTAATAAACTTATTGTTAAATACTTCAGCATGATGGATCGCCGCCTCTAAATCTTAGTGTCTTTGACTGTGGTTGATATTTTGAAATTGCCAAGACGTAACGTTTAACGAAAGATTTTCAGTTTATAGTTAGATTAGAACTTGTTTATAAAGTAGGTCCTATTGAATTCTTAACTAATATTTCATTTGAGCTCAACAATTTACAAAAACAAGAACATTTTAGTTTACAACTTCAGCTATTTATCAAAAACAAAGTAAGCTCTCGAAAACAAACTAACAAAAGCACTGATTCGAATGTTTTGGATGTTTTATGATCAAGAGCTCAAATTCATAATGTGCCTTCAATTAATCGCTTAAAAACTTCTAATAAATTCGATCGCTCATCGAGCCGGGACTGCACGGAGCGGCACGTCACGGCACGGATCTGGCTTATTGGGTTTTATTTTCAACTCAATTTGGAACGCAGATTATAATTTCGCGAAGTTTTCGTCAATTTTTTCCGACGAGCTCATGTTTTCCGATTTTCACGTAATATTTTACGTTTTCTTACAAAGATTTTGTTTTGTTTGTTTTCTGACGGTATCCGTGTGTTTATTTTTAATATGTGTTATTTTACTTACATAAACAATGTTCATTGTATTCACAAAAACCAAAACATTAGTCTTGTTGAATCAGACAATTCGCCCCTAAAACTGTTCCTGGTGCAAAAGTGCAAACAACTCTTGCTGCGTTGCCACGTAGGATAGGATGACTGATCTTAGCAACAAGAATGAACGGGAGTCATCAGTTTTGTCACGGAGTCTGTGCCTCGATTCACCAATGAGCTTCTTAGCCTCAGTGCCGAACTACCCATGGTCTCCATGGCAATAGGCATAAAATAGTACCTATCCACGGCCCGTACTTTGCACTCTTTAGTTCAGCGGCGTCTTCCGCTAGCGCCAACGCTGAGACAACGGTGCGATCAAGATGGCTGGCGGCAAGCAACCCTTGTTATCATTCCATTTCACCTAGTTCCTTAAGTTGAAGAAAAAGGACCTCCTGACCCTGAAAAACTCCTTCTAGTGATCCAAGTCAAAAATCAGAGAGGACATCAATCCAAAGATGACATTACTAAACTAAAAACAATTGGGCCTAATGGATCCCCCTGCTATGCACCCCGGGACAAAGTGAGCACCTGAGAGAGAAAGGGATTTTCCACTTAAATTCACTCAAAAGGATGTCTCTTTCTATTCTCTGTTGAGAGCATTGCGAATATCGAACTTCAGCACGACGCAATCTGAATATCCAGAGTATTCTATCTGGACACGCTTCGCATTGTAATTGGTAGCAAATTATTGCGTTCTGTTGTTGAACTTTTCCTAACATCAACATAAGTTCTAACAAGCAAAAGTCTTCATTATTAAGGTAACATATGGCGTACTCTTATGTACTTCGTATCGTTCAATTAGAACGTCTTCAAAAAGAAGAAAACATCTCCAAGTGAAAGTACGTCTTCTCATAATGAAGTCACAATTTATAAACAATAACAACTCTGCTGCTTGTATGTTGTGTGGTGGTGTAATGAGTATATCTGAGTAAACACACATCGCTCATACTGCGTCTGTCTAGACTGCGTTATTCAGACGTACGAGGCGCTTATCAGATGTATGACAGCACATAGTTTTCACAGTCTACTTGAATACTGAAAATATGGCGAGTTTGTTTGTGCAGATGAGATGTTATTTATTTCTCTTAGCTATGGAGGGATAAGTGTCAATTATTCTGAATAACATTGTACCACTTCAATATCACACAGCATGGTGATCAAAACTACGTATTATAAGCATATCTTCTTCTTGAGCCTATAAAAGCCTCTCCCAAGGCTTTCTACAATGACCGGTCTTATGCTACCCGCATCTATCAGCTTCCCGCAACCTACACCAGGTCATTGATCCACCTTGTTAGGGGCCTATAAGCATATACAAAATCTGTAGGTACATATAATAAATCTGTAGAAAATGTCTTTTGTGTACATTGAAGAAATTTAAAAAAAAATAGCCAGCGTGTTAATGGATAACTAACAGGACCCATTACCATCATTTTTGAAATTTTTGTCTGTTTATATGTTTGTTTGTGCGAGCAGCACCTAAAATCTACAAATTCAATGCAGACAATGTTTATACACAAAAGTTATACACAACTTAGGTATATCTTACTTTTTGTTTCATCGAAATCGGTTCACTCTATCAAAAGATATGATTAAGTTAGTGAGTTCAGGAATAAAAATATTACAATACGCAATTCAGTATAGTACTTGCAACGACATCTTGATACTAAAAATAGAACTTATGTTGATAGCTGAAATCCAATTCCGATAGATGGCGTGATGGCGTGGATAGATGGCATTTGCACAAGCAAATGGCATCATTTCTTGAAAGGTGGTGTTAAGATTTTCCACGCTAGAATCACCCTCTGCCGTGTTTACATGACAAATTGGGTTTCGTTAGGTGTCTTAAAAGTTCTTGAGTGTGTCGTAAAAGGCCTTTGGTTACTTGAAAAATTATCGATGTTCTAAATGGGTCGAAAAAGAAGTATTGGCTTTTTGGTTTCGTTTGGTCATTGGTTTGAAGTACGAAGGAAAGATGCTCCTTGATATTTGAAACAAGTAGTATTTACTTCTGAGTTTGAATAGTTGCCAATCGTTTTACAGTTAGAGTTGCCAATTCGTTGAGTCGCGACCACAAACAGACGATTCGTTGTCATACGAGACTGTTCGACGCACCGTTCGTTTAAGTTTGCAAGCTATTCGGTCACAAGTGTTGTTGGTTTTGTTTATTGCTTTGATATTTTCCTTAAAAATGCCTCAAAGTAAAAAAAAACAAACATTTGGCTACTTAGCCGAAATGCGAAAAGGATGAGACTAAGTAGGTCTCAGGAATCAGAAGAAGATCGTGAAACACGGTTCTCTGCTAACCGTGAGCATGTCGCTCTTTCACGTGAATCTGAAACATTCTCCGAAAGGGAGTCACGTTTAAGTTCACAAAGAATACGGACCGCAACTTTGCGGTCTCAAGAGAGCATCGAGGAACGCGAAGTCCGGCTATCTACTGATCGGGAGCACCACTCCCTCTTACGCGAGTCAGAGACTTTCATAGATAGGGAGTCGCGCTTACGTTTGCAAAGAACTCGGACCACGACTTTGCGCTGTCAAGAGAGCATCCAAGAACGCGAAGTGTGACTATCAGCTGATCGAGAGTGCCACGCCTTCTCATGCGAGTCAGAGACTTTCACCGAAAGGGATTCGCGCTTAAGTTCGCAAAGAATTCGGGCCACAGATCGGCGCTCCCAAGAGAGTATCGAGGAACGCCAAGCATGTCTGTCCTCTGACTGAGAGCGTCATGCTCTCTCGCGCTAGTCTGAATATATCTCACAAAGAGAAGAACGATTGCAAATAGCTAGACATAAGTATGTAGGTGTACATGACAGCCTCCGTGGCGTAGCGGTAGCGGACGCGGCCGCTGTGCAAGGTGGTGCGGGTTCTATCCCCGCACAGTGCAAGTATTTGTATGCATGAATATGAATATTTGCACTGGTTTGGTCGTGCCTCGGAAACCACGTTAAGCCGTTGGTCCCGGTTGCCATACGAACATCTAGTGGCAGTAGTTACGGGTTGTTGGAGCCCTCAAAAGTCTTACAATCGGTCTAACTGCAATGCTTCGATGTCGCCTTCGGGTTGTGGAGGTCAGACGGTAGTCGCTTTACGGAGAATATCGAAGTTTAGCCGTATCAGCAGTTGGACTGGTAAAGCGGACCCCAGACTCCAAAGCTGAAAAGGCTTCGGATGCGACTGGGATTAACGCTGGGATGATGATGATGAACTATGTAGGTGTACAAAGAAACAATGAAAATTATCTTGCACCTGAAAGGGAAAGAATAGATGAACTAAGACGAGCAGAAACGGTAGAACAATTTCAAACTCGCGTAGAATTTGTATATGCTCCGGGTAATTCCACCGCTAACATAGTATATAGAGAAGCATTAACTATACCAAAGTCAGAATCATTATTCGAAAATTCTTTATTGTTCAAAAAAATACTATACCACCTTCTTGAATGAAGTATATACATATGTATATAGCCTACTCTTATCTAAACAACGTTGTTTTGTTTTCGACAACCACGCGAACGAAGTCGCGGGCACAGCTAGTAATTAATAAAAATAAACATTCTAGCCGTGGGATCCCTTTCGTAAATAATTTGTTAACAATAAGTTTAGACGCTGTGATACCATCGGTTCGCGCCTCTAGTGCCTTTATTACTATCATATTTTGGTTGCGCCGATAGTGGCGCGCGGGAGAACTATGTATGTTTAATGGACTGTATATAATTGCCGAAATTAGCGAGATTTGCGTACAATACTTATGACACTGGCTTAGGGAAGGGAAACTCGGGCCGTAGGGGTGTTGAAAGGTAGAAATTGACCCGAACTTATGGGAAGGAATGCACAATACCTTTTGAATATTCGTGTTCCACGTGGCGGTCAATACGTCGACGTGAAAGCGAGTTGCGAGCAAGTGGAGCTTCCGGACACCTTCACCAGACACTTCACAGCACTATCCAAAGTTTAGAGTAATGCTCAGTAGCGAGAAAAGTCACACAGACACGAAATATCAACTAATTTAATTAATTCAACGCGGCACTTGCTTCGAGCTGCGTGCTGCGGTGCTGCGCGGTACCCCAACCAAGTGTGTCAATTTTGCGGGGTTCACATTCAATAGGGCGTCCAAACATTTTCGTGTGTCCGAATGCGACGGGTATGTGCGGAAAAAAAGGATGGAAGTAGGAATGCCCAGTGTCATACATTAACGAATGCAATTTTGAATTTAAAGCTAATACAACTCACTGACGCAGCTATGTTGATTATATTAATATAACACACTGATTACAACTACTTAGTAATCACCACTCCTTGCCATCCTAGCCTCACCTATATTGGAGTCAGCTTCCAGTCTAACCAGAAGCAGCTCAATACTAATGAATTAATGGCATGGATCAACTGCCTAGCTGACCTCCACAACCTCGCAGTTACTGGTTTATACGATAAGAGTTAGATAGAGATAAGACTCTTTGGTAAGGCAATTGTTAAACTTTCAACATGTAATAACCACTGTTTTGTTTAATCTAATTGCCATTCTGTATTCTATATTTGTTTGTACTTGATGGCGAACAATTGATAAGGATTGCAAGTGCTGCATCTGACCAGACAATAGCTGGAGGTAATTAATAGCTTAACTAAATATGTAAATAATTCAAGCCAATCTTCCATTACAGCCACCTCTTATATTTTTCCGTCTCTAAAAGTCGTATTTCTTAATGTATTGATAAATCTCAGCGTTCAGACACCTGAATCAGTGGTTGGCAACATTCAGCCGACGCAGACTAATGCGCGCGCCTCCCAGACATATTAGTTCCTTCACCCTACTACAGGTAGCTACAGAACTTGCAGACCGTCAGGGAATAGATGGGAGTGTTTGTTTACTATGTTTGGTATATTTACTTTTATGACGTTCCTATTGAAATGCTATCGAAGTTGTTGTGTTTCAGCTAAAATATCCCTCTCTTACATACATTTAAATATCATTATTTTAAGAAGTGGATTATAAGTCTCATCTCATCTCCTGCTGATGTCATATCAATCCGAAATATTAACAGCCTACACATAAAATCTCTTATAATTAATTACCAACCTGTGTCTTTATCAACCTGTAATACTAAGTTCGGATCCTTTGAAGTGACTTCAAGGGCCACCCACGCTTTGTACTTGTACGTGACACGGGTACACAAGCTAAACATTACCTGTTTTAGCAGACCTCGCGTTGTATAGGTTTTTCGTACAGACAGAAGTCAGAAGTTAGCTTACACTAGATATTGTATAGCTTGATGTGTAGCTGAGCGTATCAGCACATGACTACAGTGTGGGCGGCCTCATAGTTATCAATAAGTTAAATAGACCTAGACACCTATGAACGGTACCTCTGGCACAAAGACTGCTTTTTACCATTTTTAGTGTATTTTAAACCATAAATACGCTAGGTATACCATAGGTACACTTAATGTGTGTAATGATACTATGTTATGTAACTAATTTAATGAACATAATCTAGATCAATGTAGAGCCTATTTCAAGATCAAACAAATACCTATGTATATTGAACCGACGTCACACTGTCATATAAATTTAATTATAATATTTACGTTCATCAAATGTGTTTGATACATCATAAAATCATAAGTATAATGCACGTGTTCCATATCTAATTATATTATGATGTACAATTATATTACATATAGAATAAAATATTTTGATCGTTTTATTTGCCATATTTATGATAGTAGAAATACTTAGGTACTTATTTAATTTCACTAGATATTGTGTTTACATAAGACAACAATCTTGACTTATCAAAATTACTTGAAGGTTATGAATAATTAAGTACCTAATATTGAATTATGCTTCTAGTATATCTCAGATTTCATACTACTATTTTAATTTATACTTATTAAATAAAGCTGAAGAGTTTGTTTGTATGTTTGTTCGCGCTAATCTCGGGAACTACTGGTCCGATTTGAAAAATTCTTTTTGCGTTGGATAGCCCATTAATCCAGGAAGGCTTTACGCCACCCACTGTAATTGTAAGTGAATAAAATAGATGTATCTGGTGGTAGAAAGATTATTGTCATAAGTAAAAGGTACAAATGTAACAAAAGTAAAAAACCTAAATATAAATAAATATTAATATGTAGAAGAAAGAAAGAACAAGTAACTGTCATGTAAGACCAGTACCATTAGAGGATTATATAAATATATAAGATGTTAGTATAAAGATAAAGAAGATCGCGCGCCGAAAAAGCTTTTTTTTTAACAAAACGTTGCCTCACACTAGGAATTTCTCCTGTATCGTGGGTGCGTTTACAAACAAAACTCACAGACACAAACAGCCAGACCCGGAACAACTACCTGTAGGTCATACAAATATGTGTTCCGTGCGGGAATTGAACCCGCGACATGCAGCGCAGCAGTCAATAGCCGAACTTTTTGATGACATATTTTATGAATTACGAATCAACTCCTAAAAAACGAATTAATTAATTACCTACTAATATTCTAAAATGGATTCACTACATACGATTTGTTTATTATTATTTATGTTAGAAGATGTAAAGCCAAAATTTATGATTTTCTGACATTGACTCAAAAATTATGGTACACATTATTTTGACGTAAAAATAAAATTGTAATGGTGTTATTAGGATAGTTGTTTGATTACTACCGTGGATATGATTTGATTTATAGACCACCCAGATCGTGGATATATTATTGTGATAATTTGATAAATATAACTTACTTATTGTTTACTTACTTGTTGCTTTTTTTTTTGTTACTTGTTGTTCACTTCCAAGCCCGAGCTTTTGGGTGAGATTGAGAAATTCTACGGAGAGTTATACACATCAACACATGCACCTGTTGTAAGCCTGGCTAATGATCCTAGAGCCAGACTAACCCGACACTACACCGACGATATCCCGGACGTCAGCCTGTAAGAGATTGGTATGGCCCTGAAACAGCTCAAGAACGATAAGGCGGCTGGAGATGATGGAATTACGGCTAGGCTTCTGAAAGCAGGTGGCAAACCGGTTCTTAAAGTGCTTCAGAAGGTATTTAATTCCGTCATTCTTAAAGGCCAAACCCCTAAGGCGTAGCACAGGAGCGTGATGGTGTCGTTTTTCAAAAAAGGTGACAATACCCTCCTGAAAAACTACACACCGATATCCCTTCTGAGCCATGTCTATAAACTGTTTTCTAGGGTCATCACGAATCGTCTCGCTCGCAGATTCGACGACTTCCAGCCTCCCGAACAAGCAGGCTTCCGAAAAGGCTTTAGCACCATAGACCACATACATACGCTGCGGCAAGTTATACAGAAGTCCGAGGAGTATAACAAACCACTATGCTTGGCGTTTGTGGAAGAAGGCCTTCGATTCGATCGTGACTTGGACTTGGACTAGGGCGGTGCTACAGTCTCTCCAGCGGTGCCAAATTGACCATGGATACAATTAAGTGATAAAGTGCTTGTACAAAAACGCCACCATGTCAGTCCGTCTCCTGGATCAGGACTCAAAACTGATCCAACTCCAGCGTGGAGTGAGACAAGGAGATGTTATATCTCCCAAATTGTTCACTGCTGCGTTGGAAGATGTCTTCAAGCTCCTGGACTGGAAAGGACTTGGCATCAACATCAACGGCGAGTACATCACTAATCTCCGTTTTGCAGATGATATCGTGGTCATGGCTGAGACCCTGGAAGACTTAGGCAAAATGCTCAATGACCTCAGCAGAGCTTCTCAACAAGTGGGTCTAAAGATGAACATGGATAAGACGAAGATAATGTCGAACTCTCATGTCGCACCCACTCCAATTCTAGTTAGTTGCTCTGCACTCGAAGTTGTTGACGAGTATATGTACCTGGGACAAACAGTCCAACTAGGTAGGTCCAACTTCGAAAAAGAGGTGTCTCGTCGAATCCAGCTCGGCTGGACAGCGTTCGGGAAGCTACTCTACATCTTCTCGTCGTCCAAGATACCACAGTGTCTCAAGACTAAAGTCTTTGACCAGTGTGTGTTGCCAGTGATGACTTATGGAACTGAAACATGGTCGCTCACAATGGGCCTCACACGAAGGCTCAGAGTCACACAAAGGGCTATGAAAGAGCTATGCTCGGAGTTTCTCTGCGTGATCGAATCAGAAATGAGGAAATCCGCAGAAGAACCAAAGTCACCGACATAGCTTTGCGAGTCGCTAAACTTAAGTGGAAGTGGGCAGGGCACATTGCTCGTAGAACCGACGGCCGATGGGGCAGTAAGGTTTTGGAGTGGCGGCCACCTACTGGAAGATGCGTAGGCGCCCAACAACGTGGACCGATGACCTGGTGAAGGTCGCGGGAAGCCGATGGATGCGTGCTGCACAAGACCGGTTAGCGTGGAAAGCCTTGGGGGAGGCCTTTGTCCAGCAGTATTTTTCTAGCCATTGTTATTATGTTTCTATAAACCTGAATTCTCTTTGACCATTGTCCAAGAGGTAAAAGTAAATGATTTTAATAATAACGATAATCTATGAATATTTTTGGTAAACCCTTCTTTTAACCGACTCCAAAAAGAGGAGGCTATCAATTCGACCCGTATGTATGTAATATTACCAGAACTGCCCAGTTTTCTTATATTATGTTAGTCTATACCAGTGTCTGAACAAATGTGCCAAATTTCAAAAGTGTATGTATGTATGTTTTTATGTTTGTGCGCACATATTTATGGAACTACCAGTCCGATTTAAGTAATTCTTTTTTTATTGTACTAGGTACTGTTCAACTAAGGGAATATTGTGTTGGTGGCGAGTTAAACAACAGAAACCTCGAGGTACCGACTTCTAGAGCCATGACAAAATTAATCTATTTTTTTCTTTTTAAGTGTTTTTTTGAAGTCGGTTTCTATTTTTTTGTAAAAAGTTTTCATTTCCTACTTTTCAGTGTCTTAGTCGAAATTCTAAAATTACATTTTTAACCTCATAAGAATAGTGGCAGCCATAACCCATGTTTCGATATGTTCTTATCAATACGAAAATAATCCCTATCTCTAAAACTACTGAACCGATTTTGATGAACACAAGTCGGTGGCGATCTAAACAACAGAAACCTCGAGACACCGACTTCTAGAGCCATCGACCTTTCTTTTTTTATTATCTCACTGCTGGGCACAGGTCTCCTCTCATACAGAGAAGGATTGAGCTTAATCACCACGCTTGCTCAATGCAGGTTGGCGATTTCAGACTTTTAAAGTCCAGGTTTCCTCAAGATGTTTTCCTTCACCTTCAGTCATTGGTGTCCAAGATATACTTAGAAAGTACATATAACTTTAGAAAAGTTACATTGGTACTTGCCTGACCTGGAATCGAACCCGCGCACTCATATTTGAGAGGCTGGTGTTTTAACCACTAGGCCACCACGACAACCTAGAGCCATGGCAAAAATAAAATTATTTTTTCCTTTTAAGTGTTTTTTTGAAGTCGGTTTCTATATTTTTGTAAAAAGTTTTATAATCCAGTGCTTGACTGCAATTCCGCCTTGATGGTAAGTAAATAGTGATACAATCATTGATGGTAAAGCGCGCTAGTTTATTAAGAGCCTATTTATTCTAGCCTTGAAGACAAGAAGAAACATATTGATGAAAGAATACATTAGCACTGTTTCCAGGGTTAGGGTAGTTTTCTTAGCTGTTCTTCTGCATGAAGGTCTAGTGGCGACTAGTTTTCTGATTAATTTCTGAAAACCTTAAATTGTAATGAATGTCTAGCCTTGTCTATCTGTTATTTACTTCATAAAACTCGTTCCATACAAAGCATTTTTATAAAAACATTCATAGATAGTAAATAGGTAACTAGTCACTATTCTGATATAAGTACAAAGCTTCTTATTTGAGTAATATGTAGATACATAAATACAGTATTTCTATTATATATCGAATCAACCTAAAACACGCAATACCGCTTCGTTTTCCCCTGAGTGGCCCTCCAGGTGCTGAAGGAGGCTCGCATGTCTGCGAGGACTGTGTTGAAAGATAAATTATAAGTAGTCTAATTAGAAATATTTATGATTAAAAAAATAATACAAATTACAACATTGTTAACACATCAATTTTATTAGGTTTCGACATCCCAACGTGAAATTAATCAAATGAGTTCAATTGTACATTCAGTTTTAGTATGCAAACGAAAAATAACAACTTACAACTTGAATAAACATTTACATTTATATTCGAAAAAACAAACGAGCATGCATATTCATGTGAAAAGGTCGGTTTATTGAACATCTTCGTACCGTACTTAATTCCATCTGAAGGAAATTATCATGATTTCGGAGCATTGTACTAAAATCCGACGATTTATAACAGAACATGTTTTAGATTTCACTAAAAATCCCCACCTGTCTCGACCGACCAATAAATCCCGGTGAATGACTGTCCCGCTATCCAGGATTATGCACGACTCCGTGCTTTCCCGGGATTTGCATTTGAAAATGTTTAAAACTGTTCTAAGTACTTTATTACCTCTTTGTTAGCTAGTGATGTGCTTGAATAAAACATGAGTGATGACATTTATTAATCTTCTAATTTTGCATAATCGTTCATAATGTTGGGAATGGCAGGCAATATTATGAATAAAGCAAAATTACCTACGTCTCAGTTCGAGATTCAAATAAATAAATGATGGATTTTCTGTGGTTAGCCTATTAACTATGTTTCCACAATGAGTTTGTGGAAACATAGTTAATAGGTACAATAAATTTTGAATTAATTCATGTTCTCGGTGGCAGGTAGGCCATAACATCAGCTGCCAGCAGAAGTTACCACCCAAACAAAGTCTTGCCGCCAAACGATTTGTCGTGAACGCCGATTCACGACAAATCGATGTGATGATGTCTGGTGAAGCCGTACGGAAGACGGGTCTGAGCAGTTGTGTTGCAATGTGTGCCAGGTACGATGCGCCAAATGTTGTTGTGTCAGGAGTTTGGCCATGGAGGGTAACGAGATCCAAAGCACCTCCACAGGTGGTCCACAGTGCTCCACTGACCACAAGCAGATGGGGGCCCAAGTAGTGTGCCAGCCACGCACAAAAGGCTGCCCCGCCAACAACTGCGAAAAATCCCAGGGTGGCGACCGGACGAGAGACTGGTTCGGGCGTCCCCCAGTCCCCAGATCAATCTACCTCTAGCGCAACGTCGTTGGTCGTGTTGTTGGGTTTACATTGCATCACCTCGCTCAACGGCCGTCTTCAGTTTCTTCCTATTCATTCAGTTTCGATTTTTTTAAATGTACAGTCATAAAAAGAAATGTAGATGTGCACAGCAGAACCAGGTCCTCTCATTCCAAGTGCACCTCTCCAACATTTGAGGTCTGCACTCTAATCTTTATGCGATGTTGTAACTTATCGCCGTGTTGGTCAATCGTTCAAAAATTTTATATCGTTATTTGATACAGGCTGTAGCGCTTAAGAGAATAAATAATGCGTACGTCATCATACGCCGATATCACGGCGTGAGGACGCGATTGTTGACAACAAACCATTACTGAACTGATTCGAAGTAGGGCTGACACGGGAAAAAGTTTGGCAACAATTAAAACTATGCGTATTTTTATCAAGGGTACAGGACAAAGAAAACATTATGTAAGATCAGTCAACCAACCATTCAACTGCGGCGCCAATTAAATAACGTTATTTTTCTTTATACAAAACCTGAATACAGTTTGTTCAGAATAAGCAACTAAATCGATTTCAATCATTTTACTTCATGTTACCTATATTTTTTCCAAAATACATTATTTAGAAACTGTTGCCGTGTGGTTACCGGCGAATGAGGCAGAGCCGCGCCGCTCCGCTGTAGGTGCGGCTTGGCGAGCGGTGCCTATATTTTGGTTGGGACCATAGATGTAGGATTTCATTTACTTCGTATATCTATGGTTGGGACAACCAGGTAAGATAACAAGCTCATAACTTTGTGGTTTTTCATTATATCTTTTTGATTTTATACATAGATTCATTACTTAAAAGAACAGAACACATGTTTCGGGTTTCGCATCTACAAAAAATAACTTTTTATAGTGGCAGCGTTTTACTGTAGCAAAAATTGTGATTTTCTTAGAGCAAGTATTACCACTGATGACCGAACTGAAGTATTACATATATTATAACAGAACTGTGCCTAAGTGTATTACAATAATAAAAATAAAATGTAATCCTAACCTGCCCGAGCGAGTTACTTTTGCTTTAACGGCTTGGGCGTATTAGTGAAAGAAATTGCTAGACTACAATATCAAAAGCAAAGTTCATTTAGAATTTTTCTGCCTATTGGAATTGGCTCTCCTAAAAAACTAAGATTCAAATAAGTAGACTTTAGACACACACATTTTAAAAACAATCTCCAATATTATAATTTACACGCCCTAAACAAACACGAAAAATATATTAAGAATTGCCCAACCCTAGGGCCTATCAGTCGCATATCGCACGCTCGCGGCGCCATCCATCAAAGCGACACGTTGATGGACGAGTTCAAACACACTCCCAGATTGAATTCAACGCAATATCATTGTGCCGAAAGCCGAACCTTCTGTTTGCTGAACCGTTTGGGATGTTAGCGGTATAACAACAACCTGTAGATAGATGTTGGTACACTTTTCGTCGTTTATATTGACTGATTGCGTCTGTTTTTAGCTTTGTGCAAAAAATTTGGAGGCCAGGAGGACTCGGGGTCTTTCATATCAGCAGTTGGTGAATTGGAGCAGTTTTATTCCAATGTACCGAAACTTGTCTTCTATAGGTAAGCACTTATTAAACCGAATAAGTAATATAAGTTCTATTAGTACGTATTAAAGTTCAACTGTGGTACACTCTAACCTAAATACAATCTAACTATAATTTACTTTTCGAATCATTTCATATTTGGACTTGCTAACTTGTGACCGTTTAAAGTGTCAGAAGTATGACGTTGATGTAGCATGAATGTTTTAGTTTACACGTGGAAGCCCACACGAGCATTGGTTGGAAATTTCTGGGCACTCGCCTATTATGACATGCAAATAATATTTATTTGAATTATGACATGAAATGGCGCTCTCTGAACACCGATCAGAACAATGACATTAGTACAAACATGATTACGCTGACCCGTAATTTATATGGCGCGCCAAGTTTTAAATAGAGGAGAGAAATTAAAGAAAAACCGGCCAGGTGCGAGTCGGACTCGCGCATAAAGAACGATACCGTCACCGTACTATTCTATCCATCGTAAAAATATAATACATTGGAATCCGTTTATAATTACATTTAAGGAAAATAACAAACTCGTAAGTAACAATGAAAGTAAACGTGGAAAGAGAGTTTTTCTGCGTGATCGAATCAGAAATGAGGAGATCCCCAAAAGAACCAAAGTCAGTGACATAGCTCGAGTCGCTAAACTTAAGTGGCAGTGGACAGGGCACATTGCTGGTAGAACCGATGGCCGATGGGGCAGTAAGGTTCTGGAGTGGCGGCCACGTACTGGAAGACGCAGTGTAGGGAGGCCCCCAACAAGATGGACCGATGACCTGGGGAAGGTCGCGGGAAGCCGATAGATGCGGGCAGCACAAGACCGGTCATCGTAGAAAGTCTTGGGGGAGGCCTTTGTCCAGCAGTGGACATCTATAGGCTAAAGAAGAAGAAGTAATAAGCGGATGACATACTAACCATTTTGTAGAAAATAAACATATGTATTATAGTACCTTTTTCCTAAATCGTAAGTGCAAAATACAAACAATCATTTACCCACCGTAACTCAAAACCAAAAGAAGCACGCATCAAATATCAAATATCGAATGTCCTGAACGTATTAGGAATCATGTTGGTCACTATTACTGGATACAACTAATTAAAAGTTGGTCACAATAAGCGAATGTCGCTCTAAGCGAAATCTTTATATCCTACTTTTTAATTTTATATGATTACCAACTTCGCTGTGCAAGTATGTAGTTAATTACTTTATAGTAGCCGTTGATAAAAATGTTATTAGTTATGTATGTAACATATTTTTAGTCTTTGTTGATATAGCGACAACAGCATTACATCAACTATGAAAATCATAATAATTGTTACCAAAATAAATTGTTACGAATGCACTTTATAGCAATAGCATAAGGTTCAATATTGCGTGACATGTCTTATGTAACTTTTAAGGCACTTTTAGTCTTTTTTTTTTCTAAAAGTGCATTGTTAGGCCTAAGTTGACCTATGTAACGATACCTATAGGTTTTATCAATATGAACAATACAAAGTCGACATCGAAATGACTAGAAGCTCATCTCCTGTGAAATACTTACTGGAATGTAGCGATAAGTAAGTACAAAGCAATAATCGACTACATACTGCTCGTCATTGCCTACTACCGACTGTACCTTCGTTGCCAATACACTTTGTAACCCTTAACCGGCATTTAGATACCCCTAGCCCGTAACAATATGATTACATCATTAATGTAGAAATGATCCATGCAAGAACGATGCACGTTAAATCCGCTATGTCCCTCCGTCCGACATTACATTGTGAAAATAGTTAATAAACACTAAACGGGCTGTCTCTCTAACAGGTTAATTACTAATATTGTGCACGGGAACTGCATGATTTAATTCCCCCATCTCCGTTCCATCATCAGACGACCCGTTGTCCGGCGAGTACCCACTCTTACGTTGTTGATGCCACTACGATCCGGACGAAGTGTTTCGCCGCTTCTTTTATACCGCGTACATCGAGGGACTGGAACAATTTGCCAGCGGCGGTGTTTCCGTCACACTACAATTTAAGTGTCTTCAAGGCTAGAGTGAATAGGTTCTTAATAAACTAGCGTGCTTTGCCATCAACGATTACATCACTGCTTACCATCAGGCGGGATTGCGATCAAGCGCTACTTTATAATTTATATAAACTGACTGACTGGTAAAGCGGACCCGAGACTCCAAAGCTGAAAAAGCTTCGGATGCGACTGGGATTAACGCTGAGATGATGACGATGATGATCGAGGGAGTGGAACAATTTCCCAGCAGTGTTGTTTACCATCAACGATTGCATCACTGCTTACCATCAGGCGGGATTGCGGTCAAGCACTAGTTTATAATTATAATAAAAACACGGGAAGCTTATGCTGCGGTCCTTAGCTTTTTTGACAATTTAACTATAAATGGATTGTTCACCCTTTATCAGCACACGTTTTCACCCACCTAATGTTACTTTTATATTAACCCAGTTAACGCTATTTACTTACATCGCCGGTAGCTCGCTGATGAGATTTAAATTTAAACAAAATTGAAGTGTCTTTTGCAAACAACAATGTTTCTATAGATCCGGGGGATCTATTTCCATTAACGTCAATGTCTGAATCTTCTTAAACAATTAAGAAATTCCAGAGCAGTGTTTCGGATCCCGTAGTGACAAAGTTTGCTGATTAAAGTTTCGTGAAGAAAGCATCACAGGACACTGCTCGCTAAACAAACACTTCCACACAATAGACATAACTGTGTAGGCTTGCATGGAGGCAAATCTTTGCAAATGTGCTCTTTGAGTGCACAGGCGTCACCCAGATTAGGTCAGAAACGCTCGAGACAATCAGATCTTTAGTAACGTCCGTGTCCGCGCGAGTGAAGCTGCGTTCAGAATCCATTCCTATTGTAGAAATACAATGTTAGCTACCCTTTGTATGAAAATTCGTATTCATATTGCAAAAAAAGAGTGCTACAGTGTCCGAGAATTTATCTGACATTCTGTTACAATACCCATTACCTACATACATGGGTACCCTTTGTAGTAAAAGTGCCTTTATTTTACCTGCGCAAAATCTCGCCTTCGCGTTAGCCAGAAACAACCGGATACAAACTGTTCAAACTGAGTAAATCCGGTTGAAACCGGTTAGGAGCGGGCGGCGGGTATATCGATAGTTAGTGTTATGTTTGTGCGTCCAAGTACTTTGCCAGATGTTCCTTAGAGAACCGTGTAATGGCTGGAACTTGGATCGATCCAGATTATTTACCACCTCGGATCTCGAGTTGGAACTGAACTGAATAACGAACACTGAACAAATAAGTACTTTTGTTCGTTTAAGTAGCTGTGTGTAACATTAGAATAAGTTTACGAAGCAAGTTTAGCTGCAATCTCGCGGATATTGAGCGCGAATGTTGTGTACATATTGCTTTTGTTGCGGTCATTCCAAAATTTCAGTTACAACTATGTTATTGCTGCATACATGTTTCAATTTTAAGCACTTTGTTTGTATTCCCAAGGAGTTTTCGTCCAAGACTATTCAATTACATTGTAAACAAAACTGCTATGTCCAAGTCCCGGTCTGCTTGAGAGCCTTTTTACGAAATCCGATAAGTCGTCATTGAGTTTTGAAAATGTTATTAAAATAGATAGCTTGGATTAACGTAACATCTCTCAAACCACAATACCTTCAATATGAATCCTTCCAACAAATCACCTCACCTCACTAGAAGAGGTTTAAAATGATTAAATGTTATGAATAATACAAACACGCACATATATCAAATTATACATCCCACGTTACTGATCTACGCATTCACGAGAAACAATACCATAGTATTGTTTATACTACATAGAGAGGCCAACAGTTGAGGCTACCCGAAACTCTCAAATTTTCCCAGTTAACATTGAACTTTACTGATTTGGCGATAAAGTTAAAAAAAAAAATACAGAACTAGCTCCATAGCCTCTGTATGTTACAACATTGATAAATTCCCAAGCTACGAAAATCACTATAAAATTCTTTCTGTTTGGTTTGACTTTGATGAAGCCTCTATTTCGTAGCAATAAAGATGGTTTTCGTAGTGCAAGTGTTACCACAAAGATGTGGTTGATCGTACGGCAGCTACAGATCGGCGCCTGATAAACAAAAACGTATGAATCGTCCGTTTGTGTTGCTCGTGCGTATGTTTCGTTTGACGCACGTTCCGATATTTCACTCATTACAACCCACGGTCGACTCCACAAACATACAAAATTACAATCACAGTTCCCAACTCACAGTATAGCGTTACTACACTGAACCTAAGCAATATAATTATAATCTTAAATTTGAGTAAATGTGTTGTAGCTATAGTCCGCAAATTCAATTTTTCTTACGTTTTTTAGAATTTTCAGAGCACTTTCAGGTTACATCTTGATAAAATTTTGATTTGCGACTATAACATTTACATTGTCGACCAAAAACTTATCGGCAGTCTCATAAAGCAATAGCTTGACGTTTATTATGATATACGTCGTTCTACTTTCAAGGAAATATACATGTAGGTATCATAGTCTTCAACAGTTGCTGTGTGTCATGGTGATAGAAGTTCATAATTTCAATGTTATAATATGAGTCAAGATAACCTACCGGCTACCAGTCATCAAAACAATGGTTAATGCAATGGTATGGTTATCAAAGCAATGTCAGTGAAAACCAAAGAATTTAGATTTGTGTCAGGTAGACAGTAGACCTGAGTTAAGAATAGTTGCCGGCCACGATTGCCTCGTTCAGAAACTAAACTATTTTAAATATCTTCAGTGCATCTTATTATTTGTGTCAGGTAGACAGTAGACCTGAGTTAAGAATAGTTGCCGGCCACGATTGTCTCGTTCAGAAACTAAACTATTTTAAATATCTTCAGTGCATCTTATTATTTGTGTCAGGTAGACAGTAGACCTGAGTTAAGAATAGTTGCCGGCCACGATTGCCTCGTTCAGAAACTAAACTATTTTAAATATCTTCAGTGCATCTTATTATTTGTGTCAGGTAGACAGTAGACCTGAGTTAAGAATAGTTGCCGGCCACGATTGCCTCGTTCAGAAACTAAACTATTTTAAATATCTTCAGTGCATCTTATTATTTGTGTCAGGTAGACAGTAGACCTGAGTTAAGAATAGTTGCCGGCCACGATTGCCTCGTTCAGAAACTAAACTATTTTAATTAACTTCAGTGCATCTTATTATTTGTGTCAGGTAGACAGTAGACCTGAGTTAAGAATAGTTGCCGGCCACGATTGCCTCGTTCAGAAACTAAACTATTTTAATTAACTTCAGTGCATCTTATTATTTCTATTTCATTAAGAAAAGGACAAAGAAGAATATAAGTTTAGTCCAACTTCTCAGAAATCAACTTAATTGTTGGTATTTATTTATCTTGAAATAGGTCGAGGTTGCGCATTTTATTATATACCAACCGTATAAAGGGTTTATCTGACATCGACGCATAAACGAGTACCATGGATCCAGTACACGATTCTGAACCCCCCAGCGGTGGAATTTTTCGTCGGCTTTTTCATGATTTAAAAAGAATATATGCATATTTTTTAACTTTAGACCGTTCTTAATTGCTATACTGTTATAACCCAATAAGATTTTAAAGTAAAAATTTATTAGTTCGCTAATTATACAAAAACCGGTCAAATGCGTGTCGGACTCACGCACAAAGGGTGCCGTACCATCGATTTATGAAATTAAAGGATTTAATTTATTTGTATGAAAGATTGCGCGGTAATAAGCGGTTTACGATTTACGAGGTATTAAAAAAAAACTACTTACTAGATCTCGTTCAAAACAATTTTCGTTGGTAGTTTTTATAGTAATGTACATAATATGTTTTTTTTTTTAGATTTTTCATTTTCTTATTTTAGAAGTTAGCGGGGGGGAACTTTTTTCCACTTTGGAAGCGTCTGTCACGCAAACTATTCGGTTTAGAAAAAAAATATTCTAAAAACCTTGGTATCATTTTTGAAGACCTATCCATAGATACCCCACACGTATGTGTCTGACGAAAAAAAAAAATGAGTTTCAGTAAGTATGGGGAGCCCCCAATATTTATTATTATTTTTTTTAATTTTTGCATCAAAATCTTAAATAGAATATATCTACCTACCAAATTTTAATAGTATAGCTCTTATAGTTTCGGAAAAAAATGGCTGTGATATACGAACTAATAGACGGACAGACAGACATGACGAATCTATAAGAGTTCCTTTTTTTGCCATTTGGCTACGGAACCCTAAAAAGCGCAATGTGAACAAAACTCGAAAAACTATCTTATCAGCTGATTTAATAGAGTTCACATCAGGGATCAACGTCATACCCACAAATCCGCATGGCGGCACGCTTGCAACGTTCAAAGGCGGAGCCGACACTTTTTTTTAAACACTGTGAATTCTGTAACCTTTCATTAACGACATAAATGATTATCATAATTTTATTAGTGGCATGCGGTCTAGCCTTTTTGCGACGTTTGCGTTACGATGTCAGATGCACCCTGTATAACGTTCTCCATGAAAATCTACGTTTATAAAACTACTACTGTTAAAATTTACGTTTACAACAACACGTACGAACGTATGATGCGTGCGTACGTGTGCGTTCTACGTGTCAACTTTCATGGTGATTACCATGGTGGCACCAATCATAAGAATTGTTCAAGCAAAGTCTGCACATAAAAGTATATACTCAGTATAATTCAAATAACAAACAGCTTACCCACTCAATATTTTACACTACCTTTCAAAAAGCCTCGCCGCCTTTCAACCAACGTATCTTTGGGCGAAGATTACCAAAGGCTCGGGATTCGCTCACGAAATCTATTGGTGTTAATACATAAGGCCGTGGTACAATATGGGTAGCTGCAGAAGGTCTGGTTCTTACAAGCAGTGAAAATGGCTTGTAAATACTGTTTATGTGTGCGTAGGGTATCCGGATTTCTCCAGATATGTCCGGTCTTCGGGTCCAGATGTGTTGGGTTTTCATGACAGATATAGGTATACCCTAAAAAAGAAAATGTATAAGGTAAAACGTTAATCAGAATCTAGTCGCAATGTCATCTCAACGACAATTTGTGTTAAAAATTTGATGAAAATGTAGGGAAGTTAGCCGTTGAGACTGAGACCAGACTGATCTATACTTAGCTAGTAACTATTTGATTTCCACTTGATTTGTGACGTGTTGATAAATATTGTAACAACAAAATCCTGCCCTTCACACCTAATTTAATTAAATTAAAAAATAGGATAAAACGTTAACTCGTCAATGTACCTCGCATAACAAGAAAATCACTACCTGAGGTTTTTACCTCACAGCTCATTTCGTGCACTCAATCATCATCATCCCAGCGTTAATCTCAGTCGCATCCGAAGCCTTTTCAGCTTTGAAGTCTAGGGTCCGCTTTGCCAGTCCAACTGCTGATATGGCTAAACTTCGACATTTTCCGTGAAGCGACCGCCGTCTGACCTCGACAACCCGAAGGCGACATCGAAGCATTGTAGTTAGACCAATTGCTGGATTTTTGAGGGCTCCAACAACCCGTAACGACTGCCACTAGATGTTTGTATGGCAACCGGGACCAACGGCTTAACGTGCTTTCCGAGGCACGACCAGACCAGTGCAAATATTCATATTCATGCATACAAATACTTGCACTTTGCGGGGATCGAACCCGCGCCACCTTGCGCAGCGGCCGCGTCCGCTACTGCTACGCCACGGAGGCTGTCATTTCGTGCACTCAATATCACAAAGAAAACGATCACCTTGCGGTTCCTGGAAAATCTTTTACTCATTATCATACTACTAACTATACCACTCTGCATTCATACCTTTAGTTTTTGCCAAACTGTCCCACACACGCAGTATATCTATACTGCGTAGACAAGCGTGCACAAGAATCTTCTTGTGGAGATTATCGTTATACAGTATGTTAACTAACAGAGGGCGTTCCCGTTAACTCGAAATAGTATAGCATACATACATGCTAAAAAAAATATTTCCATTCGAAAACAATTTTTTTTTTAATTTTTCCAATAAGAAAAAGATCAATAAAAATTTTAAATTGACATGTAAAAGAAACACACTGTACACGCGAACTTGAAAGACGGCAAGGTCGCAATTTGTTTATGATACTACGCTACTATTTTGATTTAAAACAGGTTTCAAATTTATTTCCAATTAGAATTTTTTTTATTCGGATTTTTTTATGCTTATTTTTCTATGCTGATATTTTTATTTTAATCTATTAAAGATATATATTAACGAGTTTAAGGGAACGCCCTCTGTTATTTAACATACTGTATATTCCTGGCAAAAACTGTGTATTTCCCTACATTTTCACAAATTGATATTTGTGTGTCGCCGAGATGAGGCTGCGACTGGATTTTGAATATTTTGAATTCCAAGATTTGCCACTCTGATTTTTGTATTTTACCATTTTCATAAGTTTTTCATAAGTTTTCATAGTTTTTTAGTCATCACAAAAAGTCAGATTATCTGACTTTTTGTGATGACTCTTTAAAATGGTAACATGCGCGCGTGCATTATTCGTTCATGGCTTGGAGTGGACCTTCTGTACCTATCTGTTGCTCTTTGGTGCCTGTCAGATACGCGGGCACTGGGGTCAGCTCGACCCGGCAAGTATTACCGTGTGAACACGCGCGTTTAAGGGTTAAGGTCCAACTTGATGGATGTGGGTTTCAAAGGAGCGCGGTAAGATTTGTGGAGTTATTTTTGGTGCGTATTAATAATTTTCTAAATAGATTCCTGGAACACCGGTTAAGAGATACCTATTTTAAAATGGTCAAATAAACTGTCGGTTCCATGACTCCGGTTATTAAATAGTTCAAAGAGTTTCTTCACCCAGGTTCTTCTTCAAGGATAGGCATGTTGCTAAATAGTGATGGTGGTGCTGCGAAATGTCACCTGGCTACTTTGGATTCAGTGGATAGGCGTGCAAAGAGGCTGAGTGGGGACCCAGATTTAACTCGAAACGGTCTCCGAAGCCTGGAGCACAGGCGTAGAGTAGCCAGCCTTTCGGTCTTCTATAGGATACATTCTGGTGAGTGTGCAAGGGAATTGCATGATTTAATTCCCCCATCTCCGTTCCACCATCGGACGACCCGTCGTACGACGACTTTCCACCCTCGCGTTGTTAACACCACTACGATCCGGACGAAGCGTTTTGCTTCCTCTTTTATTCCGCGTACATCGAGGGACTGGAACAATTTGCCAGCGGCGGTGTTTCCGTCACACTACAATTTGAGTGTCTTTAAGGCTAGAGTGAATAGGCTCTTAATAAACTCGCTTTACCATCAAGGATCGCATCACTGCTTACCATCAAGCGGGATTGCAAAAAAAATAGCAATATAGCAGCATAGATTAAGACCTTTATGGCACTTTCCTGAACATATATTTTATACTGTTAGTTATATTAAAAAAACTTATTTTTTTTTTGCTCTTTTTCTTAGCGATGGCAAAATATAGGTAGATTTATTTTTTCTAAAATGTGTTTGGCTCAAAATTCAGCAACGTGAACAGTATTCGCTGACGCAGTCATTATCAGGTCCCTACGTATGCAGACAGGACGTGCGGTGAAACATGGAAGGTGACATTCTTACACTGATTCATTTATCACTCAGTTTTATCTTATTTTGGATATAAATCATTTTAAAGTTACCAGTAAGTAAATAAACAAACAAAGGTATACAACAAAGGTATACAACATATTTTAAATTGTCATTTGTAAGTACGATTTGTATAAAAATTATGGTATTATGTATTGGCAGGTATTAAGGTTTCCAACACTGATTTCACCTACAGTACCTAAAGCAGCCAAATCTGTGGATTAATTGTGGATTTATTTCCCTTTGATCCAAATATAATTGAACGCCATATAGCTAATTGATATTGGCCAGCTTATCTGGAACTAGACTCTAGAGCTCCTCTATGCGACCTCAGCCCTTGGAAGTGTTCCAGAACAATTTATTCTAACATTCATAGTCTCATCTCAGTCACAAACTCTCTAAGTTTCCTAAAATTTAACAAGTTTTTTTGTCTGGGAGATGAAATTGCGTCTAGTTTTTGAACATTATAAATAAATACATAATGGACTTTCTAAAGTCTGGATTAGAAATGAGCTGCAATTAACATCACATGAGTCTTAGTAGTGGCACAGATTACAGAATACTTAGTGGTCTCCCAGTGTTATCGGCCGGGACTTATAAATTAACATCACACGAGTCTTAGTAGGGCACAGATTACAGAATACTTAGTGGTCTCCCAGTGTTATCGGCCGGGACTTATAAATTAACATCACACGAGTCTTAGTAGGGCACAGATTACAGAATACTTAGTGGTCTCCCAGTGTTATCGGCCGGGACTTATTAATATTAACATCACACGAGTCTTAGTAGTGGCACAGATTACAGAATACTTAGTGGTCTCCCAGTGTTATCGGCCGTGACTTATAAATTAACATCACATAAGTCTTAGTAGTGGCACAGATTACAGAATACTTAGTGGTCTCCCAGTGTTATCGGCCGTGACTTATAAATTAACATCACATAAGTCTTAGTAGTGGCACAGATTACAGAATACTTAGTGGTGTCCCAGTGTTATCGGCCGTGACTTATAAATTAACATCACATAAGTCTTAGTAGTGGCACAGATTACAGAATACTTAGTGGTCTCCCAGTGTTATCGGCCGGGACTTATAAATTAACATCACACGAGTCTTAGTAGGGCACAGATTACAGAATACTTAGTGGTCTCCCAGTGTTATCGGCCGGGACTTATAAATTAACATCACACGAGTCTTAGTAGGGCACAGATTACAGAATACTTAGTGGTCTCCCAGTGTTATCGGCCGGGACTTATTAATATTAACATCACACGAGTCTTAGTAGTGGCACAGATTACAGAATACTTAGTGGTCTCCCAGTGTTATCGGCCGTGACTTATAAATTAACATCACATAAGTCTTAGTAGTGGCACAGATTACAGAATACTTAGTGGTCTCCCAGTGTTATCGGCCGTGACTTATAAATTAACATCACATAAGTCTTAGTAGTGGCACAGATTACAGAATACTTAGTGGTCTCCCAGTGTTATCGTCCGTGACTTATAAATTAACATCACATAAGTCTTAGTAGTGGCACAGATTACAGAATAACTTAGTGGTCTCCCAGTGTTATCGGCCGTGACTTATAAATTAACATCATAAGTCTTAGTAGTAGCTGAATTACAGAATAAAATTGATGTTATCAGCCGTGACTTATAAATTAACATCACATAAGTCTTAGTAGTGGCACAGATTACAAGATACTTAGTGGTCTCCCAGTGTTATCGTCCGTGACTTATAAATTATCACATGAGTCATGGTGGCACAGATTACAGAATACTTAGTGAGATTACAGTGTTATCGGCCGTGACTTATAAATTAACATCACATAAGTCTTAGTAGTGGCACAGATTACAAGAATACTTAGTGGTCTCCCAGTGTTATCGGCCGTGACATAAATTAACATCCCACATAAGTCTTGAAGTAATTAGCACAGATTACAGAATACTTAGTGGTCTCCAGTGTTATCGGCCGTGACTTATAATTAACATCACATAAGTCTTAGTAATTGGCTGAATTAGAATACTTAGTGGGTCTCCCAGTGTTATCGGTCAGCATAAATTAACATCACATAAGTCTTAGTAGTGGCTGCAGATTACGAATACTTAGTGGTGTCCCAGTGTTACATCGGCCGTGACTTATAAAATTAACATCACATAGAATGTGGTAATTGGCACAGATTACAGAATGCTTAGTGGTCTCCCAGTGGTATCGTCCGTGACTTATAAATTAACATCACATAAGTCTTAGTAGTGGCACAGATTACAGAATACTTGAAGTGGTCTCCCAGTGTTATCGGCCGTGACTTATAAATTAACATCACATAAGTCTTAGTAGTGGCACAGATTACAGAATACTTAGTGGTCTCCCAGTGTTATCGGCCGTGACTTATAAATTAACATCACATAAGTCTTAGTAGTGGCACAGATTACAGAATACTTAGTGGTCTCCCAGTGTTATCGGCCGTGACTTATAAATTAACATCACATAAGTCTTAGTAGTGGCACAGATTACAGAATACTTAGTGGTCTCCCAGTGTTATCGGCCGTGACTTATAAATTAACATCACATAAGTCTTAGTAGTGGCACAGATTACAGAATACTTAGTGGTCTCCCAGTGTTATCGTCCGTGACTTATAAATTAACATCACATAAGTCTTAGTAGTGGCACAGATTACAGAATACTTAGTGGTCTCCCAGTGTTATCGGCCGTGACTTATAAATTAACATCACATAAGTCTTAGTAGTGGCACAGATTACAGAATACTTATTGGTCTCGCAGTGTTATCGGCCGTGACTTATAATTTAACATCACATGAGCCTTAGTAGTGGCACAGATTACAGAATACTTAGTGGTCTCCCAGTGTTATCGGCCGTGACTTATAAATTAACATCACATGAGTCTTAGTAGTGGCACAGATTACAGAATACTTATTGGTCTCCCAGTGTTATCGGCCGTGACTTATAAATTAACATCACATGAGCCTTAGTAGTGGCACAGATTACAGAATACTTAGTGGTCTCCCAGTGTTATCGGCCGTGACTTATAAATTAACATCACATGAGTCTTAGTAGTGGCACAGATTACAGAATACTTATTGGTCTCCCAGTGTTATCGGCCGTGACTTATAAATTAACATCACATGAGCCTTAGTAGTGGCACAGATTACAGAATACTTAGTGGTCTCCCAGTGCTATCGGCCGTGACTTATAAATTAACATCACATGAGTCTTAGTAGTGGCACAGATTACGATACTTAGTGACCAATAATAATAATAATAAATTGTTATTTATTCGAGTATCAGTGACTCATTTTGTTAGTAACAATTTTAGACTTAGTTCTACGTTAGGATACTACAACACATAAATAGATACTTAAACAATATAAATACAAAAACATAGCACACACAAAACAATACAAAAGCAAAAAATTACACATATAAAACAATACAAATACAAAACATAATAAATACAAAAGATTATAAACACAAAGCACAGCACAAAGCGATACAGATAAAAGAACAATCACTGGTGCTACAGGCTTACAACTGAAGTGGAAATCTTGGAGCAGCGATTTAGATAACCACAGTCGAGTCTGCTCGCAATACAAGTCAGAATGTTATTGGAGCTGGCCCGCACCCGCCGTACCAGGGACGCGCATCTTTTACGCATTGTGGCGTAAAAACAATCCACCCTTGCGTCTGCAAACATCCCTGAAGCGCTACAGTATCGGGGCAACCCCAACAACACCCGGAACGCGCTGTTGTATTGCACACGAAGGGCGTTGTACGATTTCTGAGTATAATTAGCTCACAGACTACACGTGTAGAAGGAGGTGCAATACGCCCGAAACAAAGTAATTTTCACTGATACAGAACAACGTGTAAATCTACGAGCCAACATATTCGCTCTAACCGACAACGCCCTCCTCTCTCGTTCTATATCTTCATCATCCTTGAGGTCAGCGGTATTTTAAACTACTAGTAACAAATACAGCAGGTAGTTACTTTCAATGTCTCAATAAACCATTTAACTCTAACGGGCAACATCATCTATCTTTTTTCGTCCCACTGCTGGGCTCCTCTTATACAGAGAAAGGTTGAGCGTTATCACCACGCTGCTCAAGGCAGGTTGGCGATTTCAGATTTAAAGTCCAGCTTTCCTCAAGATGTATTCCTTCACCTTGTAATCAGTTATTGGTGTCCAAGATATACACACTTACATTAGTACTTGCTTAACCTGGAATCGAACCCCTACACTCATATTTGAGAGCCTGGTGTTTGAACCACTAGGCCACCACGATGTGACCACGACCAACGGGCAACGAAGTTATAATAATATTTGAAGTTCCCGCCTAAACTGAACTTTACAGTGAATCAATTAAAGTTATTTTTCAAGAATTCATAATTTGTTTACAGTATTTTGCTAATGCAGATTAGTGGAAGTAGTTGTAAGAATAATGTTACAATAAGTGCCCATTGCTAAACATACAAAGACAATTCGTAGCGCGGCAACTACGCAGATTTGTTGGAGAGAGCAAAGTAACCACACACATGAGAGTTTGATGAAGTTTTCAGGTTTATGTGGTAATTTTGCACATCAAACAATAAATTAACAAGCAGAACATTCTTAGGAGGTACATTATCTAGTGCTATAGATTTTATAAAGTGTTTTATCAAAAGTTCCAAAGTCATGGTCGCAGAAACTTTAATAAATTATTCAAAGTCGAGATCACATATTTTTTAATAAATTTTTGTCTAGAGCTATAAAACCAAACCGTAGAGGACGAATTTTTTTATAAACCAACAAAAATGTAATGTCGTCATATACATAATGTATGTATACACAAGTAGGTATGTATGTACATACACACGAGTATCAAGCTGTCTCGAGGCTTCTTATATTTTATATAATTTACATACATTGCGTTTATTGAAATTCTCGTAACACAGATCCCAATAAATGTTATATCAGAATGTGTGGAACAACTTCAGACGCGCAAGACGGAGACAACACACATTTTTTTTTGCAAATATCAATATCAATCAAATTGTTACTGTCAACGTATTGTGAATTTCTTTCGGCGTTCATGCGAGATGTATGTATCTAATTGGCAATAATTCAATAAAAGTGGTTTTATTGTATTTCTACTTAAAAAACTGGTCAAGTGTGAGTTGAGCTCGCACACCACAGGTTCCATAGAAAGTTGTAGGTATTTAACTATAGTATTGAGATTTTTTTTTCTTTTACACATTTTGATTACTTTGCGAGTGTCAAAATATGCGGCATAAACGGAACACAAACGCCCGTTGTAATGATTTCATTTTTTTCAGTGCTTCAAAGGATTGCAGCCCTTTTTCCCCTAAGGTGAAAAAATCCTCATGAACTATCCTCCACCTGGAGACGCGGAGGGGTGTGCCGGACTCTTACCGACTAAAAAAACCACCTAAGCATTCGTCATCTGCCTTTCCGGGGTACCGGGTCCTCCCAATTCTACGGTACAAAGGATTGCAGCCCTGAGTCCTTCTTCAGCCTATAGTGATCCACTGCTGGACAAAGGCCCCCTAGACAAAGGCTGTTCGCATCCATCAGCATCCCGAGACCGCGAGGTTTACTAGTTCATCGGCCCACCTTGTAGGGGGCCTCCCTACGCTGCGTCTTCCGTTACGTGGCCGCCACTCCAGAACCTTACTGCCCCCTCGGCCATCGGTTCTACGAGCCCAATGTGCCCCACCCACTTCCACTTAATTTTAGCGACTCGAAGAGCTATGTCGGTTACTTTGGGTCTTCTACGGATCTCCGCATTTCTAATTCGATCGCACAGTAAAACTTCGAGCTCTTTATCGCCATTTGTGTGACATTGAGCATGCATATGAGGGCCATTGTGAGTAACCATGTTTCAGTTCCGGACGTCATCACTGGCAACACACACTGCTCAAAGACTTTAGTCTTGAGACACTGTGGTATCTTCGACGACGAGAAGATGTAGCGTAGTACTCCGAACGTTGCCCAGCCGGGCTGGATTCGACGAAACACATCTTTCTCGAAGTTAGACGTACCTAGTAGGACTATATATGCTAGGTATGTGCATATATGTACTTTTTTCCAGTCCAGGAGCTTGAAGACATCTTCCAACGCAGTAGTGAATAATTTGGGAGATAAGACATCTTCTTGTGTCACTCGACGCTGCAACTGGATCGGTTTCGACTCCCGATTCTGAAGGCGGTCTAACATGGTGGCGTTTTTGTACAAATACTTTATCACCTCAATGTATCGATAGTCAATTTAGTACCGCTGGAGAGACTGTAGCACCGCCCAAGTCTCAATTATTGAATCGAAGGCCTTCTCATAGTACCTACACAAACGCTAAGCATAGTGGTTTGTTATACTCCTCGGATTTCTGTATAACTTGCCGCAGCGTATGTATGTGGTATATGGTTCTTAAGCCTTTTCAGAAGCCTGCTTATTTGGGAGGCTGGAAGTCGTCGAACCTGCAATTGAGATGATTCGTCTTGATCGCAGGTTCGACGGGTCACCACCCTAGAAATTAGCTTCTAGACATGGCTTAGGAGCGATATCCGTCTGTAGTTTTTAAGGAGAGCTTTTTTGAAAAACAAAACCACCACGCTCCTATGCCATGCCTCAGGGGTTTCGCTTTTGGGAATGACGGATTTAATTAGCTTCTGAATCGCTTAAGAATCGGTTTACGGGTGGCAAACCTTTCAGAAACTCAGCCGTAATTCCATCATCTCCAGCTATAGCTAAGCTGTTTCAGGACTATACCAAACTCGTACAAACTGACGTCCGGGATATCGTCGGTGTAGTGTCGGGTTAGTACAAACTGACGTCCGGGATATCGTCGGTGTAGTGTCGGGTTAGTACAAACTGACGTCCGGGATATCGTCGGTGTAGTGTCGGGTTAGTACAAACTGACGTCCGGGATATCGTCGGTGTAGTGTCGGGTTAGTACAAACTGACGTCCGGGATATCGTCGGTGTGGTGTCCGGGTTAGTAAAACTGACGTCGGGATATCATCGGTGTAGTGTCAGGTTAGTACAAACTGACGTCCGGGATATCGTCGGTGTAGTGTCGGGTTAGTACAAACTGACGTCCGGGATATCGTCGATTAATAGTGTCGAGGTTAGTACGAGCTGACGTCCGGGATATCATCATTGTAGTGTCAGGTTGAGTACAAACTGACGTCCGAGATATCGTCGGTGTAGTGTCGAGTTAGCGAGTACAAACTGACGTCCGGGATATCGTCGGTGTAGTGTCGGGTTAGTACAAACTGACGTCCAGGATATCATCGGTGTAGTGTCAGGTTAGTACAAACTGACGTCGGGATATCGTCGGTGTAGTGTCGGGTTAGCAGTACAAACTGACGTCCGGGATATCGTCGGTGTAGTGTCGGGTTAGTACAAACTGACGTCCGGGATATCGTCGGTGTAGTGTCAGGTTAGTACAAACTGACGTCCGGGATATCGTCGGTGTAGTGTCCGGAGTTAGTACAAACGGCGTCCGGGATATCGTCGAGTAGTGTCGGGTTAGTACAAACTGACACGTCCGGGATCTATCGTCGGTGTAGTGTCGGGTTAGTACAAACTGACGTCCGGGATATCGTCGATTGTAGTGTCGGGTTAGTACAAACTGACGTCCGGGGATATGTCATCGGTGTAGTGTCGGGTTGAGTACAAACGACGTCCGGATATCGTCGGTGTAGTGTCGAGGTTAGTACAAACTGACGTCCGGGATATCGTCGGTGTAATGTCCGGGTTAGCGCAAACTGACGTCCGGGATATCATCGGTGTAGTGTCAGGTTGAGTACAAACTGACGTCCGGGATATCGTCGGTGTAGTGTCAGGTTAGTACAAACTGACGTCCGGGATATCGTCGGTGTAGTGTCGGGTTAGTACAAACTGACGTCCGGGATATCGTCGGTGTGAGTGTCGGGTTAGTACAAATGACGTCCGGGATATCATCGGTGTAGTGTGTCGGGTTAGTACAAACTGACGTCGGGATATCGTCGGTGTAGTGTCGGGTTAGTACAAACTGACGTCGGGATATCGTCGGTGTAGTGTCGGGTTAGTACAAACTGACGTCCGGGATATCGTCGGTGTAGTGTCGGGTTAGTACAAACTGACGTCCGGGATATCGTCGGTGTAGTGGCGGGTTAGTACAAACTGACGTCCGGGATATCGTCGGTGTAGTGTCGGGTTAGTACAAACTGACGTCCGGGATATCGTCGGTGTAGTGTCGGGTTAGTACAAACTGACGTCCGGGATATCATCGGTGTAGTGTCGGGTTAGTACAAACTGACGTCCGGGATATCGTCGGTGTAGTGTCGGGTTAGTACAAACTGACGTCCGGGATATCGTCGGTGTAGTGTCGGGTTAGTACAAACTGACGTCCGGGATATCGTCGGTGTAGTGTCTGGTTAGTACAAACTGACGTCCGGGATATCGTCGGGGTAGTGTCGGGTTAGTACAAACTGACGTCCGGGATATCGTCGGGGTAGTGTCGGGTTAGTCTGGCTCTAGGATCATTGTCCAGGCTTACAACAGTTGCGTGTGTTGATGTGTATAACTCTCCGAAGAATTTCTCAATCTCACCCAAAAGCCCGGGCTTGGAAGTGATGATCCTACCATCCCCAGTCAGCAGCTTTGCAAATAGGCTCTGTCTGTAGCGGTAGCTACAACCGCCACATGCGAACAACACGTCATACTGACGTCACACGAATTCTACATCACGCAATCAGAGTTTACCGTGCAACTAGTATATACAACGTGTAACAAAAAGGGTATATAACGATATCGGAAGGGTTTCAACTCAAAAAAAAAAAAACTCAAAAAATTGGTACCAAATTTTCGGTTTCGTGTGTTTCTTAAAATCAAATCATAACAAACGTGGCAGCACACTACATACGTTAATAACTACTCGTTACACGTCACGTTACTTGCCAAAATCCGATAAATGTCTTCAATATCTCTGTGCGACTAGTATGATAGTAGCCTATCACAGGCGGTGTTTTTCCTCATAACTTCCTAACATAAAGAGATAGGATTAAAAAACCCTTCCAATATCGTTTGATATCATGTAAAGATGCCATGCCTTTGTTATGTATATACCCTTTATGTTACACGTTGTATACAACTTCCCAATTTCAACCGTTGATCAAGTGCCCGCCAGACATAACACCCGTCTGGTCGGAGGATCCTCCCTTTTATATGGAGGATGAGTGAACTTTACTCCCTGTTCCTCATGTCTCCACACTGTCCAACAGACAAATCTCTTACGAGTACTTTCGAGCCCTTATTTTTTTTTTTGGTTGGTTGGGAAATCATCAAATGACTTCTCCCGCTCTGGGCGGAACGGAAGGGCATGTCAGACTTTTACTGAATAAAACCCACCCGTGTTTTTTTACTTGCCTGCGCGACGGCCAGGGCCGCGGTTTCTTATTTAACCAAACCGCAACCCTGACCCAGGAGGCATCGGTCTTCGTGGACCCCGTCACGATGTGCTGACATCTCTTTGAGGCAAGCGTGAAACACAACACGCTATCGACTTGGGCTTGGTCCTTACTAGGCGGCGAGCAGCCCACTACTCACCGCCCGCAGGCCCGCGCCTACGCTGACTGGGAGTTCGGTGTCGTCTCCCGACCAAGGCGTCGCCTGTGACGGCTAGTGGCGTGAGGGCGCTGGGATTCCCGCTGCATTACGCGCTGCCTCCTCTCTTGCCAGCATCACTGCTTCGCAGAAGGAGGTAACCGCCTGCCATGCACTCTCACTCCGGTCCATGTCCTAGACCAGGGTCGGACGCGAGAGATCGCCGCCGATCGCCGCTACGAGGACACGGCGGTGCTCTACCCAAACCAGGCAGACCTCATGGCGATCCACAGAATGGTGACACCCTGGCGTTTCCTCCCGCCTAATACGGAACAGGAAACAGGTGAGGACCTGTGTCAGGTGGATGGTGAGGGCGCCGTGGCGCCTCTCTAGCCACTCCTCAAAGAGGGGACTTACCGCCGCTATTGTGGCGTTCCCGCCTTTTAAGTACAATTTGTATTAAATTGGCGTATATTGTGAGTCAGAGACTTTGAGATTTGTCTGTGAAGGCGTCTGATACGCGAAGCGTCATTCGGGGGATTTTCAAGACCGCTTCCCGTCTTTCTTCCATAAGCCGAAGGGTGGAACCGGAGATCTTCTTCGGTCCTTTTGCACGGAGGGTTAGCCGCTGAGTATTTGATATTAATTTCAACTGATAACTCTAAACACACCTAAGAAAAAGAGCTTTGTCAGACAGACAGACAAATGGACAACGAAATGATCCTTCTCTAAAAAATTATATATACGTAGTTGTGTTAATATAATTGTATATTGTGACTCGGTAAAATAACTGGGTAATAACGTACGTAACAAGCAGGCATTTTTGTGAACACGATTATTACCCGGGGGCACATTGTTGAGAGTTAATTGACCATTGATGATTTATTCTCAAAATATTTTTTAACCTAAGTATATATAGTATAGAACTTTTTAATATCTTATGAAAATTCGCCAATTGGCCGGAACAAATGTTTTCACTTGAACTTTTTACTGCTTCCTAACAAAATTCTTAATGCGATCCATAATTATTTAGTTTAAAGGGTCTTAGTAAATTCCGCATGCACAAGTCCAATGTTAGTGGGATCCTAAGTAACAGGTACACAATTGTGTATTCCAGAACTTTGTATCATCTTCTTCAAGTTTTTAATTTAAACATAGTGCTGTTGTGTCGGTTTGATCGTGGAGGGTCTCCACATCAATCTCCCTCTGGCACAGCATCGTTGATCGTGTTGTTGGGTTTAACATTGCACCACCTTTTTTTTTTCCGGGGTGGAAATCCTCAATGGAAGTCCGCCGCCCTGGGGTAGGCGACGGGGTCTGTCAGACTCTTACTGACTAAAACCAGCCCGGTGTCTCTTCTATCACGAGCGCGAGTGGGGCCGCGGGAGTCTTAATTCTTCCACGGCCCCACACCCTCGTGCTGGCCCAGTCTGTTCGGGCCTCATCTCCTGCACGGGGTAGTGGGGTGTCAAACTACCCCGTGCATCGCCTCAGAGGCGCGCACCTCCGCCTCGGGGTCCATCGAATATGGGGCGGGGACTTCCCCATGTCCCTCGCCCCTGGACCCATTCATGGGGGGCGGAAGAGGGCGTTATCCGCCCTGCTTTGGCGCCCGGTGCGTCTTCTGCGGCCCGGTAAGGGAGTTGAGATCTCCCTCTCTCCCGTTCCGCAGCTTGGTCGCTACGCGGTGGTGTCCTTCTGCGAGGACGTGATGTCGCAGAAGGACACCACCGCGTCCCATGACTCTGCGCCACCGACCATCCTCCGCACTACTGCCGGCAGCGTCAGGTCGCCTCCTACTTCATCTGTGAGGACACGGCGCTGCTCCTCCCAAGCTACACACTCGGAGAGCGTGTGCTTCGCCGTGTCCTCCCCGCATTGGACGCAGTGGTGGCACCGAGCGTCCGGCTCCCTGCCTAAGCGACGCAGGCACTTGCCGAAGCAGCCGTGCCCCGACAGTACCTGCGTCACCCTAAACGACAGGGAGCCGTGCCTTCTCCCGAGCCAGTCGTCGAGTACTGGCCGGATCGCCTCGACGGTAGCGAGGCCGGCGGTAGGGCGCATAAGTCTCTGCCGCCAGTCCGCCACCAGGACCTGACGGAGCTCCTCTCGGCGCAGCTGGTCCATCACCCACACAGGGGCCCAATATAGGGCCATGGACCGCACGATTCCCACGCACAACCGCCTACAGGTGGTGCTCGGGCCCCCCATGTTGGGAAGCAGCGTTGATAGCGCGAGCATTGCATTTTTTTTAAGTGAATGGTTATATAATGATTTACAGATATGAGATTTGGGACTACAATTTGAGTGTCTTCAAGGGTAAGAGTGAATAGGCTCGTAATAAACTAGCGCGCCTTACGATCAACGATTGCATCATTGCTTATCATCAGGCGGGATTGCAGTCAAGCCCTAGTTTATAATTATTAAAAAAAAATAGTGCCATTTGTACACTCTTCCCTTAGTCCGGAGTTCTCAACACTCACTTACACAGCCATATAAGCCACACGTACAGTCAGGCGCAAAAGTGTGTATATACTCAGTTTTATTCAAAAGCCTCTTCATTTTTTAATTAAATGATATGTTGCTACGATCATGGTGTTTCCCATCCCATAGGTTTTTGCAAAGAGATGTATTTCATTGCTGTTTTCGAAAAAAAATGTAATTCAAAGTTACCAAGTGTTGCCATATTGCTGCTCGTGACTGTACACAGGATGTTCACCTTACAACATTGTTTACATCAACTATTTAAGATTAATTAATGGCCGTTAATCCGTCAGCTGCAAAGCTGTAGTTAATCACTTCTCCATACAAATACTTCAGTGAACTATTAGAGCATGTGACGTCACAGATGAAAGGCTAATGACGCTAAACTAATTTAGAACAAAATAACGAAACTCATTCTTTAAGTGTTATGGAATAGATGATGTCTTTTATCTGTTCTGTGGTATGTTTAGTATCAACATTGTTGTTGTTCGTGATTGTTCGGTGACACCTTTGATAAATAAAACAACAATCGGAAGTTTTTTTTTTTTTTTTTTTAGTTTGGCCCCATCGATGACCGATGATTCTGCCAACGTCAAGGTGGAGGAAGTTAATATACCGATAGATGACAGTTGACAGTTGATGGCAATTGTCTTTCCCGACGTGTTCCCTAACTACACAAGATTTTTTTTTTTTTGCCCAAAGGGGTAGTTGAAGCAAACTACAGCCACTAATGCCCAAAGTGGACCGATATAATGTGAACATGTCGCTATCAACAACATTACAGTATTTATCCTGACTTTATCCATGGATTGCTTTCATAATACTATGCACTATTTAGCACTGTCTCCAGAACTATTGCTGATTGGAATATAATAGGATATTCAATATAATATAATTGACATTTAACAACAGCACCCTAATTACTTAACAGACTATTAATCGGAATTTGCATCATTTTGAAACCAATTTCGAAACCATTCCTTTATATGTTCGAAAAATTTGTCCACACAACACTTAAATAGCGCAATGAATGTTGTTAACCTGTCAAATTGAAACCGAATCCGATTGATATTGTGTTTCGTAATTGCCTCGCTGATCTCAATGCAACAGTCACTTTCTACAACAATGTGACACTAATAAATAATAGCTCTTCAAAGCAGTTTATATGCGCTGATCGCATTTACCTTCATTCGCCTTAGCCGATGAGTACACGATATCATATCCTAATGCAGACCATAAAACGAAGAGGTTGTATTTAGAAAACTCAATATTTGAAAAACAACCAAGGTAACCGCCATAGCATTGCTCGCAGAACAGCTGATGGCTGATGGAAAATTAGAAGGCCACTCATTAGCAGTAACGTTGAACATTTAAATTCTGCAATCATCTACTGAATGAAAGAAAGAATGAAAACCAGCACCTGTCTTTCATAGGCTCGCATCGTAATGCTGAGCGATGACTGCTTAGCGTCAACTTTATACGTATACATATTTCCCTTAACTGTTTCTTATTTTATTGTATTTTATTTTCTTTTTGCGTCATGTATAGCGCAAATAAACGTATTTTCTTTCTGGTATAATAATGATGAATCTTTGATATTCAAACGCACATAATTACATACCTACCGGTATTCCCTAACCAGTAACCATGTATTCCGGATCGCAACTTCGCTGTGAATCTACCCCTCTCACACAAAGTTAATTTGTTTCGTCGCATGAAAAAATACACGTGATCGTCACAATAACACATCTCCTACCATGGAGTAGGGGTACTTCACGACGAACACCCCTAAGGGTTGTCCTAATTTCGTGATAAGCACGTGACATCTCAAAAAAAAAAAAAGATACACGTCCACACTCACGCGCTCCGAATCAACACCTCGTTTATTTCCCTAACTCTCTCAAACGAACAACCTTCAAACACTTTTTCACGTCAAGAACATTTATGTGGCCATTAGCGAAGGTGCTGATGTATGGGAACCATTCAGTGTTATGGGAAACAACTCCATTGTGATAGTATACGCTATAGATCATCTGCTAAGTGTCGCTCGTGAGTAAGGTTGGCACAGTTTTAAGGTTGTAACTTGGTGGGCTGTTCTTGTAGCCTTTCTAAGTAAGCGATCTCCTTTTTTACGTAAATATTTCGCAAGAGGATGAAAAAGTATAGGGTTCTGTTACTTTTCTTGCCACATATAAATTACAAGTTGAAATAAGTTATGGGCTTGAGGGTCCGCAGGCACTTATGGATCTAGGTCTCCCCGAAGGTGTAATCTATTTTTGATAGTTAATAGTATCGGCAAAGAAATTGCTTTCAACAGAATTTATGTGAAAACAGGTTTAGCACGAGCAAATGCTTATCTTTATAGTAGCGTTAACACGAAATCATCGAGGCAGTGACATTCAAATGTCCTTCCATAATAATGTTTACAATTTTTTGGTCAGCAGCTGTATGTAGGTCTAAGTATGTACGATTCGTGGTTTTAACAAATATTTATTTAAAGAATTCTAATTTTAAAAAATCGTATACAACGTGTAACATAAAGGGTATATACATAACAAAGGCACGGCATCTTTACATGATATCCAACGATATTGGGAGGGTTTTTTAATCCTATCTCTTTATGTTAGGAAGTTATGAGGAAAAACACCGCCTGTGATAGGCTACTATCATACTAGTCCCTCAGAGATATTCAAGACATTTATCGGATTTTGGCAAGTAACGTGACGGGTAACGAGTAGTTATTAACGTATGTAGTGTGCTGCCACGTTTGTTATGATTTGATTTTAAGAAACACACGAAACCGAAAATTTGGTACCCATTTTTTGAGTATTTTATTTTGAGTTGAAACCCTTCCGATATCGTTTAATATCATCTAGAGATGCCATGCCCTTGGTATGTATATACCCTTTTTGTTACACGTTGTATATATAACGGCGCGTGACTGGTTAATTTTGAATATTGTGATTTGTTTTGTAGTTATATCAATTGTTCATAAATTACTCTATTTTTGAAGTCGATTAATCAATCGGTATTTGGATAAATTATGATTTTTATTAAGAGCGGGTGGAGTTTCGTTTGAAATAGCGAGCGCACATTGTGTGATTAAGCTTCAATCAAGTGTGTTGGTCATATTCAAACCCAGTGGCATCAGTTTGAATCCGAGATTATCATTGTAATCCTTTAATATTAAATTGATCTAAGTGTCTGTACAGTTAAAATAATAAGAATCAAACATCATACTATAGTTAATAGTTATTTTTCAACGTTTTCTCGACAAACTGCCCATGATGGACGCTCAAGGGTGAGAAGACACCTCAACTATCCGGAACTTCGGCCCCGCCTTCCTGACGTTTTTCCCCGTTACCAGAAGTGGCATCTGAGCCTCGCTGGCGCGGTGTTGGAGATCCAGCAGCGGAGTGTGATGCGGTTGGTCGAAACTATCAGCCTCATCGTCCGGGATCGCTCTGCCGGGTTTAGACGCCTGGTATGCAACGGTTGACGGCTTCCAGGTTGCAGGTGTTTGCGGATAATTGCGGCAATCCGGTGAGTTACTTTTATTTGATTTCCGTGCTAAATGTTCTCTTGTCAAAATATCAGTAATATAATTTGTAAATATAATACACACGCGATAGTATGTATACAGAAGATAGGTTGTGCCAACGTATTGTGTACTGAACAATTTATTTCGTTCTTCGTGATTTTTTACAATGGACCGAGACATTTTAAAACAGGGTTTACAATTATGATGTTTGATTTGGCTCTGAATATTTCAAAACTAAAGTCCACAGTGGCCTGCAGTAACGGCTCACTTGAGCTTCTAATAGGACGTGTGGCTAGACTATTAAATCTTCTATCTTTTGACAAGACAAGAGAGCATGCGGCGACGAACATAGAAAGGAGTGCTATTTACGAAACATTTAGATTTGATAGAAATAAGCTAAAGTAATAATGTTGGTGATTTAGTGTTAATTGAGAATGAAGAGAGAAATCGGACGAAATTAGACCTATTGCTAGGCTATTGCTAGGTATCGTGACCTACTGAAATCTTTGACTGGTAACACGACTTATAAGTATCCCCACGATCGCGTACGAAAGATTTCTCCAAGTAGGGTGCTTGCTGAGTTAGATTTTCATAATGTAGAAGATGGTGAGAAGGGTGCCTCCACCAGCAAATGGAACACATGCCGTAGCTATTTGGTCGCACTGTACGCATTAGTCTGTAGTCGTGACTGAACTCAGTGAGGAGCGATGCGCAGATAGTGGTGTGGCGGGGATCAGGGTCTCAAAGGAGACTATTACTTGTACAGTCATGTATTGACCTGGGAGTCGTGGACTCTAGAGTTGGTCGTATCACATGAGGTAATGACGACATGGTCAGATAAATAATGAGTTGTCACTAGCTACTGTGGTAGCCGGGCGATGGTGTGTTATCTTTTTAATAACTATGATTTTGATTTGATAATTATGAGGCTTGGAGGAACCTTTTGTGTTTGAGTTGTTTAAAATGACTAAGTTAGTTTGGTTTTCTAATAGTCATTGTAATTAAACGTTACGTAGTACAATAGAGACGAATGTGCCGATAACGGCTCAACTGGAGGTGAGTTATAAATTCTTAACAGTTCAACAATAGCCTCTGTGGCACTAGCCTGTGTGGCACTAGCCTGTATGGCAATAGCCTGTATGGCAAAAGCCTGTATGGCAATAGCCTGTGTGGCAATAGCTTGTATGGCACTACCCTGTGTGGCAATAACCTGTGTGGCACTAGCTTGTGTAGAAATAGCATGTGTGGCACTAGCCTGTGTGGCACTAGCCTGTGCGGCACTAGCCTGTGTGGCACTAGCCTGTGTAGCAGTAGCCTGTGTGGCACTAGCCTGTGTGGTAATAACCTATGTGGTGTAACGTTATGTTCTCTGGGTGGCTAATTTTACCCTTACCCGGCAGTTACAGTAAATTTATATATGTAAATACTTGGTAGCTAGGAGCATTAAATAAAACAATAAATGGATACAATTACAAATATATTTTATAATTACCCTGTGTCATAAATATATGACAAAACAATCTCCTAACTTACCTAGTCGATTTCCTGACTCACTCCGTCTCGGGTCGGAGTAGTACAGGAAATCCACATGAGACAATTCAGCAAGCTCAGGGTCGCTTGATGAAGGAATCGTGAGGTGAACCGTTGTGACCACAGCTCAGTCGTTACAAAAGTTATCTCAGGTTGTGCACAACATATATCAACAAGACTTGATAAGTATAGCCTATTTACATGCAACCTGTTTTAAACTCACTCTCACTCACTAGATACATCAAAACAAATAATTAACGACAGGGAGTCTACGTTTCGGATTAGCTATCGACTAACGCTTCTGGTTTACGGTACAAAGACCCTTGGCTTCACTAACTGACGTGACGTGTACATTTACAACTACATTAGCGACTTTGTTCCGTTCAGTATTCTGAAAATCTTGTTTTATACTTTTTCAGCGTCGTTTTTTGTCGTAGTTGGGTTTTAGTTTTTTACTTTTTTTTAAATTTCAGACTCATTAGTTGGTTTTTATTTTTAATATTTATTTATCCTATTTCCTTTCATTTTATTTAACCTGGTCGTTCCTTATTTGAATTTCGTCATTATATTTTCGACCGTATTTTCGCGCAACGCCATCTCTCACAATACGAGTTTAGCCCGTGTCTAAGAGATGTCGCCTGCTGCTATATTTTTGCTACCTGGCACTAGCCTGTATGGCAATAGCCTGTGTGGCACTAGGTAGTTCAGCAATAGCAAGTGTGGCACTAGCCTGTGTGGCACTAGCCTGTGTGGCAGTAGCCTGTGTGGCAGTAGTCCGTGTAGCAATAACCTATGTGGCACGGGGCTGTTTGGCAATAGTCTGTGTGGCAGTAGTCTGCGTGGCACTAGCCGGTTTGGCAATAGCGCATGTGGCACTTGGCTGTGTAGCAGTATCCTGTGTGGTACTTGCCTGTGTGGCAGTAACCTGTGTGGTACTAGCCTGTGTGGCGGCAGCCTGTGCGGTAGTAGCCTATGTGGCATAAGCCTGTGTGCCACTAATCGATGTACCACTAGATTGCGTGGTTGTAGACGATTATGATCGTTCTGTGTGCTATGGACTTCGATTTAAAGCGGTCAGGACGACCGAGCGTGAAGTTGTTATGCCACATTATATGATTTTTATGATTGTCTACAGATTGTCCACCCGAGCTCGTGTGAAGTCGCAAGATGGCCGTAACGACGCGTGACTGGTTGATTTTGAATATTGTGATTTATTTTGTAGTAGTATCAATAAATTGTTCGTAAATTACTCTATTTTTTTGAAGTCGATTAATCGGTAGTTATTCGGATAAATTATGATTTTTATTAAGAGCGGGTAACACCATGGAGCGAATGGTAACACCGACTGGAGTTGCGTTGGACATAGCGAGCGTCCGTTAGCGCGGGCATTGTGTGCTCAAGCTTCAATCGAGTGTGTTGGTCATACTCAAACCCAGTGGCTCTTATCTGTTTTAATCTGAGATTATCATTACAATGCATTAATATCAAATTAATCTAAGTGTCTGTAAAGTTAAAATAATAAGATTTGAATATCACACTATAGTTAGTTTCAACGTTTATAACATTTACCTAAAGCCAATTCTTAATAAGGAGTTCAACCTATCAGGTCATTCGGCTAGTCCATCGATACCGTACGGTCTCCGCTGGAGCGGCAAGCCTCCTTGCCGGATTATTGCTAGAATCTGGAGGCTAAAGCCCTCGCCCACATGTCGGAATGGTGAGAGGAGGCAAAACGTAGGGGAATAATAGAGGAAACGCTAGGGTGTTATTACTGTGAGAAACGCGTTGAGGACACGGTGGAGCATGGTTTGACAGTTTGGACGGAGCATCGCCGTGTCCTCGTGGTGGTGATTTCTCGCGTCCGGCCCTGATCCAGGCCATGGTCCGAAGTGAAAGTGCATGGCAGGCCGTCACCTCCTTCTGTGAAGCAGTGAAGATGAGGTGCCGCGTGAGGGAGCGGGAATCTCTCGCGACCCTCACGCTTCTAGCCGCCGCAGGAGACGCCCTTGTCGGAGACAACATCGACCCCCCTGCTACCATAGGCACGGGCCTGGTCCTTACCGGTTGACGAGCTATCTACTGCTTACAGTCCGTTAAGGATCCAGGCCTGGTCGATAGCGCGTTGTAGCGCGCGTAGCAACGCGCTGCAGATTATTTGAAAGAGATACCAAGGCACTTGGTGCACAGGCATATAAAGGAACACGAGTGGGTTGTAGTCAGTAAAAGTCTGACACGCCCTTCCGCTCCGCCCAGAGCGGGAGAGGTAAATTGATGATTTCCCGTCCTCAAAAAAAAGGAGTTATGCCTATTACGATTTTTAATTATTACAACTCTGAAAAGAATTATAACGGCGGCGGGTGATATGTAGGTAATTTAATCCTAACTGTAAACGCTGTAAAGATCACGAAAAGTGAATTAGAGTTCGGCGGCTGCCTTTTCGCATCCCCTTTGACGCGTTTAAGGGGGGGATGCGATAAGGTACATTTCTGAAAAACACCACCAAGAAACGGTAGCTCTCGACTAGAAGAAATCTACAATTAGAACGAGCGATGTGGAAAATTAGTAGCTCCTACCTGCCTCGCCATAATTAACAGTTTGTTACAGAATAAGCGACACCCCTAGGAGCATGTCTCAAGGCCATAGTCAAACTGTTGTACAACTCGGCCGAAGTATACCCGTTAGCTAGACTATAAATAAGACCCGATAATCGGAACGATTGCTTTATAGGTATCGATATTATAGCAAATTGGGCAATCAATCTAAGTAATCGGTTTCAGTAATTGCTAAGAGAGAGAACCTATATATTAGTCCGCATATGTAATAACCATACATCACACGTATTTGAGCAGTGCTATTTTTGGTGTACTTTATGTGTCTGTTTTATTAATTTTCTATGTTTATCCTGCTTTTCTCTGATTATTTTAAAATACAGATTTCAGGCGGGATTACGGTCAAACACTTGTTCATAATTTATGAAAAAAAAACTTACAGAACAGAGATTTACCAAAGATACATATTTACTTAGCGGTAGGTAGTGGTGAGTTGTTTGGTGACCTTAGAACTCAACATATTCAATGTATAATGTTTCCTTCTGTCTGTACCACCACGCAGGCCTAGTGCGGCTCGGTAAATCAAGCGGTAACCAAGCGATTGTTTGCTTCTAACATATTAACCGTTTTTAGAGCATTGATGATGAAATTATTTACACAAAGGAAAAAATATCTTTTTTCTTACTCCTCCGCTATTCTTTTCTGATTAATTTCGTTGCGGGACCCAAGACAGTTGAAACGTTTCTCCGGGACTCGTCGAGCTTCATTGCTCGGCGTTTTTCTGGCGGTCTCCACTGTTGATTCTGGCTTTCAGGAGTTGCAGTGGGTTGGGAACAGTGTGGCGGGTTACACAAAGTAAAGCACCTGCTTGGAAATGATGAAAACCTAAATTATGAGGTCAACGGTTCAACCCTTGGCCTCATAATTCAGGGCTACTGAATCACAATTGAACGCATCGGAACTACATAGTGTTACCACAAAATAAAGTGATATCTAGTCTAGCATCGATCTACTGCACGCGAAAATGATCGAAAGTTTATTTATTTATTGGAATCTCCAGCAAAGGATACACGTATACGATAAAAGAAATTACTATAATTAAAGGAAGGCTCTTTACGTGTGCTCCTTCAATTACAGAAGATCACAACATATACATATAAGTAGATGTAAACACGAAACAAATAGTGAAAATTATTGTTAAAAATTAGTAGTTGCAAAACCTACAACTCACAATCTGTTTTTTTTTGCGTTATTTTTTCATCGCAAATAAATGTAGTTTTCTTTCTTCTTTATTTCATGCTTTAAGAAAGTCTGAAATTTTCGGTAAACTAAACAAAAATTCCTAAACGGACCGAACATTTTGTTTACTTATCTAATCTACAGTGAAATCGTCAAAAACTTAAAACTCAGCCCTAGGCCTCAGCCTGTTGTTTTCGAACCCAAAAAGTTAGATTTTCTCTAAACAAAGTTCAACAACCGCTGAACCTTTCCCTCTTGTAACAAATCACCTATTCAAACACTAGCTAGTCTGCTAGCCTCATTTCTTCCCATTCATTACACGTAACGATGTTGACACTCGTTCAGTGATCGTGCAATAATCGAATCGAGATCGTGTCGTGATCGCACCGTGATCGGCTCGCCTTCGTTATTGTTTGCTCATAAAATCTCAAGAGCATGATAGGTGGTTGTTTGGGTCGCCTTATTTGTTTGCTTGGTTTAGGATATTGAAGAGACGTATATAATTTATTTTGATAAGTGATTATACGCTTTCTCTTCTTGCTTCCTTTTATTACACAGGTATTAGACCTTTAAAGAAAGATTGCTTTACACAGATATTTAATTTCACTTATGCCCGTATTTGTACACCTATTACCGCCACTCACTCTTTATCTTTTATCCATAGGTGCCTACTTACTGTTACAGAAAAACCACTTCAGCTTACCCAAATATGCTGTAGATACATAAATAACTCACTTACCGTAAAATACTCGCGCGCAAAACTATTCCCATCTAACTCAAGTCAAAATACGTAAAGGGCCCAAAAAAAAGAAAGCTGAAAATATCCTTTTAAAATATAAAGGTATTTCCGCAAATTTTCCCTCGTTCACAATTTATTGCCACTTATTCTCACGCTAAAATCTTGGAATGACAAATGAGCTTACCAGCAAACTGTCCTATAGGCAATTAATAACTACTTAATAGCTGTACGTTTTCGTCACTTCCCTCCCTGCCTACCCCGCTCCCTGTAGAGTGACTTATAGCTGGTATATCATCATTCGTATCTGTCGGGAACAAGCCACCTATACAGCTGATGTCATTAATTTACTCAGAATTGATGCGAAATTTTTTGTTCAAGTATTTTTTTATATGGACTTTGTGTAGTAGTAATGAGTGGAACTAGAATTGTATCTACACCCTACAAACACTCTCTTATAACGGAAATGTATGTGAAATGAAAAAAAATGAAAAAAGGAAATGTGGAAATGTGTTGGAAGGAAATGTGTGTGTATGTATGTGAATAATGTTGAGATTAAGAAACGAACTGACTAAACCTATGTAGGATATACAGAGTGGTGTTGACAATATAGTCAATATGAACGAGTGTCCTCTAGGCTAATCTAAAGTCAAGTTTACTCTCTAGCCTGTTATTGTAATCCCTTTATTTTATGAAACTTAACAGATACCTTATAATAATAATATATATTTATTCAACAATAATAAAGTACAAAACAACATAAAACCTAGAAAGTGACCATACATAACAGAATAGGAGCATCTGCAGTCGAACTAGGTTACGATCATTAATAAAATATATGGTGGCGACAGCTAAACCATTTAAACTACCAAAACGATTTGCCCAGAAAATTTGGGCTCTATTTAAACTTCTATTATTTTATCATAAAGAGAAATGTAACAATAAAATCGCAGTTTTTCCATTTCATTAGTGGCAGAGCGCCAGCTAGCCATAAATAGCGTTTTGCCACAAATCAAAAAGAATTTGAATATGAAAAATTGCCCGTCTCTGCCGGGCTATATCCCTCATACTGGAGAATCAGACGTGTTTGTGTTCGTTCTTTTATAACGGGACTATGAGAGAATAAATTAAGTAGAGTTGTCCTCGTTTATTTGCTGATATTGGATTAAAGGAACTTTAATATTATCACTCATCAATTATTATCTCAGTGACAATTTCAAAACTATCAAAATTGTATGGAATTTGTGATATAACAGATTGAGACCGTTCTTAAAGTTACAAGAATTGTCTTTCTGGTTTTCCTTTTATTATTCGAGTGCCAAATAAAGGATATTAACGACACGAGTATTGGATATTATAGTTCTTTATATACTGTTTGGTAAACCTCCTGTTATGCTTTAAAAGAAACTTCATAGTGGCGTACTATTAGGCACACCATAACCCAAGTCTACAGGCGTGATGGTATGAATGTATTTTGACACGAGGTTCGGTTCCCGAGAATTAATAATGGTAGTAAATGTGGAATATTCTCTTTCACAGTTACATCATACTGTGAAAGTCATGAACAAGGCAACAAGAAGCGAGGTACCAAGTACTTCTGTGGAGTGGAGCGCCGCTTACTTCTTCAATACCGCAGCTCTTATTTGTCATGCGTCTTTTTTGTTGCGTTCCAAACCGTTGCAACTCAACCACACCGCGAGTTCGCAAGTTGCGCCGATCCACATAAGTTAACCAAGTTGTTACCTCAACTTGTTCTTGCTTACGGGTTGCACAAATTTATTAATCTCTGTTAAACTTGGATAGTATTCAGTCATAGTATGCTGTTTGTAGATTCCATCTAATATTTTTTCTAGGACAAACTATAATTTTACATATTTTATCATGAAACGCGAGTTAAAATGTATTGTTCAGGGTTCAGGGTAAACATTCGACTGGGCTCTCGTTTGTGTGTCAAACTGAAACATATTTTTTTAAGGATACATATTACATATATATATAGGCTTACATATTTATATTATTGGCCAACTTTCAACAATACCTAGACTCGTGAAACCACAAAAGTACAAACTAATCATTATAAACGATGTTTGAGTGAAACACACAAAGTTTACGCTCCGTTGATTTCCCAAACGGTAACTGTACAAATGGTGAACATTTATGTTTTTGCTATTTATTTTTAAGAAGAAGGTGGGCTACAGTTCTTAGGTGCCATTTTTTTATTACTATTCTGTTACGTGGTTACCCAAACTAACTGTCAACAATAAAGCTATAATTTTTTCTTACCAAAATCTAAATTGATGATTATTTTGTGTTTCTTGCATAATAGATTGATTTGCTAGCTATAATATTAAGACTTTCGGTTTGTTAGCTGTTAATACTAAGTAACAAAGTTTTGATGACACTCGTAGCGTTCCCGTAGCACCCGTGTAGCAACGAACTCCGACGTAGCTTGATCTGCGCTACGACCAAGACGAACAAACTCTTCACATCATTGGAGAGCTGCATGTGATAAAGTGAAACACAATACATTCGTATCCACAGAACAAATACATCGCATAATGTAACGCCTGTATGCGAACCAGAACAAATAAAAACTAATTAGGTTAAGAAAACTGTACACGCACTTATAGTTAAATTTCATCATCATCATCATCATCTCAGCCACATGAAGTCTACTGCTGGACATAGGCCTCCCCCAAGGATTTCCAAAAAGAAAGGTTGGACATGGCCTGCATGCAGCGCTTCCCTGCGATTTTGGTCAGATCATCCGACCACCTAGTCGGTTGGCGTCCGACGCTGCGCTTGCCGGTACGTGGTCGCTATTCAAGAGCCTTTCTGCCCCATCGGCCATCGGCTCTACGAGCTATGTGCCCCACCCACTGCTACTTCAGAGAGCTAATCCGCTGAGCTATGTTGGTGACTTTAGTTCTTCTACGGATCTCGGTAGTAGGCCATAACATCGGCTGCCGGCAGAAGTTACCACCCACCAGACAAAGTCTTGCCGCCAAGCGATTCGTCGTGTTCCGGCATTATGTCTGTGAAGCCGTAAGGTGGACGGGTCTGAGCAGTTTTGTTGCGATGCGTGGCGGGTACGATGCGCCAAATGTTGTTGTGTCGGGAGTTTGGTCGTGGAGAGTCTCCAGATCAATCTCCCTCTAGCGCAGCATCGTTTGGTCGTGTTGGTCTTGGGTTTAACATTGCATCACCTCGCTCAACTGCAGTCATCCTTTCTATTCCTAAGTTTTTTAAGTGAATAGGCTTAATAAACTAGTGCGCGTTACCATCAACGATTGCATCACTGCTTACCATCAGGTGGGATTGCAGTCAAGCACTAGTTTATAATTATTTAAAAAAAAAAAGGATCTCCTCATTCGTAATTCGATCACATAGAGAACATCTAGCATAGCCCTCTCCATAGCTCTCTGTGCGACCTTGAGCTTTCTTATGAGGCACATACTGAAGGTCCACGTTTCAGATCCATATGCCATCACCGGTAACACACATAAGTTTGTAAGTTTAGTTATGCTTAAGTCACAATTAATAGAAAGGCAGGCTTATTAATAGCCACTGGTCAACAGTCTAAACCCAGGCTGCTATTGAAAACTCGAAGTGCAAAAATTCAATAACGCTCAAACCTAGGAGCGCATCCGACCATCGTGGTAGGTATACTTGTCTACCACATACATACATATGAACGTCCGCCACTAATTTTATTTCACTACATATTATGAATTTGCAATTGATCCAACACTGGACTTAAAAAACACGAGCCATCGTACAAGATAGATTACTCTTTTTCTGAATACTTTCACCTCAATGTAGCTATAAAGAAGTTTAGATGAGATCCCACTAGTTTACTAGTTGCTAGTGAACAAACTATTGTGGTCGGCGCCGGCTATTGATCCCGTTGTTGTGGGACAAGCCGCGGGAGAGTGTTGCCAACTATGTTCGTGACGGAGCAAGTTCGAGGGGGCTGGTGAATACAATTAGCGTACGTTCTGCCTTGCTCATTAATACGAGTAAAACTTTCATTATAATTTAGTGTAAGCAATTTAATCTATATATATATATAATCTAATTTAATGTAATCTTTGTTATAAATGTTCTCTTCTAAGAATATTAGATACGTAACCAACACAAGCGGCTGAAACCACGGTCTAACAATTCACCAAGCCAACTCATTATATCGTAGCTGCCGGTGGCAGGCCAAAGGGAATTGCTTCCCACCAGTAATATCCTATTCCTGGAATATATTCTAAACACACAGCCAAGATAATCTAACAGGTATTAGCGGTTAGCAATTTAGAACTGATTGCATGCATGGACTCACAGAACAATACATAAATAATGTATGAGATATAAGCAGGTATAATGTAAGATAGACCAACTAGATAATGTGTACGACCTTATCTCTTAGGCACGTATAGATGGGCATCTAGTTAGTGCAGTGGTAGGAAGCACGACAGTATGTGGCGATCCCCGGGTTGGGCAAACTGTATCAAGTTTTTCTATCAGAATTATTTCAGTAGCAGGGTCACTCCCTGTGGGATATATGGGATCTCGACGTACCCAACTGAGGCGTCGTGTTATGACTAATGATGTTTGTGAATCCCGAGTGTCTCGCCCTTGCTTCGCCCGGGTGCAAGTTAACCTTTTGAACGCCAATCACTTCTATACAAGTTCGAGATTTTCGTGCCCTCAGCGCCACTACTTGATTAGAAGTAATTACAGTATGTGTTCGATCGCGGTTTTCTATCAAGCTCGACAGATGGCGTTGTACCGTTTTCTGAATCGCGGTGTCGAGATTCTCCGTGATCATTATATATAGGTTACAGAAAAATAAATTTTTTTTAGTACTCGCTTGGAAATCGTTGTTTCATTTCACACAGTCTCACCGGGCAGTTGTCAAGTGCCGTACATTTTGGTCCTAACGAGTCGGATCGCGGAAAGTGTAATCGCGTCGAAAAGTGAGTGTTGTGACGTTCTGGTAAGGCATAGAAACCAGTGGTGGATCGCCCTGAAGTGCCAGTAAAATCCACGTGTGTGCGTGTGTGGGAATCCAGCAGTGCAGCACCGAGGTTTGCAGCCGGCTCCGCCAGGGGGCGCCACCACTCTACCAGCATTGAGGCTCACTTCATGCGGCAACGGTGACGACAGCAGAGCAACGAGACGAGAACAAGAGTGACGTCACAAACTGTGACGACGCACTCTCAGCGGTACCAGCAGTGACGTCAAGAGTGACGACGACACACTCGCAGCAGCGTTGTGCTTGGAGAGGTTTGACAGACAAAACCGTGAGTTACAATCCAGTGTTTATTATGTGGTAGACTTTTTCTCAGTGAATTTTGAAGATCAACTTGGTTAACTTAGTACAATTATTAGAAGTGTTCAAGACTTTAAGATTTAATAGTAGGTGGTTTGGACTTAACTACTTAATATTTTTCGTGCATCTTAAAATATTGTCGTGACGAGAAATCTACAGGATTTTTCCTAAATTAAATACTGTTAATATAATAAAATATACTTAATTTTCCGTCTGTTGTATTTAGATTATAGAATTGATTCCATTACTTATAAAATTATTTAGCCTTTCTTTAAAAAATGGAATCCTTAGGTAAATTGCAATTAAACAACAAAGCAATCATTGAAAAGGGTAGAATTAATTATAAAAAATCGCCTAAGGATCGTCTCACACAAAGTTACATTGAAACGAGATTAGAAACATTAGAGGCGCAGTGGAAACAATTTGTTGAAACACATACCCGCATAGTGGAAAAAGTAACAGACGAAGAATTAAAAAGAAATATTTATTTTACGTCTGATATATATGATGTAACTGAAGAGTTATACATAACATACAAGTCTGAACTAAAAGAGCACTTATTGCAAACTAGTCCATGTACAGATTTTAAGCCAAGTAATAACAAACATTGTAATCAAACCAGTTCAAATGTGAAATTGCCACAAATTAGTTTACCTACGTTCACGGGTCTGTATTCCGAATGGGTTACGTTTCGTGATTTATTTACGTCATTAATTCATAGTAATGATACACTGGATGACGTTCAAAAACTCCATTATTTAAAGAGTCATCTCTCGGGGGAAGCAGAACAGCTGCTTCGACACATTCCCGTGACTGCGGGTAATTACAATGAGTGTTGGTCGATTCTAAACAAACGGTTTGACAACAAAAGGTTTTTAGCTAACTGTATGCTCAAACGACTGGTCCATCAGTCGCCCATTACTAAAGAATCATCGACGAACGTTAAAACTTTGTTAGATACAACTGTTGACTGTTTGCATGGCTTACGCAGTTTGGGTATTAATGTCAGCTCTTGGGATGCAATTATTGTATACTTAAGCTCCGAAAAATTAGATACAGAGTCGCGTAAATTGTGGGAACTCAGAGTTAGTACAAGTTCCAATGACGACTTACCCACGTTCGATGAGTTCAAAAGTTTCATGGAGTCTAGGTTTAGAGCCTTAGAATATTTAGATCCTAAAGCAAATAAACAAAATCATTCTCGTGATAATAATGTCAAATCTTTTCATGTCGCATCTCAAAATTGTGTATTATGTTCTGGAAATCATAAATTGTATCACTGTAAGGAATTTGCGAAGAAAAATTGTGACGAGCGTCGTGAGTTTGCACGAGTCAGTAAGCTGTGTTACAACTGTCTAGGTACAAACCATTCCGTCTGTGCTTGTCGTCAGCATACTAAATGTCACCTTTGTAAGAAGAAGCATCATACATTGCTTCACCCAAAATCAACTGCCAACTCTGCTGAAATTGTTGATAGTTCAGCAGAAACGAAAGCTGTGGTAGCTAATGCAGTCACCACTTCCAGTGAAAGTGATACCAAACCCACTTGTTGTTTTGCGGATGTTCACAACCAAGTTCTATTAGCCACAGCCTTGGTCAACGTTGAGTCAAAAATTGGTACTGCTGTTGTTTTAAGAGCTCTGATGGATCAGGGCTCTCAAGTCTCTTTCATCACAGAGGCTGCAGTACAGTTGCTCGGGCTTAGGAAATCACCTGCTCGCACCGACATACTTCGTCTAGGCGATGACGAAGGAAACTCAATTCCCTCTAAATGGATAGTTCGCTTTAAATTACAATCACGTGTAGATCCCACCTTTATTTTATACGTCGATGCATATGTATTGAATAAACTGACATCCCGTCTACCCGAGAAGAAGATCATTCAAGTATCGCCTTCTTTCTTGTCCTTAAAATTAGCTGATCCAACCTTTAAAACGCCAGGGAAAATTGATTTACTTTTGAGTACGCGTGTAGTCGGAGAAGTTTTATTGGATGGTTTAGTCAAGGGTGCGCCAGGTTCTCTAGTGGCTCAGAAGACAAAATTAGGCTGGATCTTGTCTGGTGAGATCCCATTGTCGGCAATCTCTAGGTCAGTATGTTATCATACAGTAGTACAGTCAGCGGATTTCAATGGCCTTTTACGTAAGTTTTGGGAGTTGGAGTCTGAGCCCTCAGTCCGTAGTGTAATGTTGACTGAAGAAGAACAACAATGCGAGGATTTTTACTCTAAAACTACAAAACGCGACGCGATCGGGAGGTATATTGTAAGGTTACCGTTCAAAACAAATGCGCCCAGTTGTACATCTGGGGGATCAGAGGTCATTGCCCGTAGACGCTTTATCAACCTGGAGAATAAATTATTAAAGGATCTGGAATTTAAAAAACAGTATGGTGCAGTCATCAATGAATATATTCAACTGGGACATGCTGAAGTTGTCCCTCAGATAGAGTTAGGTAAGGACGCGTTTTACCTACCCCATCATGCGGTGGTGCGTCAGGATAAAAGCACCACTAAAGTTAGGGTCGTCTTCGACGCTTCATCTTCAGGTCACAATGGTGTAGCATTAAATACAGAATTAATGGTTGGACCAATCCTACAACCTGATTTGCGTCAAACTATTATGCGGTGGCGCTGTCACCCAATAAGTTTGGTCGCAGACATTGTGAAAATGTATCGTCAGGTGAAGGTTGCAGACGAGGACGTCAATTATCAGCGCTTTTTTTGGCGTGACAATCCAAATGAAGAATTGAAACATATTCGGCTGTTGCGGGTTACCTTTGGAACGTCATCTGCGCCATACCTAGCTGTCCGGTCTCTGCAGCAACTAGCTCGGGATGAAGGAAGTCACTTTCCCCTAGTGGCAGACAGAGTCCTTACATCGTTCTATGTAGATGACCTGTTAACAGGTTGTCAGTCTGTTGCTGAAGGGGAACTCATTTATCACCAGCTGAATCAGTTGTTAGGACGTGGGGGTTTCAAGCTTCAGAAATGGTCCAGCAGCAGTGACGAATTGTTAACCAAAATAAACGGGGATACTGCTGGGCAAGATAATCTGGAACTTAAGACAGATACGCTTACAAAAATTTTAGGATTAACTTATCAAAGAAAGTTAGATGAGTTCAGATACACTGTGCAACTTCCTCCGCCCGAAACGCCTATAACCAAGCGAAAGGTGATCTCTGACATTGCTCGCTTATTTGACCCTCTTGGCTGGCTTGCGCCGGTTATAATAACAGCCAAGGTGTTTATTCAACGCCTGTGGTTAGCAGGGTTGGAATGGGACGATGTACTTCCAGACCAACTGTCGAGGGAATGGCTGAGTTACAGAAATAATCTTAATTACCTTAAGGACTTTCGTTTGCCACGGTGGATTCACACGAGTCAACTTGACGTACAGCTGGAGTTGCACGGATTCTCTGACGCCTCCAATGTCGCTTACGCCGCGGTTGTCTATGTACGTTGTATCGATGTCAATGGTCATGTGCATGTTAGTCTAATTGCAGCTAAAACCAAGGTGGCCCCTGTCAAACAGGTATCTATACCTCGTTTGGAGTTATGTGGCGCTTTGCTACTTTCAAAACTTCTGCGTGAAGTTTCCGACACCTTGAGTATCTGTAAGGAAAACGTACATGCCTGGACCGACTCGACAGTGGTGCTCGCCTGGTTGAGCAGCCACCCCAGCCGCTGGAAGACCTTTGTCGGCAACAGAGTGTCTGAAATACTTACCCATATAGACAATAGTCAGTGGTCACACGTGCAGTCCAATGACAACCCCGCAGACAGCGCATCGCGCGGTGTGAATCCCTCTGAGTGCGCTAACCTAGAGTTGTGGACACAAGGACCTAGTTGGCTGAAAAATAAAGAAATTCATTATAGTAGACGAGAAATTAAAGAAACTAACCTTGAGGAGAGAAAATCTGTAGTAACATGCAACACAATAGTAAGGGAAACAAGTGATGATTCTATAATTTCAAAATATTCATCTCTTAGAAAACTTACCAGAGTAGTAGCTTACTGTAAAAGGTTTTTGAAGTTTAAAAACAAAAACTATACTACAAAATTCGATAAATTTTTAACACATTCTGAAATCCAAGGGGCATTACTTACCTGCATTAAATTGTGTAAAAGGGAACATTTCGGATCGGAGATGGATAATTTAAAGATAAAGGGTGAAATAAATAAAAAGGGGGTACTTACCTCGCTCAATCCATACCTAGATCGGGAACAAATTTTGAGAGTTAGTGGTAGGTTACACAGAGCCAACCTGCACGAAGACTCGAAGCATCCTGTAATTCTTCCTCGTAAGTCACATTTAACCCACCTCTTAATAGCCGATGCTCATGAGAGAACGTTACACGGTGGGCCTCAGTTGATTCTCAATTACTTACGATCCAAATATTGGATAATAAATGCCAAAAGTATCGTTAGGCACTATGTACGCAAATGTGTTATTTGCATACGTCATTCCGCTCGGTCTGTACATCCTTTGATGGGGTCATTGCCCTCTGCTAGGGTCAATGCCAGCCGACCTTTCTTCGAAGTGGCGTGGACTATGCAGGTCCTATTAGTGTCCGTCCTAGCAAAGGTCGCGGTTATCACTCCACCAAAGGATATATATGTTTGTTCGTATGTATGGCTACTCGAGCCATACATTTAGAAGTCGTCAGTGACATGACATCCCAAGCCTTTTTAGCAGCCTTTAAGCGCTTTACAGCGAGGAGAGGCATTTGTGGTGAAATGTGGAGTGATAACGGCACTACGTTTGTTGGAGCTAACAAGGAGTTGAAAGCATTGTTCAACCACGAAAGGTCCGGTATAGTAACTGATATTGCCGATTGGTTAGCAACCAACGGAACCACCTGGAGCTTCATTCCACCCCACTCCCCTAATTTTGGGGAGCTTTGGGAAGCTGGAGTGAAATCAACCAAATACCATCTTAAAAGAGTGATTGGTGCCAGCACACTCACTTTTGAGGAACTGACAACAGTCCTTGCCCAAATAGAAGCCTGTCTAAACTCCAGGCCTATTTCCACCATCAGTACTAACCCCGAAGATCCACAGCCATTAACACCGGGTCATTTTCTAGTGGGCGAGCCTTTGCTTCTCGTACCAGAGAATAATTTCGAGAAGTCTAATATCAGTACCTTAAAACGATGGCAGTTGACTCAACGTATGGTTCAGGACTTTTGGCGCAGGTGGTCGCGTGAATATCTAGTTCAGTTTCACCAAAGGAACAAATGGGCGCACCAAACCGTGGAACCGAATTTGGGTGATGTAGTGTTAGTCATTGAGGATGACCTTCCACCAGCAAGATGGCTCTATGGTGTCATTATTGAAAAGCATACTGGCTCGGACAAAATCACGAGAGTGGTTACATTGCGCTGTAAAGGTTCCACTATTAAAAGACCAGTGTCGAAGCTAATTGTGCTTCCTATTACGTCATAAATTTATTATTATGTTCTTGTTCGGTTCTTGGTTTAATTACCTATAATGTTAAGGATAAAGTTGTTGGTTAAGTTACAATTTAAGTTTAGAATAAAGTTTTGTATGGTTTTAGATTAAGATCACAATTTTTGTTGTTAATATAATTACAGTCCACTATTGTTTTAATTTCCCACCAAATCTTGATTTTGTTTCATGGTGGGCGGTTAGTAGGCAACAAAAAATGGTTTTGTTTGCAGACGATAGCACTGCCATAGTAAAATGTAGAGATCTAAATACTTATCAAATTGACATTAATAATACTCTTAGTGACATAATTAATTGGCTTAATATGAATAATTTAAAAATTAACCTGAAGAAAACCAAACTAATGCATTTTTACCAAAAAATTGAAGCTCCAAAAATGTGTGTCAAATTTAATGGCAACGAAATAGAAGAGGAAAAAGTAAGTGTGTTTTTGGGTGTCTATATTGACAGTAACTTGAATTGGAAACCGCATATAGAACAGCTTTGTGGGAAAATTCATAAATCGGCATACGCACTTTTTCAACTGGCCAGAAAAGTCAATATAGACTCGTTACTTGTTGCCTATCATGGTTTGGTGGCCTCACTCATACGGTACGGTATTATTTTCTGGGGTAATTCTCCGGATAAAGAATTAATATTCAAGGCACAAAAAAGGTGCATTAGAGCCATGTGTGGTCTGAAAACAGAAGACAGTTGCGCGCCGTACTTTAAGTCGCTAAAAGTTCTTACGGTGCCGGCGTTATACATATTAGAAATGAGTATTTTTGTCAAACTGAATCCTAACCTTTTCGAAAAAATGACAACGGCACGAAATGTTCCACTTCGTGGTCAGTACAAAAATTGTTTGTGTAATTATAAATGCAACACTGCACTAGTCAAAAAAAGTACCTATCCTAGGTATGGCTCCACGTATTCATAACAAAATTCCAGACGCCATTAAAGAATTAAATTTTACACAATTTAAGAAAAAAATGAAATTGTTCTTAATTGATAAATGCTACTACACAATTGACGAATATCTGAATGACGAATTAATGTAGAATTGCAATTTATTTTGATTCATTTTTTTTCTCATTAATTTTGACATTTTATTTATTTATTTATTTTTTGACATTATCTGTATTTCGACTTAGATTTTTTTTGGCTAAGATATTTTTTACATTTTAATAATTCCTCATTTAGTTATGACATAAGGATAATAAAAATCTAGATTTGCATGTATATTTGTACGCCTACTGGCATAACATAGCGCTCTACTCATCAAAAACAAGAACTGTATCTCTATTACCTATGTTAACAAATAAAAGTATTATTATTATTATTATTATTATTAGTTGATAATAAAAAACTAAGTTCTGGACATTCTGTCCATGGTGGGCGGGATGTTCGATCGCGGTTTTCTATCAAGCTCGACAGATGGCGTTGTACCGTTTTCTGAATCGCGGTGTCGAGATTCTCCGTGATCATTATATATAGGTTACAGAAAAATAAATTTTTTTTAGTACTCGCTTGGAAATCGTTGTTTCATTTCACACAGTCTCACCGGGCAGTTGTCAAGTGCCGTACAGTATGAAATAAATTTACGACTTTTACAAGACCTTTTATTTTGTTTTTATGGAAATTTGCCCTGTTATCAACCATATTTTTAACTTTTTCACGCATAATAAGTTCTTATTTGTTTAATTTTCAATAGAAACAAAACGCCAGAAAATATTTTAATGCCCCCAGCGCCAATTACTTGATATCAAGTAAGCCAGTGATGGGACACGACGAAGACCTCGCTATATTTCATCTCGTCGAAATGATCATAAATACTATTATTGCAAGAAAATGACGTAAATATATAATATTTTATAAATATTGTACACTTTAAACTAGGTTTTATACACCTTAATCAAGAATTAATAGGTTTTCTAATCATTGTCGATAGTGAAACCCCGTTTGAAAAACCCATCCCTACAAAGTTAGTTAGTTGTCGGTCCGCACGCGCCACCGACTTGTATAGAAGGAAATCTGTGACGTCAACGACGGACGGGTTTCAAGGTCATAGTGACTGTGCATTTTAGTGTAGTGCAATGTTTACATCTTGAGTTGGCGCACGTGTCCTTAAAAAAAAAATTGTGACTGTGAATATGACGAATTATTGCGAGTTGTTCAAGTATGAATCAGAATTTTGAAATAGTTCGTCGTCTTGACATTCCGTTAAGTCGTCCACTTCCGTTTCAGGAATTTTCATCAGTTTTCTATTAGTTTCTACAAACCAGAAAAATAATTGCGAGTATTTAGCGACACTATTAAAAAAAGGTCTTGTGTAAAACAGACACTTACCCTCCATTTTATTTTATTTTTTAAAACGTAGAAAACCACGTATTTAGCTTCTATTGTATTTGTTGTAAGTAAACGAAATAAATTATGCAGGAATCGGTTGAGTTTATGCACGTGTAACTCGACCACAGTGAATATAAAATAAATACCATAGAAATCTAGACATCCTGGATTTTGACGTGCCTCGAGCGCCAACTACTTGATATGAAGTAGAAGGATTACATTTGGAGACAAATAGGGATGTGCCTTGTAGAACACACGTCTAATAAATTTAAAATTCTTTTCTTTATTATGGGGAATATATCCAGGTTTTCATATTGTTTTTTTTTTTTAATAAAATAAAATATGAAATTACGATTACAGCTTTTATTTAGCTTCGTAAATTGGTGAATAAACATTATTTTAAATGTATAATATTATTTTTCGATAGGACACTAATCCCAACCCTACGTTTTACTATAGATACGTTATACATTTGTAGTGTGGCGCAGGAGGACACATCGTGTATTATATAGATGGGCGTTCAAAAGGTTAAACATTAATGTATTTAACACATAAGCCATATCAAAATAATAAGTAAATTATTCAAATTAGGCTGATCAGCACTTTTGGAACGTCAAAATTACATAAGTCAATCCTGTAAAAGGTTTACCACTTCCTAGTCTTTTCGCTGTGTCTTCCTAGTGTTGCGCTCTCAGCATCCTACGCCAATATAAAAACAACAAAAAGAAGCAAAAAAAACAATCCATCATCAACCTTTTTTATCATCCGACTGCTGGGCACAGGTCTCCTCTCATTCAGAGAGGGATTGAGCGAATTCACCATGCTTGCTTAATGCGGGTTGGCGAAAAAAAACCATATTTAAAACTATTGATGAAAACAAGATTTAACACTAAACAAAAGCTTCTAGGAGCAGCTTATATATTTATGCAATGCTGGTATGGTAACCTACGCTTAATTTATGATGAACTGAAAAACTGTTAACACTAATAGCAATAACAAAACCATGGTCAGTAAGATGACCAGTCACCACGAGCAGCACCCTTAATACTCAGTCATTACTAACAAAAGCTTCTAGGAGCAGCTTATATATTTATGCAATGCTGGTATGGTAACCTGCGCTTAATTTATGATAAACTGAAAAACAGTTAACACTAATAGCAATAACAAAACCATGGTCAGTAAGATGACCAGTCACCACGAGCAGCACCCTTAATACTCAGTCATTACTAACCTCGCTATATTCGAGGAAAGGAGGCAATCCGCCCTAGTCGCTGGCGCAGGCAGCGATATTAAATATTAATATTCATTTTAGAGGATTTCTATTGTTTACATAATTAAAACTACAAAATAATAACAATTTATAATAAAATAACAAAGTCATAATGTGTTAGAGTATTAGTAAAACAGTATTCATACCTAAAATGATGTTAGTAAAGGCCTATCCATATCTAACTGATGCCTATTGCTGTCTTTATCCACTAATTTTGATAAAGATAATCAAAACGGGTACCAATTGCATTTTAGCTCATGAGAGCTTGAAAGCCAATCGCACGCCCTTCAGTAGACATGCTACCGAGCCACGGCAGCTCATTGCCTGAATTCCCTTTCTATGTAGTGGTCATCCTGTCACCTGTTACAACGAATACGACAAGCTTAAGTGGCAGGTCACGTATCAACGTGACCCAGATACTTAAACCTGTCAACTACTTTAAGATAGCATGACGAACTTGCTACCGGTTTCTTCTTCTTCTTTTTCAGCCTATAGAGGTCCACTGCTGGACGAAGGCCTCCCCCAAGGTTTTCCATTACATTGTTGCCATAGTCCCAATGCTTGGCAGTTGGAGATCGCTGTATTTTGATATTCCACAGGAGAAGCACTGCTGTCCGCTTCCCTGCTTGATTATGATCAATTGTCAAGGTCATTAGCAAAACACGTATCTCAAATCAATTCATTAAAAACATTTAAATGAGTAGCTTATGTCAATGAATTAAAATTAAATGATATTGAATTGACTTATACGGTCAAATAAAATAAACAATTTATGAGCTCGTCAGTGAGCACTTTCTGGAAAAAGAACATTAACATTGGCTTAAGTTAATCAGGGCGATGAACTGTTCTTATCGTTTAAGTAGTCGGTGATTGAGTACTAAGCCGATGGATATTTCTTGAAATTTAAACGCATTAAAAGGCAAATCTGGCAAAAGAAGAGGGTAGCTTGTAATAAAAAATTAAACCAAGCTCAACAAGGAAAACATAGTTTATTCTTAGATATTTCTCGCGTTAACACAGTGAATGAAAGAAAGAAAAACCGTTTATTTTCGGTAAACGTGTCGCAAAACATTACATAAACAAAAACTATTAGAAATAGTTGAGGGAACATGCGTCACGTACACGCAAAACGGCTGTCGCTCAGCATTATACTGCGATCCTATGCAAGGAGAGCCCAGCGCTGGTTTGCAGCGACAGCCTAATATCACTGTTTTTAGTGTACATGATATTGGTAACGATAAATTATGATGCAAATGTGAGAATACCGATATAAAAAAGAGGTCTTACATAAATTATGGCACCTACTAGCTAAATATTACAACAAAACTTCCACTTAAAAACTCCTCCTGGTGTATCCTAACACACATAAGCTCACCTTCCATCTTGCACTGAATGCCCTGTCACCTGCACATATAAAGAAATAATGGCTGCGACAGCGTATGGTATTCACGGTGTAACATTTTTGGCCAAACAAAAGAAAAACTATACTAATTGTTCTTGATGTTTTGCCATCGACCCGATTAGAAACCGAACATAATACCGAAAATAATGAACGTGACTGTCAAAACAAAAAACATCTTCGTCTGAGAAAGTTTTAAACTCTATTTTAGTATTGGTTGTGAAGTTTATTGCAAAGAAATTCTAAAAAAACAGCTGTTTAATAGACCTTGCCTTTTGTTCTAATTGGCGTTATCGCAGAGTACTCTTGTAAGAGTACGCCATTTACTCTACCCACCGGTCATCCGATGAGCTATATTCGCTTCAATGGATCCATCCGCCGGAACGGATAATGGAACCCAAGCACTTGAAGGTGTCTACTGCAGGCTGAGCTATTCCATCCAGCCTGTCGTCCACGTGCTCTGAATTATCTGGATTGAAGTTAAAGACCATGTATTTTGTCTTAGTTTTACTGGTAACCTGATCATCTGGTCTTCACCTTAGGTCGAATGAAATTTTGAAAATTTCTTAACTTCAAATTCACAATTCAGATGGTAAGAAAATAAGTAGGTAAATATTATGTTTGGGTATCTCCCCGGTAATAAATAAATGTAAATTACCCAAAGTTACAAGTAGGTATAACACAAGAAGCAGTAAACGGAACCCTCTAGAAGAAATATGTGTATTTGCATATATTATCCAGTCTCAGTAAAGTAAACAGGCTTATTAATCAAGCTTAAACTTGTTCAGGCATGTCACGTCCACCTCGTAATAACTTTATATCTAGAGAGCTTCTCTAGTTCTATACGAGATCGAATTGAATGGCTTCGAATGACTGCCATACGTTTTACAGCCGTCATAATTTAGCGAGTTAGTACGAAACTTGGAGATGCACTCGGGGGGAGTGCACCCCCAACCGGCGAGACAGTTTTTTATGTCCATATTTTAGTTTGTAAAGGACTGCGTTATTTCTTCTCTCTATGAATGAAAACTGTTTACATCATGCGCCAGTTATCTTTTTTTTCTTTGTCATCCAAAAGCAACCGTGACTTTTTATGAGTTTCTTCAAATCATCCTAATTTTGTCCGAAAGTTTGTTGAATGTTTGTTACACTTTCACACCAAGACTACTAAACAGATTTGTGTTAAATTTGACGCACAGGTTATAACAAGATTTAACACATAATAGTAGTTTATGATACTGTTACATAATGAGGGGTATTAGTAGGCACGAGTGTGAGTTTAAAAAACAAGCGAAGCGAGTTTTTTAATAGTATCACACAAGTGTGTAATACCTAATTATGTACAGTTTCATACACTACTTTATCTAATCTCAGTGCGTCTAACGCCAACGCAACACAATTCCATTTATTCAGTTTCACAATTATAATATACAAAATGGTAACACTTTTGCACCCTGCATCACAGCGCATGCGCCAAAGCGCGCGCAGCCACAGATAAAAAATGAAATAGTACTGTCTACATTGATATAATATTAAACAGATATGATATTTTTCATCCCACCATCTCGGAAAGAGTATTTTTAATCTTCAATATCTGACTGGAAAAGCCGTTTTTATTCTCTAGAGGATAAAGTAAATTGAATTTAGAACATCGTGTGCACTAAGTTTGTAAATTAAAAAAAAACATTAAACCTATTTACTGTTACCTCTATGGTGCCGAATATATCATACAACTTTTTTTTAATTTGTTAAAAACTCAGACTCGGAACCTTCTTGGTGTTCTTTTTTCAATTTTCTTTGTACGCGGTTCTTTACGCGGCATTTTTTCACGTCATTGTTAAACCTTATATTAAAAAAAAGAAACTTGAAAACAAGTGAAAAACTAAAATGAGTGATTCTAGCGACGAGGAAGTTTGTTTGACGCCAACAGAATTGACTGAAACTGTTAATAATGCGCAAATGAGCTTTCTACCTCAACAATCACGCGAGAAGTATTTAAAACAGTACGATATGTTCAACACGTGGCGACTAGCAAAAGGAGCCAAAACTTTCTCGTTTTGCTGGCATATTTTATAGAATTATCCGAGAACAAGAAAGCAAGCACTATAAGGAGTACGTATTCGATGCTAAAAGCAACAATAAAGATGAAAAAAGACATACATATCGATACTTATCCTAAATTAGTAGCATTTTTAAAAAGAGCCTCATCTGGTCATCATCCAAAAAAATCGAAGGTTTTCACAGTATCTGATATTGAAAAGTTTCTTAACGAAGCACCCGATTCCGTATATTTGGCGGCAAAAGTAAGTCAGTTGCACATTCAGTATCTACTTAAGTACATATATTAATCTCAATTAAATAATATACTTAGTAAATGTTGATAGGCATAATTATGCGTTCATATAAATTTTATTCATTTATCTACTACAATACTCTTTACATTGCAGGTTGTTCTTATTATTGGAATAAACGGAGCATGTCGAACTAATGAACTAACACAACTTAATGTCAAAAACATTGAGAAACATTCAGATGACTTACTATTAATTAATTTACCTAATACAAAGACAAAAAGAGACCGCAACTTTGTCATTCGCAAGGAATACGTAACGATTGTTGAGAAATATCAAGCCTTACGGCCGCCTAACACTCCAATCAATCGTTTTTTTCTACAGTATCGCAATGGAAAGTGTGTTAGACAGCCTATGGGTACTAATAAAATTGGCAGTATCCCACGAGAAATAGCAACATTTCTTGAACTTCCAGAACCCCTGTTGTACACGGGTCATTGTTTCCGACGAACTTCAGCCACACTTTTGGCTGATTCCGGAGCTGATCTCCTGTCCCTTAAGCGCCACGGAGGCTGGAAGACCAATGCAGTTGTAGAGGGATACATAGAGGATTCCATCCAAAATAAGTCTAAAATATGTGAAGGCATCGTAGGAGCCATTACACTGAAAGAGCCTCAATCGGAAACTTGGACTGGCCCTTCTACATCAAAAATAAGCCGTTATGAAACACCTAACCATCTCCCTCTCTCTCCAACATTCACGCCAAGGGAATCCGATAAATCGGTACAACTATTAAGTATGACAGACAGTTTATCGAAAAACAGTACACAAGTGACTAACACCAATATTACAGTACCAAACAAAAATATTACACTCAATTTAAATAACTGTTGCAACGTTACTTTAAAATTTTCTTAATTATACTTTAGTATTATTTTATTATAATTTAAAGATTATTCTGTAATACTTACCTGTCATAATGTAGTAATTAATACCTAAACTGAAATAAAAGTGTACCTATCTTGTGATTGTAAACATTTTTTATTGCATTTAGTCATTTCCTCGCTGAGGTGGAATGAAAAGTTACGTGTTGCACTCGAGTGCAAAGATTTTTCACCTCGTGTCCTTTTGATTCCCTCGCTAACGCTCACGATTCTAATTTTGAATCACTCGCTGCGCTCGTGATTCAATTTTAGTATCCTTCGCTTGCTCGGTCATCAAAATTGAACACGCGGTTAAAAAGCAACTTTGCACTCTTGTATAACAAATAACTATTGTACGCTTCAAGTTCAATGCGCTAGTGACTTATCTACCTTAGTTTAATATTATATCAATGGCTGTCTATGGTTTGTACCGTAATGAAATTTTTTTTTATTACAACATTATTTTGTTAGAGAAATAATGTTATAATTTAATTTTTTAATTTCCTTTCGATATACTATTGGTAAAGTACGTCAATATAAACTCCTTTTTGGTTTTATATTTTTAATTTTTTGATATGAGAGTAGATAAAATATTTTTCGAAACCACTGCGTGCAGCATATTATTATCAGCTTGTCAACTCAGGTATTTTCAATACATTTTAATAACCATTCATCATTATAATTGATTAGTGTATCAACCAAACACCTCAACACTTAAGTATAAATTGGTAATGGATTTCGGCTTCACAGGATAATCATTAGGACGTTATGATTTTATTTATCAGAACATTTTCAATCTTTTAAAATTTTGGTGAAGCTGTATTTTAAAGCATAAACTCCTCTGGAGAGCGACATGCAAGAATCTTGATTAGTTGTCATTGCTCTGCTCTCATAGTACTTAGGATAGCAATTAAATCCTAAATTTATGGCTCCTGTCATGATTTTTGTTCAATTTATGAAATGTCAAATGATTTCTGGAGTTTGTAAGAATTAGTATTATTTAGTTAGCTGCGTCGTCTAAACTTATACTACAAATACTCATTGATCTCTAAGGTTATTTTCTATCCCGGCCACCGTAGGCGCCTGCTTGCGGACGGTGAGCAGTGGGCAGCTCGCCGGCCGGTAAAGTCCAGGCCCGAGTCTACGGCGCGTTGTGTGTCACGCGCGCCTCAAAGAGATGTCAGCATATCATGACGGGGTCCACGAAGACCAATGTCTCCTAGGTCAGGGTTTCAGGTTGGTTAAAAAAGAAAACAAACCATGTTATCATTAACACATTCCATCCATAATTTCTTTGGTCTTCCCCTACTCTTATAACTATCGACATTCAAACTCAAAACTCTCTTAACATTTTCCTCCGTAACACAAGCCCATATCATGACTACCGAATTACACACAACTACATATTACCTTTCAACTTTTACTTTTTAACTATGTTAAAAAAGCACTTCCTCTCTCTTCAAACATATCATATTTTTTTTGTTTTGCTCTTGTATGATGTTTATTAATTAGATGTATATATTTATTTAAACTAGTATGATATACTTGACGTGCATATTAATTGTATATTCTATGTAAATAGTACACTGTAGACTACCTACATTATTTCCTCTCTCCTTCCCGTTAGTATTCCATCCAAAGGTTTTCTGTAAAAGATCGCTCTTACCGATAAAACCGCCCATTGTGTCATTCTTTGTAAAATCTTTATATTAATGTTCTGTAATCTATATGGTGTACATAATAAATTAGTATTCTATTCTATTCTTTTCAGTTACCGATGCCGCTAAGTAAAACTAATCAATGTACCTTAAAATATGAGGCCCAAAAATGCGTTGTTCCGAAAATATAAGATATATGAATAAGTTTCCAAGATTCATTAAATAATACGTGTATTTTCGTTTAAATCAATCAACAATCATGCATATTTGAAGCTAATACATTGCTATGTTGTCATATTTCAGATAAGGCTGCTTTTACAACATGACTTTGTCGAATTATTTAGTAAAAAAAGTAATTCTAATGCTAATTGATTGTTTGACATATTATGATCTTATTCATACCCTACGGGTTATCTAACAAAACATCTTGTATAAAGAGGTGTTAGGCACCAGCAGATGGGTACAACGCACGACACAATTTTATTAAAAAAAAATACATGAAAACTTCATGGAAATGGTTGTACCTACCAGAAGTTTCGTCGAGGTGTCCCGTATTTACTACGTGATTGTAAGTAGTTACAATCGGGTCGTAAATACTTATCTTCGAACTATCGATCCCACTGGCCACCATTTTTTCATTTCAAATAGGCATACTTAAAACTTCGAGAATGATCTAACTTCTTTGAAAAATCACATAGGAAAAAAAGAAGTCCTACCAAAGATACCTACTTATCTTTTGGAGACTATTATACAAAAAGAAGATAGAAAACTCCGAAACCAATTTTTACGAAGAAGTCAAAACTCAAAGATCACTGATTAAATAATCCCGACGTCCCCACACCCTCACAGACATGAAAAGCGTTACAATCTTTGCATAAGAAGCAATTACGAAATGGGTCCAAGATATTTATTATCCATATTGAAAAGCGAGTAATCAGTCCGGTCTGAAAATCGCCATTGAAAAGAATAAAATACCGTGCCTTCTAAAAATGTAGATTGTTAACGTCCCAAATGAACGCTTTAAATTAAATTGAATGGGCATTGGAAATTTTTTTCGATCATCATTTTTTAGTTAAGACTAGCTGCCGCCAGCGACTTCGTTCGCGTGGAGTTAGTTATGCTCCACTCCTATTGGTCACAGCGAGATGTTATATAGCCTACAGCCTTCCTGGATTAATGGACTATCCAACGCAAAAAGAAGTTTTCAAATCAGACCATTAGTTCTCGAGATTAGCGCGAAGAAACAAACAAACTCTTCAGTTTTTATATATTAAGTATAGATTTGTAGTCATTATATTTCTAACTAGCGGCCGCCAGCGACTTCGTTCGCGTGGTTTAGTTATGCTCCGCTCATATTGCTCGCAGCGTAGTGTTATATAGCCTAAAGCCTTCCTGGATTAATGGGCTATCCAACGCAAAAAGAATTTTTCAAATCGGACCAGTAGTTCCTGAGATTAGCGCGCACAAACAAACAAACAAACAAACTCTTCAGCTTTATACATATATTAGTATAGAGTATAGATAATTATTTAAAATTATGAGTATCATTAACACCATCATCATCGTCATCATTGGCATAATATTTATGTGCCTTTGCCCTATAACCTAAAATATTTTTTTTACGTAAACAAATGTCAATAGTGTTAGGTCAGTATCAGTCATTAGTGTCATACAGCAAACAGTATGAAGAAAAAAATTATGTGGATTATTTTATGAGTAGTTTTAACAGGTTGGAAACAAGAACTTCCTATATTCCATTTTTTTTTATACACAGCCCCACACTAAGAATTTCTCCTGTATCGTGAGTGCGTTTACAAACATATAAACTCATATACACAAACAGTTACTTGTAGGATAAACAAAGATTTGTTCCGTTCGGGAATCGAACCCGCGACACGCAGCAGTCAATCACTTATCCACTGCATCAACTGTGCCGTTAAATTGCTTTGCTAGTAATTTCGCTACAAGTATAAGAATCGAATGTTTGCAGAATTTGAGGTCATATTTATTGTTTATATATATTGTCGTTCTTGACAACTACAAACAAGGTGTGTGTGAGCGTATGTATATTTTGATGGCAAAGGAGTTATCGCTCTAGATCCAAAGAAGCCATAATTAGAGGTTAAATGAAGGTTATTTAGTTGTAACGATAAATAACAATAATCCGCAATTATTTTACGTTTTTAAACGTCAACAGTCACGAGCAACCCTGTTCCTCGAAATGGAAATAAATGAAATGTTCTTCATTAAAAAAAAGGAACAATCCCCATTGATCAATCCTGAGTGAGGCCCCTCTTTAGCCCATTCAGTACTCAAAAGGTAAAAACGGGACTCTATTAAGCTATTACTAAGACTCCAGCAGCCGTCTGTTTGTTTGTCACCAGGCACATCAATCTCATGAACCATGATAGCTAGACAGTTAAATTTTTTACAAATGATGTGCAATATTTCTATTATAACAACACTATAAACAGATTAAAATAAGTTGCACAACAGACCTGATTTTTATAGAAAATGTCCCTAACCCCTAGTACTTAGCGATTATGTTTCACTCAGTTTTTTTTACCTATTAGTATCTAGGTGCTGTACTTAAAATGGAATTGTTAATAAATCTGGTGAAAAAAATGCGATAACACTAGTTTTAACTATGTTATGGTGTAGTATTTTGTAGACAGGACTCGATACATGTGACTAATTGTACAGTAGTAAGAGACATCAGTGTAACGCTGCAGTGTCATGGAACATTATTAAGCGCAACGTCGGCACGCGCGCGCGGCGGCCGGCGCACCGCACACTACACTACGACTAACACGACGGCTTGCATCCCCAATTGTAATCTGCGCACTGTGCGTTCCACACACTGGGTGGATTGATACTAAATTCAATTGTGTATAAAGGGAATCTGAAGTGTCATGTTACCGATAGTTTCCGATTTCCAATTGCATACCAAAACTTAAAAGTGCACGGTACCTGCCCCCTAATCGGCGAACACATTTTTGTCAAATGATTGTGACTAGTTGGGATCGTTTGGACCGGACGGACCAATGGGCGATCCAAACGATCCCAACTGATCCCAACTAGTCGCAATCATTTGACAAAAATGTGTTCGCCGATTAGGGAGCTGGTGTAGGTACCGTATACTTTTCTTGTTGTTTTAATTTACAAAATGTGAACCACTTATTAAGACAACTACTATTTTTATGTAACTTTATTATTATTAAAACACCGTAATAATTATTACTTAATATCAACAAATATATTGTTTTTAGAAGTTGCCATAGGTATGTAAAATAATAAAAATGTTGAAATGATTATTAAATTACGAAGGAATTGAAATAGCATTAAACGCAATTAGACATTCATATAACAATGCATAATTGAGTCATATTAAACTACGATTTAATAATCATCATTTTTGTTTTCATTTAACAAGTATATTTACTTGCATGTAAAAAACCAATCAAGTTCATATCTGATTAACTTCTTTGTTGTTGTTTAGGGTTGATATGTGAATAATTTAGCGAATTATCTGGCCGTTTTTAGGTTGAGTTGAGCAGCCTCACCTTCGTATCTGATCTTTTGATAATAGTTTCGAATAAGAGTGTTAGAATAAAACATTTTACTCTAATAGGAATATACCACTACAAGGAGAGGAACGTATATAATAGTATGAAGTACTCCAAATCACTTAATTATTTACAGACAACACCGCCTGACCATGTTTCCCATGCATGCTGGCAGGCAAAAGCAGATGGCAAGTTGGCGATCAATGTTTGTTTTGCTTGTGGTTAGTATTTAGGTTATGCTATGTCTTACCCCTTCTTAGATAAAGTACCTAATATTAAGGATAAAGTACTTTCAATTAAATAAATGTACTTACAAAAACAAATAATTATTTAATTTAATTACACTTTAACCCTATCAGAACTACACCCAATCACTGAATCCACCTACTAAATAGTAAGAAAACACTTATAGACAGTTACAAAAAATCTAGAATATTTATTTTATCACCAAAACAAATATTCGTCTGGGCTTGAGATTTAATGTCGTTGTTTTGTCTGAAAGCCTAACTTCATAATACACAAAACTATGAAAATAATTTAAGGCATTCATGATAGGTACTCGAGCTTAATTAATTTAAGGCATTCATGATAGGTACTCGAGCTTAAATAATTTAAGGCATTCAAGATAGGTACTAGAGCTTAAATAATTTAAGGCATTCATGATAGGTACTAGAGCTTAAATAATTTAAGGCATTTATGATAGGTACTCGAGCTTAAATAATTTAAGGCATTCATGATAGGTACTAGAGCTTAAATAATTTAAGGCATTCATGATAGGTACTAGAGCTTAAATAATTTAAGGCATTCATGATAGGTACTAGAGCTTAAATAATTTAAGGCATTCATGATAGGTACTAGAGCTTAAATAATTTAAGGCATTCATGATAGGTACTAAAGCTTAAATAATTTAAGGCATTCATGATAGGTACTAAAGCTTAAATAATTTAAGGCATTCATGATAGGTACTAGAGCTTAAATAATTTAAAGCATTCATGATAGGTACTAGAGCTTAAATAATTTAAGGCATTCATGATAAGTACTAGAGCTTAAATAATTTAAGGCATTCATGATATGTACTAGAGCTTAAATAATTCTGAAAGGATCACAAAGTTCTGAAGACGTTGTTTTAAAATATCACATAATAATGTGCTCAGTATTTACTTTCGTACTTATTTTGATGAAATATATTCCCTTCATCAATGACCGCGTGACCTTTAAAGTAAAGTAATACGCTTTTATTTAACCTAAATACAGAAAATAAGTTTGCTTATTTATACGTGCCACTAGCTAAAAATCTAAGAATTTTTAAAAGACCTTCTCTACCAGATAAACTGCCAGATTAAACAAAAAATATCAGGGAACACGGCAATTTATTAGCGGTACAAAATCCCCATACAAGTTTATATATTTACTAGCTTTCCGCCCGCGGCTTCGCCCGCGTAAATTTCGGTTATATCGCGCTTTTTACATTTCCCTCGGGAACATCAAATTTTTCCGGGATAAAAGGTAGCCTATGTCCTTTCTCATGGTCTAAAGATTGTGTGCTTTTCGCCCGCGTGGTGTTCGGTTATATCGCGCTTTTAGATTTCCCTCGGGAATATCAAATTTTTCTGGGATAACAGGTAGCCTATGTATTTTCTCAGGGTCCAAAGATTGTCTGTGCCAAATTTCATCAAAATCGGTTGAGAGGTTTAGGCGGGAAAGCGTAACAGACAGACAGACAGAGTTACTTTCGCATTTATAATATTAGTATGGATAATCAATAGAGACTAAATACCAGCAAAAATTTCATGTCTTCAGGCGAATTATGGAGATAGGGGAAAGTAGTACGAGATGATACCCTTAAGCGAGAATCGCTGTAAAACGCTTTTTTTTAATATTTGTTAATTTGGAATGGGGGTAAGATGATCATAGGGATCACCCTATGATCATCTTACCCCCATTCCAAACTAACAAATATTTGTATGAAGAAAAAGGTTGTAAAAAAAGAAAAATACGCAATATTCAATCAAAATCTTTATTTGCATTTAGAGTTTTTGATTAAGTAACATAATAAAATTAAACAAATCAACAGTAAGGTGACTTAAAAGTCACAAAAATCTACTAAAAACTAAAATCAAAGTAGCAAAACATAAACATTTCAGTATGAATGAATAAAGAAAAATAGAAATTTAAACGCTTTTTGACAGGTGCTATATCACTTTCTATCCCCCCTTAAAATGGCTGCTTCGTATAATAATAATGGGGGCTTCATGCCATTTTTCCCATGAACAACATTTGATCCACCTTTCAGCCTCGTTATCGCTTGAAAACTTTCTGTGCATCACAGACACTCAGTGTCATCTTCTTCAGACTCAGATGTGTTATATGATATTTTCTTTCTTTTATTTAACATTCCTGTACCTACTTCTTGCCTTTCTGTGTTTTTTTAGGTGCAGCCTTTTTCTTAATTTCATTATTCTGTTTTTATACTCTCTTTTTCAATTTTCTTGCTATTTTCTTCCTCTAAATAGTTCTTGTACCACCGTACAAGAACTATTTAAACAGTCTTATGGGTGGGTGATTTTCCTTTTTAACGTGCTTCTTTTGCCCACAACTTGTGACAAAGGCTTTAATGTAGTAGGTGTAACGGCATAACTTGTGATATTATTGTCATCAAGTGATGTCTCACTGTGGTTGACTGCATAGATGGGATTGGCAACAGTGAATTTGCACTGATTTAGTTATTAATGGTGAAGGAGTTTTATTCGCTCTAAGCGATTCCAATTCAGCAACATTGCGAGCAGCTGCTGCGTATTGGGACTAGCAGATGTAACTGAGATGGAGCTTCATCTATGAATTCAGTATGTGAACTAACATGACCCCTTGGCGGTTCCGGCAAAGTCGGCTCTACTTTGTCCAATTCATTTTCTGTGATGATTCCTTTTTATATGCACAAGATGTTTTGCGACTGCATCGCAAAACATCTTGTGCATATAAAAAGGAATCATTTTGACCCAAGTCCCACTTTTTCATTAAATATTTGCTAACGTAACCGACATGCACGCGGCTGTGTTCATGTTCTCAAATACTAAAATTAAACACAACAGAAATAACATTAAACATTGTTTCAATAAAAGTAACATAAGCTCAAAGTCATGCCTGCCTTAGATCAGCTGTTCACAAATTTTATTTATCCTCGACAAAATTAGTCTGTCGCTCACACCCCCATGACAATTTGACTGAAGGGGAGGGGTACGCAGAGGTGTGCATAACCATCGAAATCGACTAGATGGTGTTAGTGGTTTCGGCACAATCGCAAAGGATCATCTTGCCCCAAGGGATCAACTCGTACTACTTTCCTCTACTGAACTAAATTATGTATCGATGTAATTATCTAATTACCTAAATTACCCATTTTCGCAATAAAAGAGTTTGCAGTTTGGGATTCTAAAATGCCGCTTTGATCGGCAATAAAAATAATTATTGTAGTGACATTTTAATAAAATATACCTTGTCCATGACTGTATAAATCCAATTAAAAACAGAAAAACTACAAACGACAGCAGTGCATTATCACTCATAATTTTCTCGCTATTTTCTGCAGGAAATCTATTTATAAAGTTGTAAATAAACGATTACACCAGCCACAGCACGCCGTCGAGACAAACTAATTGCAATTAAAAATTATTTCCTTCGCAGCTATGTTCTAATGACATCGCATTGCGGTTCTTACTTCGGTGCCACGCGATACTGAAACATATTTCATGATAAATCGTAAAAAATATTCTCATGCATGTGACTATGAAAGTGCAGTTTTAAAATGGCAACACCAGCTTTTTAATATGTATTGGAGGTGATTAAACACACGTTTGCAATAAAGATACATTTTATTGCAATAAAATATACCACATAGCATATCCTTGCTATTTGGAAAGATAAAATGTAAATGAGTAATGTTATTGCTGTGTATTAAGTAGGCTCTGCACTCGTTACTGGGATACGGTCAGATCAATCAACTGAGTGCGCAATTTTAAATTCATATCACTCACTATTGCTATAAATATCACAGTTTGGTTTATCTATTACAATACACGCCGAACTCATTACGATAAAACGTATAATGTAGGTAGCCTTGTTACCGCGGAACAGATAAAAACATTTACACAAACACACAACCTTTATTATCTATTGCTTTTCTGGTATTTTGGCGTGGCTAGCTGCCATATTTGTATATTTTTATTATTTTTTCTCTTGTATTACTATACCTACATAGTATTGTATAAACTATTGTGTTTTTTCTAAATGAACAGACAGCTGTGCTGCTGGGGAGTTTGTTCCGCCACTTCTTTTTCACAGCGAAAGCACTAGCAAGTGTCGATGGGTGGGCGTTTTGGGGGACTGTCTTATGTAATATTGACGTTCAAAAAGTGCTGATTCTCAGCCTAGTTTGAACAAATGACTTTTGGTTTGATTTGATTTATTTCGTGCTTGTTACACAAAAAACCAAAGATTACAACTTTTTCAAAAATAACTCTAAGTAATCTATTTGCCAATTTAAAGTTCGATTCCCATTAAAAGATGCGAGTGGAACAATCCATGCAAACGTTCCACAAACCAATCAAAACATTTTCCGAACTTTATTTTCATTTTCTGAATCGAAAGAATATAACAAAACGAGAGAGAACTGTTGCAGTACACACACACATGCACACACACAACACACGGCTTTGCTTCCTTCCCAACTTAAAGCAAATTTGTTTGGAATAAACCTACAAACAAATATAATGACGGCTGCATCTGATGTTACCGGGCCTCAAATACTTTTATTTTTCAAGAGATAAAAAATACAACAATTTCTTTTTTTCGCAACATTCATCCACAGAAATCGCACACGCGATATTATTTATTATCGCAGAAAACAACTCAAAAATCTCTCTCTCAAAATAAACTCCGTCACAAAATGAGAGATACTCAGTGCAAAATATTTCACGAAAACAATGTGTTCGCGGTACATTTAGGTTATGAAACATGGCGTCATCTGTTACTGCAGCTAACACTTGCAATGTTTCTAACATATTACCTGCTGCTATTGAACTAAGACCTGCGTGAAACTGTGAAACAACCCACATTTACTATAATACCTAACTCATGCGACGAATACAACGAAAATAAGGTTTTATTCATGCTGTACTTAAGAGAATGTTTTCAAAAGATTATGAATAAAAATAATAATAAGAGACCGTTCTTTACTGTTTATCGCGTGTGGTTAAAACTATGTACATAAAATTTTATATTATTTTCATCTTATTAAAAGTAAAATAAAATTAAGTTAGACAATAGATTAATTGAAATAGAAATACAATTATTTTCTTTAATTAAACTTCTCCTAGGAGATTGTACTGGGAGTGGCAATAGACTCCAGGTATCGAGGAGCAACGTTCAACATCCATTTCAGTCATCCAACTAGTCATATTATGTATATTGTAGGCTAGTGATATCATTGTAGAGTGTTTGGTATAATGAACTGTGCGCCAATTCTTGTAATTTAAAACGTTCAAAATCTGCTCACAGTTTCATCTCAGCGATAAACAAATATCAAAAACGTGTCAAAATATTGCGAAATTAGAGGTATTTTTTGACAGATTGAAACTGAGATCAGAGTGTGAACGTTCTTGAAATTAGTAGAATTAGCACTCTGGCCTTAAGGGTGATTGTATTGGTTTGAATTATTTTGAATAGAGAACGTCGGTGAGGTCGGAGTGTATGCGTAATTGGAGGACATGTACTGAAGTAAGGATGAACTGAAATAATACAACTTACTAATAAACTACTAATACTTACTAATATACTAATAAACTTATAAATGGCAATGCTTCCCAAAGAATTTAGCAATGAATTATTAAAAAATAAATCAATCCACCTCTGATAACTTTGTTCGCAGAAAAAAATATTGTTGACATTACTTTCCATTCCACGTTACAATCTATTCAATCTTTCATCTCTCCCTATAAATAAATCAAATCTCCTAATTGAATAAACTCTTGTTATATTTGAATAGACTTGGTACAAACACACAATTATCCCAGACCTCTCATTTGATGATTTGATGTTCTTGTATTTGTGTACAAATACTAAGAAATAGGCACAAACATTGTCAATTAGACCATCAGACGCGGACTATTACGCGTTATTGTCGTGGTGGTCTAGTTGTTAAAACACCAACCAATACCACAAGTATGAGTGTGTGGGTTCGATTCCAGGTCAGGCAAGTACTGATGTAACTTTTCTGAGTTATATGTACTTTCTAAGTACATCATGGACACTGAGGACTGATTAAAAGCTGAAGGAAAACATCTTGAGGAAACCTGGCCTTTAAGTCTAAAATCGCCAACCCGCATTGAGCAAGCGTGGTGATTTCGCTCAATCCTTCTTTGTATGAGAGGAAACCTGTGTCCAGCAGTGGGACGGTAAAGATGATGATGGCGCGGACTTTACAGTCGCTCAGATAAGAATTTGTAATTCTATAATAATAATTTCTCCCAAAATATTAATGGACTAGGTTTTGTTCATTGTACTGCGGTATGAGGAACACAAGTCCTTTTCAGTAGCTGATAAATAATTGATACATAATAACATTGCGAGTCTGTAAAGGTTATGTCACACTGGTATAAATAATTGATACATATTAACATTGCGAGTCTGTAAAGGTTATGTCACACTGGTATAAATTTATTTTAGTTTAGTCCTTATGGAGGGGCCAAATGGCTTCGCGGGGTTTAATATACCTTCCTTCGATCTGGACTGTAATTTGTAAAAGAAAAAAAAATGGCGTCACTGTCGCGCTGTAAACTCTTAACCTAGGAATGGGTGTTGGAATATCATGCACCTTACCTCTCTTCACGGGCTGTTCCGTCGTCTCGTAGGAGTTTGATCAGTCCACTCCGTCTTCGACGGTTCTTCACCCTCGCGGTTCGGCACAAGCTCAACACAACATACGCGGTTATCGAGTTCCCCGCTAACAGCTTCGATTTCCCTTCTTGAAGCCACAAAGACACGTCTCCAATTGAGCGGTTGGGTACAACTTATAATCGAATGATTATATCGTTCAGCGATAAATTCACACAGTAAAACTATGTGATTGCGGGCTTTGAAACAGCGGATAGGATTACACCGAATAGCGATGTGAAACGCGGTGCGCGCAGCGAGCGGTGCGCTGCGCGGAGCTCCAATGGACACTAAACTCTCTTCTTCTAGCATGCTGTTTCGATCAATAACGAAACAGCGCCATCTCACGGGCAGCGGGTGCATGACGTGATGTAGGTTACGGGTACAAGGATTTAGCTAAGAGATACTGCGAGACAGTTCCATTCATAAACGCCAATAGATGGCGCCAACACCTTATAACATAAATCAAGGTTTGCATTATTTGTGATGTTCTCACCGTATTTAATTCGGTTGGTCGAGTAGCTCAGTTCAGTTCGTCGCATATAATTTATTTTGTTTAAGTGAGTGTCTTAGCTTGGCAATCAGTCCATAAAAGCAGGCGCCCTCAATCAAAACAGAATATGTTTTACAAAACTGCTACTTTATGTAAAACAACAACTGAATGACAATCAGCTAGATTGCCGTCCGCACTGATGGCATGAGTCCCGCTTAACGACTTAACATAAACAAAATGTGGTGTGACACGACACAAACATCTCGTGTCGGTTATGTCGTGTGTCATGTCGGTCGGCGGATAGTGATTGCTTTATACAAACTTATGTGACGAATATCGGTCCGTCACATAAGTTTGTCTTTTCAGACAGAGACAGCCTCCGTGGCGTAGCGGTAGCGAACGCGGCCGCTGCGCAAGGTGGCGCGGGTTCGATTCCCGCACAGTGCAAGTATTTGTATGCATGAATATGAATATTTGCACTGGTCTGGTCGTGCCTCGGAAAGCACGTTAAGCCGTTGGTCCCGGTTGCCATACGAACATCTAGTGGCAGTCGTTACGGGTTGTTGGAGCCCTCAAACGTCCAACAATTGGTCTAACTGCAATACTTCGATGTCGCCTTCGGGTTGTGGAGGTCAGACGGCAGTCGCTTCACGGAAAATGTCGTAGTTTAGCCATATCAGCAGTTGGACTGGTAAAGCGGACCCCAGACTCCAAAGCTGAAAAGGCTTCGGATGCGACTGGGAATAACGCTGGGATGATGATGACATAAGTTTGTCTATTACCAAGTTTACCATCTTTGTGTATAATACATAAGAATAACAGTTATGTTTATTTTTAATGACATTGACCTCGATTCCCTCGTTCACAAACTAAACTAAATTTAAGATCTGTGCATCTTTTTCTTTATATTTCATTTAGAAAAGGACAGAACATAATATGTTAATTTAGACTTGTCAAATTGGTCCGCGCTTGACGTAAAATGATGTATTTTTGGTCGCCATGTTTATTATCGCGTCTATACTATCTACGGAATATTTTAATTTGACAGGATTAAATTAAAATGTTATCTTCTATCCTTTTCTTAATGAAATAGAACGAAAAAGATGGACTGCCCTTAAAATTAATTTAGTTTGTGAACAATAAAATCGGCGCCATTATTTTACTAAAGCATATCATACTACAGAATATTTTACTAAAGCAGTAATATTGAATAGTTCAGTCAGGTTCAAATATATGTATACTAGGACAATAATTTAATTGTCTACAATCTGTATCAGCCACTTGATGTAAGTCCTTTTGTGCTGTTTTGGTGACCGACTGCTCTCCGAGATAGTGAGCATTGTTGTTCTACGTTGGTATGGTACCCGGCCCGGGAACAGGTAAATAAATGATTCAGTTATTGTATCCTATTGTAAGTACTTTATAATGAACTTAAAGGCTCAACTGTCTCTACGGAGACACAATTGCTTTTTCTATTGTACCGAATTTAATTAGCTTACCTGACGAGGGGATATTAATTGATTGGGCCCCAAACAAGGGTTTCAAACCAGTATTCGAGAGTTTACTTCCCATTCTCTTATATGGAAACTGCCAATGGAGTTCAAATCGAATCATGTCCGCGTGTAGTCTGGACCAAGGATGTTATGTTACGGAGCTTCGACTCGGACTTCGTTAAGTCGGAACTTCCGATTAGGTATTATCATACCTTCGGTTCCGACTTCGGTACCGACACTTTTTAATCGGAGGTTTTAATCGTCATTTATTTTTTCACTTGTGATTAGTGTGTTACGCATACGACACGTTCATAGGTTATAGACATTTATTTTGATTTTTCACTACTTTTGGAGTCAAATCATTTGATTTATGTAATTTGTTTTAAAGCTTTTGTTTATTTAATGTAATATAATATACTACTTTGTGATTTAATTAACTTCATTTATTTTTTTGATTATTTGAGAACATGCCAATTTTCTTTTCATTGTTTGTGTTTAATTTTATAATAAAAAATTAACATGAAAATAATTGACAGAAAAATATTTTATTTGTGTTTAAATACGTTTAAAACATCTCTTCCTACCGCCACTTCCGACCTTGCCTCCTCCTCCGGTTCCGACTCCGATTCAGACTGCGATAAATAAAATTTAAAAACTCCGACTCCGCTTTCGGTTCCGATATAATTACCTTCGTTACATCCCTAGCCTGGATTATACTCTATGTGACACGTACTCGTCAAGTGGCTTATTTATTGCAAAACTATCAAAATGTCTATCAAGAAATCGGTGTACAGTCTTTGCAAACCAGAATACCTACTGTTGGTGAGGATCACAATGTAGTGGAAGAATTTATATTTTATGTATCCTTAATAAGCATTTTTCTATTATACGCATCACCATCATCATCATCATTTCATCCGAAAAACGTCCACTGCTGGACATAGGCCTCCCCCAAGGTTTACCACGACGACCGGTTCTGCGCCTCCCACGCATCCAGCGGTTTGCCGCGACCTTCACCAGGTCGTCGGTACACCTTGTCGGGGGCCTACCCACGCTGCATCTTCCGATGCTTGGTTGACACTCGAGAACCCGTCGGCCCCATCGAACATCAGCATTATACGCATTTCGTAACCAAATGGTTTAAATAGCCGCTTAGTTAACCACCTAGCCTTTTAACTATAAACAGCGGCCGTTCCTCTAACAACTTGAATAATATTAAATTAATTATAGTTCAATTTGGAACCATCTTTTGATGACCATACCAGTGTATGAGGTGTCATGAGACTTTTATCACTACTATACTATTTATATTTCTTGGATCGGAAAATAAATGGCAACCAGTTCATGACAACATGTGGCTAAGGTTTGAAGAACTCATTCACTAAGTTTATGTGCTAATGTTTCAAGTACCCAGTGGATTGTGCTAATGTCTACAGTTTGGCTCGAGGCCGGTCAAAGTAATGAGAGCCTGGTGAATACCGCATTGCATGACGCATGAATATTAAGTAATTATTTTTAAGAGGAGCCGTTAGATACTTGTAGGCTTCTCAAGTGTACTAGAGACAAATCTAATCGGCTAAAAGGGACTTTTTATGCTAACAGAATTTTTTTTAATTTGATTAACTTTTTCAGATTCATTTCTATATCTTATCAACAATAAATGTATTGAGAACTAACCTGTGTTATTATATATGTACATAGAACGACAGCCAGTTTTGTGCATTTTCTGTAAACAAACGCAGAGGGAAACTCACCGTACTTGTCCGAAGATTCATGTTGGACTATGTAGTGGTAATTGTTGTTACTTAAAGTTTCAGTTTTCAACAATTTATTATAAAATACATTCTTAAAAACCCGTTTTCTCAGAAGCATTGGCTGACATTACAGCCACCTGCTTACATAATAATTTTTGGTTTGTTTAAATCTATTCGATCCACGTAAATACTCGAGCTAGTTTAACGCTAGCAAGTCAATTTTCGATAACAATTCACGGTAGGGGTATATCTGTTCTATTATAGAATATAAGAATATAATAATATAAATAGAATATTATCTGTTCTGTGGACTACTGTGTGGCTACCATGAATTTTCATTTCGAGACTCAATCATACGCATCGAGCGCGTTTGGCGCTCTCATTGGTTGACAATTCTTACAACCTTGAAGCGGGTCAATCGATGAGTCCAACGCGGTCGATATCGATGATCGAGTCTTCGTTATGAAAATTCATGGTAGCTACACTGAATACACATGCAAGCTGCTGACGAGTACTATGCAAGGGACCTTACTGAAGGAATTACAGAGCTGTGAACAGTATCATTTCATTCTAAGAATATGTGAAGTGGTATATTTTGATAGAATACGGCACTAAGGAAAACATTTGAAACATTAATTGTAATGTTTTAAATGTTTTCTTTGGTGTCGTCCGATATATGTATAGGCTTATCATATCGTGATTGATATTGATTAACTATGAAGCTTATCGGACGTCACCAGAATCTCCACCAAAATATTAATCGTAAATAAAAAACGTACTTTTACTCCTGTTCCAAAAATTCAAAATATACCTACATATGATGGAGTCTACACGCACGTTTCCAAATTGAACTTATAAACACCAATTTTGTCAAGTAATTGGTTGGTGGGTAAGTTTATCGCCTAAAGCGATTTCCTTTTACACTTCGGGAGATTCTCTCCCGCTTAAGGGGTGACTTTGCACATATTTCAATAGCGCTGTGTAAACACTTGTCGCAGAAAACTTCTCTAAGATAAAAGTGATTTTTGATTACTTAATGTCAAATCATAATATTTTAATGCTTTTCTTTTAAAGTTGCCTTCTGAATAATTTGGGCGCTATTAACCAAGTTTTTAATTTTTTCAACTTCAGTATTACCTACTGTTATCTTTTAAAAACTTTCGTACATAGAGCATCACTTATTATTATGATTCGTCGTAAACTGTGAACTCGTCAAAGGTTTAAGTGGTATTTTTTTAGTAAGAGCCACTGTAACAAGCTTAATTTATTTAAAAACAGTTTAAAACATAACATACTTTGAATTATTCGACTTATCTCCAATGTGGGATGGCACATATTTACCGACCATCAATAATTACATCAATCGTTAATGTATCGACAGATACATTAATGCTAAAGCCGTCATAATCGCATAGGCTTGACACAATACATTGCGATGACCTATAGCCCGGTCAAGGACCAGCATTGTCACAGCAATAAAAGGGTCTAATGGCCCACATCCGATACTGTGTGGTAGTCTTTTGTAGTGGAGCTATTCTGGGCGATCATTGGTGAGCTTTAAGGCCGAGATTTAGGTTGCGGATTTGAATAGCCGTGACTTTTATATATAAATGTAATCATTTTTCGGACTTATGTAAATCTTCTGTACCTACCTAATATATAGGAGTATGTTTTATTGGGATGTGAACAATATTCTGTACACAGAAAAGAGTAGCTTCACTGCCAGGAACATATTTTTTTTTAATTATTATAAACTAGTGCTTGACTGCAATCCCGCCTGATGGTAAGCAGTGATGCAATCGTTGATGGTAAAGCGCACTAGTTTATTAAGCCTATTCACTTAAAAAACTTAGGAATAGGAAGGATGACGGCAGTTGAGCGAGGTGATGCAATGTTAAACCCAAGACCAACACGACCAAACGATGCTGCGCTAGAGGGAGATTGATCCGGAGACTCTCCGCGACCAAACTCCCGACACAACAACATTTAATTTTAATTTTTTTTTTGTTTTTTTTTTTATTTACCTCACTATTTATGAGCACAAACAACTGTTTTGTTCATGTCTTTGCCTTATTTGTGTATTTTCTATAAGTTTATCGGTGGGTAGTTACGGTAACAAAAGAGCTCATATTTGTGACACAGAAAATAAAAATAGTTCCGTAACAATGATCTCACTATTTTCGTAACAGTACCTACTTCAGAAAATAACACTCGGCCGTTCGGGATAATATCTTCGATTTATTACACTTATATACCCATATATTATACACAACTCGTTGGGACTGAAGGATATTATTTACAAAACATGTACCGCACACTCTTGGACATAGTTGGGAGGTGAACCCTCGTTTCACACAGTGACAGAATTCATGCATCATTTAAGACATAGATGACATAGAGGGATTCTTTTTTCAGTTCCATGACGAAAAGTTTTAAAAAGTTACTATTATATTTGAGTTGGGCCTAGTAAGTGGTCACGTCGATCAGTGAAAGATTTTTTTTTTTTCATAAGAGATTTCGTGAAATTGTTGTATTTGTGAAAGACAACCCAAATAAACCCATACCTAACATTATTTTCCTCTGTGACTTTGACAAATTGCGAAAGTTTACGGCAAACTAAATCCTTTCATGGTTACCGATAGAAATCCAGTAAGGTAATGTTACTTTTATGTACAAAGGCTTTGTATTGTAAGTTGGGTCAGGCTGCTCAACTCGGATCTAATGTGAAAACTTTCCAGTGGAATAATGTTCTCCAACATTGACCAAGAGAACTCACACGTTTGTAGATCGTAGAAGTTACGAATACCTATACGCTAAGGGTGATTTGATACGATACACTGAAAGTGTTCATGTAGGCATTACTATTAGCTGAAATACTTTCCAAAACTGTAAGATAGAGATAAGCAGAGGCAGTAAGAAGGATTGACGAACAGATCGAAAAGTTCGTAGTCTAGACAGTTCACGAACATAGTTACATGCTAAAACAAAAGTACCTACGCACATACATGAGGTCAGAAAAGCGCATTAAATCAGAATATACGTTAGCGTAATGCAAATAAATTACTTAGAGGGGGACGCGCTAGAGCAGCCCGCGAAATGTGTATTTTGCGATATACGGGTCAATGTCAGATTATACATATGTAGATAATATTTATCTGCTTTTTCAACATATTCGACAAAACTGTAAGCAAATAAGAGTTTAGCAAAATATAACTTTAATTCATATACTTATCTATGTATATAAAAATGAATCGCAAAATGTGTTGGTAAGCGCATAACTCAACAACGCCTGGAATTTGACCAATTAATTTTTTTAAATGTTCGTTAAAGTCCAAGGATGGTTCTTACGGCGAGAAAAAATCGAATAATTGCCGGGAAAACCCTAAAACAGCCCTTTTCTTTTTCACATACTTACGTTTTGTAACTAAAACGTAGAATCAATTTGAGCTTTATTGCTATTATATAAAGTTCATATTAAATTACAAACACTCACTATTATCTAAGAAATGTAGGTGTGTTCCTAACGTCAAAAAGTAAATTTGCAATTTCTTACCGCTATACAAAGTTCAAATTCAATCATATCTATCAAAACAGTGTGCCTGTGTGCGTTGGAGCACAGAATACGTCGTTGGAGGATTTAATGTCGCGTTCCGAAACTAAAAAAAAGTGATCGCGGACCCGACCAAATTGAATAGTCACAAAATATAATAATAACAACTCGGTCGGCTTCGCGATATTATTTCTTTTGTTTTACTTTCGGCAGACGACTAAAAAAAATGTAACATTGGTATGGCTTTAAAGGATTTGACTTCAAGTCATATCAGATTTAAACAAAAAAAAAAAAAAAACAAATTAAAAAATCAACTGTCAATGTCGATTTGCCGCCTTTGCCGGTGTTGTTTTTCTACTTATATAAAATTGTACACTTTAACTAAAAACTTAACCTACAGTGGGGTTACATCCATACTAATATTATAAATGCGAAAGTAACTCTGTCTGTCTGTCTGTTATGCTTTCCCGCTTAAACCTTTCAACCGATTTTGATCAAATTTGGCACAGACAATCTTTAGACCCTGAGAAAGGACATAGGCTACCTTTTCTGCCGGAAAAAAATGAAAAAAAGAAAAAATGAATTTCCCGTGGGAAATCTATAAAGCGCGATATAACCGAATTCCACGCGGGCGAAGCCGCGGGCGGAAGTTGTATGTGAATTAATGTTATATTTTCCTAAACTACACACCTACTATACAAGTTCTATTGTATTGGAACTGACTCAATTTCATTGTATCATACATGAATTGAGTCAGTCTCAGTCCAATGCGCTTGCGCTGGCGGCGCGTACCCACTGCCGCATCGCTACGTCATCAGACAACCTTGAGAGGACTATCCTGTGATTGCATTAAGTAAACTTAAAGCCTTTTGAGGTAATAACTTATAAACTAAACGACTAAACGCTATAATATAATACACCTTTTGTGGGATACGAACCTCGGCTTAGAGAGTCGCTAGAGACGGCAACAAGGCAGGACGAACGGGGTCAAAATATATTATTCCAGTTTGATGACATGAAGCGCGATCACCCGTTTGACACTTGACTCCAGAAAGTACGGACGACGTGGGATGGTTTCTATTGGTCTATCCATAACTATTTAAATATTATCTCCTTCATTCTACTCCATCATAACGAGGCCAGCGTATTCGTCAATGCGTTATATGCTGAATACCAACCCCGTCAGATTTATGCGCCGCACAAGAGAAACTTTTATTAAATTTGGACGCTCTCCGGCCGCCGTATTATCCTAATGGATATCGATATTTCCTACTCAAGAACTCGATTTTGTGCAGACTTGGCGAATTTGGTTAGATTGCCACTAAAATTTGGGTTGGATTAGGTGGAAACACTGTTGACAGAATAGATTGTTTAAAATTAAGTGTATCCAGACAGCTAGTAAGAGATAATACAATTAATACTGTGTATTAATCATGCTTATATATTCCGAAGGGGTAAAGTACCTGTTCTACATATATCGCTAGACATATTAAAGACCAATGAGGAGAGCTTGTATACAGCATCATCTCTGGTAACTAATGTTTTTCACTTGTGAGATGGTGTGTTCAAGGTAACGAGGGATTTGTTATCGAGAGAAACACTTGTATAACATGTCAAATATGACACAACGACTCATTTATAAAGCTACGGAAATTCACATCTTAATGATGATGTAAACGAATGCCTCCTCAAGTTAATGACAGTTAATCACTGCCACCTCAAGTAGATTAGAAATGTTTTTCCTCCACTTGCATTAATTTTGAAGGAAGATACCCGAATAAAACAAAAACTAGATCATGTTTAGTGAGTAAACTTCAACATGATTATTAGTATAACTTTGATCTATGCGAACTATCTTAAAGCCAACAAACAAAAATATTTTACCAAATCACCTACCATTCTGAAATGCTAAGGATAAAATAAATAGAAAAACATTACAATATTCTCCTACCACTCACATTCACTCACACTGAAGGAATCCGGACCACAAAAATCTACAAATTATAGTTTCGTGACAAATTCTCCTGTATTACCAGATATTGAAGAAGTTGTCAGAGGAATCTGGACACAGAATTGTATAAATACTTAGTCTATGCATAAATTGAACTTTTTAAAAAGACCTTATAGTTATCATTTGGTTTTTCTTTTATGAGTTTAACAGTGGTCTTTTCAGGCCTGTTGTAAGTGATCGTGAAAAAGTCATTTTAAAATGTGTTAAGTTAACAAAAAACCGTAATGTTTCGGCCAGTTTCCTTTCTCCACACACGTATTATAAGCAGCAGACATATAGAAAAAATATTGTATTAAAGTAGATATCGCTATAGTTAGGTGGGGAGGGACGTACACATTATTAACTAGTTGCTTAACACAATATTAGCTAGTGTCAGTTTCAGTGTCAACCCTAACTAGTAACTTTAGTTAATTGCGCGAGTTGGTTGCATGAGTTTCGGCTCATATCCGTATTTACAGTCCGGCTGAAGGTCGCGTCACATCTTGGTTATGCTCGGTCGGGTAAACTTAAACACTGTTATTTGGATTCAGAGGCCGGATCAAATGATGCTTATTTATTTTATGCTTCGGTCGTTTGTTTTTTCCTACCGATTGTATTTGTGACTAGATCGCATCGAGCAGCTTTAGTTTTTTCGGAACGTTATGACATAGAATAAAGAGAGGGAAGTAGGTTATCTCCGACCCAATCCGCGATTTAATTGCCTACTGTCTTAGGGTTGTCACGTTTAGCAAAATTTTAATTCAGTGTCTATAAATTGGCAAAGGTCGGAAAGTTGATGACTGTTCACGCTTCGTCGGATTCGGTTGTCACCGAACCCGCTAACAAATATTTATAGACTACTAGCTTTCCGCCCGCGGCTTCGCCCGCGTGGATTTCGGTTATATCGCGCTTTTTAGATTTCCCTCGGGAACATCAAATTTTTCCGGGATAAAAGGTAGCCTATGTTCTTTCTCAGGGTTTAAAGATTGTCTGTCCCAAATTTCATCAAAATCGGTTCAGAGGTTTAAGCGGGAAAGCGTAACAGACAGACAGACAGAGTTACTTTCGCATTTATAATATTAGTATGGAAGAGCTTATATTTAAATTATTTGCTTAGTATTTATACATATAGTCATACACAGTTTTTTTGTATTTTTTATTTTGTAATTTATTAGTAGTTTTGTACACATAAAGGACCATATTTATTTTTATTTTTAACTAGCTTTCCGCCCGCGGCTCGCCCGCGTAAATTTCGGTTATATCGCGCTTTTTAGATTTCCCTCGGGAACATCACATTTTTCCGGGATAAAAGGTAGCCTATGTCCTTTCTCGGGGTCTAAAGATTGTGTGCTTTCCGCCCGCGTCTTCGTCCGCGTGGTGTTCGGTTATATCGCGCTTTTTAGATTTCCCTCGGGAATATCACATTTTTCCGGGATAACAGGTAGCCTATGTTTTTTCTCAGGGTCCAAAGATTGTCTGTGCCAAATTTCATCAAAATCGGTTGAGAGGTTTAGGCGGGAAAGCGTAACAGACAGACAGACAGACAGACAGACAGACAGACAGACAGATAGACAGAGTTACTTTCGCATTTATAATATTAGTATGGATTAATACAAATTTATATAACACAAACATATCTATTAACCCTAAAAATCGTAAAACAACATAAAAATACTGACAACTGCCTCTTTGACTAATTATTTCTGTTGTTAAGATCTGAACTTTATTTATATGACTAGCTTTCCGCCCGCGGCCTCGCCCGCGTGGAGTTCGGTTATATCGCGCTTTTTAGATTTCCCTCGGGAACATCAAATTTTTCCGGGATAAACTATGTTCTTTCTCAGGGTCTAAAGATTGTCTGTGCCAAATTTCATCAAAATCGGTTGAGAGGTTTAAGCGGGAAAGCGCAACAGACAGACAGACAGACAGACAGAGTTACTTTCGCATTTATAATATTAGTATGGATTCACAAATTGTCAATTAGGTACTTACTTACTTTTAATAACGATTTTATAACTGTAAGTAAGTAGTTACTATACCAACCTACAATAGGTACTAAGAAATCGGCATAACTAAATGTAAACAAAGCAGTAGAGCGGTAGCGGCAAATCAACTGACAGATCAAAAGTACCTATAATCATTGATTTGTGTGAATAATAAATTCTAGTACGATGACAGGCCTACCTACTTCCCCTATCTGATAGAAAACTAATACTTACAACAAGAAATAAGTAAGTTCCTAAGTGGATGTCTCATCATCAAGTAAAAATTATAATCTTATAAGAATAAGTGACTTGCTTACCTTTCCTGCTCAGTAGGTAATCTGAACAGAGACAATTCTGAAATCGATGAATTAAGACACCCAAACAAACAACAATACTTTCTCCTGCGATAATCACACATTGTTCTTTAATTTAGCTACGTAGTATTCTGTAATCTGTGATTTAGCGAATGTGCCGAAAAGCCGTGACGCGCGAACCTCGTTCCATGCTAGCCGCGACTAGCGCAGTCATAGGCACTCTAATATTGTGTTTAGGTGTGCGTGCGGCGACGCATAGATACTATGGCGCACACATACAAGCCGCGCGCGGTCCGTTTGTATGAAGATAACGTACTTCCCTCTCTTTATTCTATGGTTATGAGATGCCTTTGATTTTAACAATAGGTACTTATATGATGTTGGGGAATAGGGTATGAAATTCAGTCATGCTTCATAGAAAAGAGAGGATCTCTGGAAGGCAACTGTCCCACGATTGAAATAACACAGAGGTTGTATACAAAGTGTATCTATTTATAAAAAAAAAAAAAATACACAAAAAAATTTATGTATAAAAGTTGTCTTTTATATAAGTCAAACTGGCGTGAGTAAATTTAGGATATCCGACATTAAATAACGTTCTATAACTTGTTATATTATGACCAATTAATTATTAGTATTAGGCGGAATGTTTTCTCAATAAGAAGCGCACTTAGTTTCAATAGGCTTCCTAGGGACCTGATATCGAAATCGAAATAAGTTTCGATTTGCGGCTTTTGGCACAATCTTTTTCATGGGTAATTAACTGCTTTATTTATTACTTGTTTATATTTTTTTATATTTTTTATAGTCTTTTTCCTGCCACCTATTAGTGGAGGATTATTATTAGCTATTTTTTATATTAAATTCTTTATTGTAAGCCTTCATTAAAATAAAATAAATATATTTAGCCATGAAAGTTCAATGACTTTCCTACTTCCTAGTTTCCATCCCGCCGCTATCTTTTATCGATAACAAATTGCTGAGGGAATTGTGTTCTAATTAGAACTGGGCATCAATATAAAGAACTGCTAGATATTGCTAGCACTCTTGAGTCAGGCGTTTTTAAAATTTGTGGGATTGGATTGATAATTATAATTAAAGTATATTACCCATTCTAATTTGTTTTTATAGAATTCATAAAAATAATTATTTTATGATAGGCTGAACACTGTTTTGGTTAAGTTATGTTCGGCTCCGGCTGCCGAGAGGGCCAACAACAGCGGCGGAGGAGCGGCTCCAGCAGTAAGAGCGGATCCGGCGGCAAAGCGCCGTCAGCAGGGGCGGTGCTGGCGGTAGCAGCGTCACCGGCAGTAGGAGCGACCTACCTAGGCACCAGTCAGCAGAAACAGCGGCAGTACCCCTGAAAGGGCTCTGGAGGCAGCGTTTTCCAAAGACTCAATATTATAAGCTGCTTACTTGGAAGCCAGAGCTCCACTGAACACTGCTGTGCGATAATTTCTAAAGAAACCTCGGAGACCGGTGGCAGGTCGAAATTTAAATATTCCAAAATATAGACCTGCCAACAAGAATTTTGATGAGAAGGTTGTCATAGAGACATCATCAACAATGTTGTCAAAAAATGTTATAATAATGAAAATGTGCTGTAACAATGTGAATATAAGTGGTATTAAATTAAAAAGTGCTGAGTTTGATAGGAAAAAGTGATACAGTCCTGCATAGGTACGGTTTCCGACGCTAAGGGGTCGCTAAGTCGCCGAAACTTAGGCTTGAAGTTAAGGACTGTGTCTGTGAACTGAAAAATGAGCTCTGGTGTAGTGGAATATGATCAAAACAGACCCTCATAGTAATAGAATGCATTTTATGGCCCGTGGAAATGAATGATACATGTATAAGTATGAGTATAAATAATAAGTGTAAGTATTTATGAAGATGTACATAACATTACACATTCTACACGGGCGGTCTATGGGTTAACTGTACGCGGAAAGCTCTAGACGCCCTGCGTGTGCAGTATAATAATGGTTTTCGGGTGCTGTTATTGTGGCCTAGGTACTGCAGTGCGTCGGGCATGTTCGCTTTGGCGCGAGTGGATGACTTTTATGCCTGTTGTATAGGTATGTGTAGCTACTTATATGCAGTATCACCCGTCATTCCTTAATAAATGTCAGTGCGTTGACAGCAGTCTTGCGTTTCACTTGTCCTTCGCTCTCATACCTAACATTGGCGATGAGTACCCACGTGTTTACCAAAAGAGAGAAAAAAAATGTCCTCTACATTTGGAATTTTGCAAAATTTCGACCATAATGTACATACTTGGAGTATGTACAAATGCAGGTTGATGCAATGGTTCATCGCAAATGACATAAACAAGGAGAAGGACCCTGCGGGAGTGAGACGACGTGCGATTTTACTCAGCGCACTCAGCGAGGGCACGTACAAACTCGCAGCCGACCTTGCGCTGCCCAAAGAGGTACAGGACGTGCCATACGAAGATATCCTCATACTACTGGATACCCATTTCACACCGAAACAGGTTGGGTTCAGCGAGCGCCATCGGTTTTATGCCGCTGTTCAACTTCCACGGAAAGTCCTTCGGAGTGGGCTGCCAGGCTACGTGGCCTGACGTCGCAGTGCAACTTCAATAACGTCGAGGAAATGTTAAGGGATCGGTTCATCATGGGTATGCTGCCGGGAGTAGAAAAAGAAAAGATGTACGTGCAGGAGTTGGCGGGCCTCACGCTGAGTAAGGCCGTGGAGCTGGCCGAGGGGCTGCGCAGCGCGCGCGCCGCCGCAGCCAGCGCGGCGCCTGCACCCGCGCCGGCGCATGAAGCTGATCAGTGCTTCAAAATCGATCAGTCGCAGAGCGCCGGGCCTCGGCGTATTGGAAAAGTGAAGTGTGCGGTCTGTGGTTATACTAATCATGCAAAAGAGATGTGTCGTTTCGCAAACTATATGTGTAGGAAATGTAAAACGAAAGGCCATCTAGCCCGTATGTGTAAAAAAATGAACTATGTTGCAAATGAGAGTGTTGATGTTAACGGCGATGACGGTAAGCTTTACAATATTTGTACTTATGACGGCGAACCAATGACTGAAGTAGTGAATGTCCGAGGAGTGCGAATGAAGTTTCAGATCGATAGCGGATCAGCTGTTACTGCGATTTCCGAGAAAACCTACTTAAAACTATTTAAAGATGTGCCATTGATCAACACAACCAAGCGTTTATTTACATATACAGGAAATAAAATTGAATGCATAGGAGTTGTACGGTTGCCTTTTACTTACACAGGCATTAAACATACATTAGATGTACACGTAATTCGCGACGGAGGCCCTCCACTTTTAGGTAGGGATTTTATATCTAAATATAAACTAACAATGCTTCCATTACATTATTGCGATTATTCAAGCACCATTTGTAAACAGTTACAAAGTAAGTATCCCAGTGTTTTTTCAGATAACCTTGGGGCATTCAATAAACACAAAATTAAATTAAATTTGAAGGTAGATGCCAAACCAATTTTTTTCAAACCACGGCCTATAGCTTTTGCTTTACGCGATAAAATAGATATGGAGATCGACCGTTTGGTAAGTGCTGGTATATTAAAACCGGTCTCGTATTCAGAATATGCGTCACCTATAGTGCCGGTGTTGAAGCGTGATGGCTCGATACGTCTGTGTGCCGATTATTCAGTAACGATTAATAAGCAGTTGTTAGTTGATCAATATCCTTTGCCTACCGCGCACGAATTGTTTACAAAGCTGCACGGGGGACAGCAGTTCAGTAAGTTGGACTTGTCTCAAGCATATTCCCAGTATATTTTGGATGATGAATCACAAAAAATCACATGCATCAATACTCATAAAGGTTTGTTTATGTACACTCGATTAGTGTTCGGCCTAGCTTGCGCACCGGCTATATTTCAGCGAATTATGGGAAGCGTGCTGTCGGGCATGGATGGAGTATTGTGCATGTTGGATGATGTGTTAGTTACGGGGGAGACCAGAGAGGTACATGTAAATAGATTACATGAAGTGTTGCGACGGTTGCAGGACGCTGGGCTTACACTTCAAAAATCCAAGTGTGATTTTTTTAAGGATGAAGTAGAATATTTAGGTTATAAAATAGATAAACATGGGTTGAAAAAATCGCCCCAAAAGGTTATAGCCATTTTAAAGGCCCCAGTCCCGAAAAATGTTGGCAACTTGCAATCATTTCTGGGTCTTGTCAATTATTATCGAAATTTTGTGCCAAACGCATCATCTATTCTTAGCCCATTATATAGGTTGCTTCAAAAGAATGGTAAATGGCTTTGGGATTTGGAACATCAAAACGCATTTAACACAATTAAAAAAATTCTTGCATCGGACCAGGTTCTGGCGCACTTTGACACAACCAAGAAAGTTATCTTAACAGTAGACGCGTCACCGAGCGGACTCGGTGCTGTGTTGTCGCAGGTGGATAGTAACGGGGAGGAGCGCCCAGTATCATATGCTTCACGTACGTTGAACGCGGCTGAACGCAGGTATTCTCAGATACAAAAGGAGGCAACAGCCATCATATTTGGGGTACGCCGATTTCACCAATATCTATATGGTAGATCTGTTCCGTTTACACTCCGAACTGATCACAAACCGCTCATCAGTATTTTTGGGCCCCATCGTGGCATACCGGAAGTGTCGGCTAATAGGCTGCAGAGGTATGCAATATTTTTGAGTGGTTACAACTATACAATAGAATACATACGTAGTGGTAATAACTGTGCTGATTACTTATCCCGCGCGAGCATAAGCGACGACACGGAGGGCCGCTCGGCGAGCGGATTAACAGAAATTGAAGATAAGGCTACTTATGTCAATTTTGTAGTCGACGCTAGTTTGCCTATTACACGAGATTTATTACTTGTGGAAACACAAAAAGATAAAAAATGGGCTAAAGTGGTAAAATATATTTTAAATGGTTGGCCAAGGAAAATAACCGATCCTAGTATATCCCCTTATTTTTTATGTAAAAACCAATTATCCGTAGAAGATGGTATAATCATGCGTGGCCACAAAGTGGTCATACCAGAAGTACTGCGGAATAGAATAATGTCCGAGCTTCACCAGTCACATTTAGGCATAGTAAAATGTAAAGCTGACGCGCGAGGTAGGGTATGGTATCCGGGAATCGATAAAGCTATCGAAACAATGATCGCGAGTTGTAATATTTGCGTTCAGCTCAGGCCTTCTCCGGCGCGTGCACCGCTTGCTGCGTGGCCGCACCCTCATCAGCCCTTTTGGCGTGTACACATTGATTTCCTCTGCCCAATCAAAGGTCAGACATATTTAGTGTTAGTGGACGCGCATTCCAAATGGCCCGAAGTTTACAAAGTAAATAACACATCCTCGGCTGTAGTCATAGCCATACTATATGAATTTATGTCAAGGTTTGGTTTGATACACACGTTGGTCAGTGATAATGCTACATCTTTTGTATCCGAAGAATTCAACAATTTTTGCAAGTTAAATGGAATATCGCATGTAACATCTCCTGCTTATCACCCAGCTAGTAATGGTCAGGCGGAGAGCTATGTGAAAGTAGTGAAAAAGGGAATAAACTCGTGTTTAATTATGAGTAATAACCCGGACAACAGACACAAAAATTTATTAAAATATTTATTAGATTATAGGAATTCGGTTTACACTACAACAGGCTTTTCACCAGCGCAATTGGTGTTTGGTCGTAAACTTCGTTCGCGCTTAGATTTGTTGAATAAAGACGCGCCACCGCCATCATCCGACACTCTCACTAATGTAGTGAAACACAAACAGTGTTTGCAGAGTAAAGCTTACGGAGGTACAAATAAACAATGTTATAAGGCAGGTGATAATATTATGTATAAGGTGTGTAAGATTCGCTGTTCTCTCATTTTGAAAAGTGGCAACACTCCTCCCGTTGGTTCGTTCATTCGTTCGTGTAACGGGGCATTCTTGGGCAGGCAGCGCTAGCGTCTGGTTGTAAGAAGTGTTGTGAGAAAATTATCTAGTGATCAATAAACGACAGTTAAACTCCATATGCTGAAGTCTCATTCTGGATAAACCCTACAACTCAGAAATTGGGAAACGAAGACATTAATAAATGTAAGTAAACGCCTACAATATATATGATTCTGATATTGGTTTTAATTCTAAATGTAACAGTGACTTCGTTCTATTTGAAAAATTGTTATTCTATTTTTCATTCCGAATGTGATTGGCTTTATTTTATTTCTGTAAACCAAACAATTCTTAAGTTTGATTTAGTGAATAGGAATACTAAAAGAGATGGCTTAACGGCTACTCCTAACACGAATAGAAATTTCACACTAACCCGCAATGTTTAAGTATTCATCCATAACGGTTATCAAAACGATTTATTTCTGAAACCACATGGTTATAACCGGATAAGTAACACTAACACTTCGGGCGCACAACCCCACTACATATTTTGTGTCTGTCAAGGTAGACAAACATTTTTTTTTTTTTTTTTTGGTTACCTGCTCGATGCATTATAAACTAATCTAGACAGAATTGTTTAACTACTTACGAATATTTAGCGCAACTAAGATCCGTTTTAGATGCGTTGATCATTTCAACCAATGGTCGGTGAATACTGTATTTAATCATAACTTATTTGGATAAGTAGTTTAGGTTTTACAACATAATACTTATATTATTGTGATTTTTATGAGCAGTTACACCTTAATAGATATTTATTTCAAGTACTTCAGTGCAAAATCGCCAGTGGAAAAGCACAGTTATAAAAAAGAAAGAAAAGGGGAAGAAGGGGAAAAAGGAGAAAGAAAGAAAAAAAAAATGTTGCAGACACATTGAAATGCCTACTAGATTTATTCTTTACGCTACGAAATCTCGTTCTCGAAATAATCATAGGTAGTTTAAGTAAAGGCATTTTGATGACAATAAGTATAATAACTTATCATTATTTTCTTCCATGGCGAGAGCAAGCGATAAAGCAAGCACGAACCCGGCTCCGTGAGCTGGAAGAGGAACTACAAAGAGAGCGAGACGGACAACGACGCAGTGAGGGTGGACCGTCGGGTGTGCAGCCGAGTCGTAGCCGCCAGCTGTCCCAGAGGTCAAACGGTGGACGACGTAGCCGCAGCCGGCAGTTGGGTGCGGGGTCGAGGCGCGTAGGACGTAGCCGCAGCCGCCGGTCCGGTCCAAGGTCAAACCGGGGTACACACAGTCGCAGTCGGCAGCGTAGTCGCAGCAGGCAGCTTCGTGCATCGGTGGTTGAGCGTCGCCGCGAGCTACCCAGGAGTCCTAAAAGGTCAAGTAGTCCCGCATTTTCTTCTAAAGATGTGATACAGATTATAAAATCTATTAAGGAAGTTTTACCGTCTCTGCCGTCAAACCAAGGCACAATCGCGAATAGAACCTTAGATAGTAAAAATATGGTACCAGAGTTTAATCCCTCTGAAAGGAACCAACGTATAGACATCTGGCTACGTAAGGTAAATGAATGTGCCCAGGTTTACGGCTGGGACGAGAGAACGGTAATCCACTTTGCCACTCAGAAACTTACAGGTTTAGCTAAAACCTGGTACGAGAGTCTGAATTCAATACTGTTTACATGGGAAGAGTGGCAAAATAAATTACTAAGCGCTTTCCCAGTAGAACAAAATTACGGCCAAGTGTTAGAGGACATGTTGAAACGCAGAACCAAACCTAATGAACTAATCGAAATTTATTATTACGAAAAGGTTTCACTTTTGAATCAGTGCGATATTGCTGGTAGGCGGGCTGTCGATTGCATCATCCACGGCATTACTGATAGGACTTTGAGATCAAGTGCTTTGGCGTTGAGGTGTGAGGAGCCGGACCACCTTTTGAAATTCTTGCTGAGTATCAACAAAGAGCTTCCGGGGCAAATGATGCCATTCCGTGATAGGAATCTTAGTTCTACGAATAGTAGGCAAAATTATAAGGCTAATACAAAAATAAATCCTTATTTGTCCTGCTATAACTGTAAGGAACAAGGGCATATCTTTACCAAATGCCCCAAGCCCCTTGTCAAGTGCAGCGTCTGCAGTAGAGTAGGACACAGGTCGGAAAACTGTGACTCTAAGAAAGATCCGTCGTCTGGCAAAGCTGTTGATACCGGCAAGATCATGTGCATATCGAACTCTAACCCTAACGATAAGTACATGAAACAAGCCATTGTCAACGGTAACAAAGTTGACGTATTCGTTGATTTAGGTAGTGAGGTCACTCTTGTCAAACAATCGTATGTATCCCAACTGGGACTTAACCATGATGAAGTCCCAACGTTTATGAAAGGTTTTGGAAATACTATAGTACCTTCGGCAGGGTCGGTTACACTTGATGTAACTATAGATGGTGTGACGGCTGAAACTCAGTGTAGGGTAATAGATGATTCCTTTTTGGAGAAAGCATTTTTAATTGGTCAGACATACTCTGAGCAGCCGCATGTTTGTTTCAACAAAGACACAAGGAGATTACAATTCACGCATTTAGGTCTAGAGTTACCAAATCTTATCGAAGAAGCCAGTGACGTAGAGAGGATAAGGATTGTAGAACATTGTCAGATATTTGGGGCTGCTAGCATCAAGGCTGCCACTTGTGCCATGTTTTCTGGTAGCGTGGTATTAGAGACTAAAGTCGTGGGCAGACCAAACGAACAGTTTGTGGTGTGGGGTGATGCGCAGGAGGTAAAACAGGGTCTGATCTTTGTTACAGTTACGCCTTGCGTTATTCCATTACGATTACAACAAAACTACGTATTTTCTCGAACTGAAAAAGTACACAAGGTATATAGAATTTCAAAGCTAAGGGTTCCAACGGTAATCCTTATTGATAACAATGTTAGCCCAAACAATCAATCTGATGAGAGTTGGGTGCGTCTAGGTGAGTCAGTTAGTGATCGCGATAGGGTTAGGCTTATGAAGCTACTCCGTCAATACGAGGACTGTTTTTCCTATGACCTCGCTCACCTAGGTTGCACAAATGTTACGGAAATGAAGATCGAATTAAATAGCCAGCGCCCCGTAGTCTATAGGCCGTGTCGGTTATCGTATCACGAACGTGAGAAGGTGAGAACGATGATAGATGAGATGCTTGAGGCGGGAATCATTCGAGAGTCTGTCTCCAACTACGCTAGCCCAATTATTCTGGTACATAAAAAGGATGGTGGTGTCAGGCTCTGCGTAGATTACAGGCTGCTTAACTCTATAACGGTAAAGGAACGTTATCCCATACCGGTGATCGAGGACGAAATAGCACGTCTATCGGGTCAGGCATGGTTCATCACGCGGGATTTAATGTCCGGTTACTATCAAGTTCCCATAGCTGAAGAAAGCAAGCACTTGACGGCGTTTGTCACGCCGGACGGACAATACGAGTACAATCGTATGCCGTTTGGCTTGGCAAACGCTCCCGCGGTGTTTCAGCGCATGATGAATCATGTCCTAGGTCCGGCCCGTTTTAACAAAGCCACCGTGTACGTTGACGATTTGCTAATTTTTGGTAAGAGTGCACCCGAATGTTTAGACCGGTTAGAAGATTCTTAATTTATTGAGGAAGGCTAATCTGAAATTAAATTTGGCGAAGTGCGCTTTTCTGAAAAACACAATTGATTATTTAGGTTTCGAGATAAGCTCGGATGGCATGCGTCCAGGTAAGGCTAAGATACAGAGCGTCATCAATTTCCCCTGCCCCGAAAATGTACACGGCGCGCGCCAGTTTTTAGGCTTAGTTAGCTATTTTATAAAGTTCATACAAGGTTGCGCGCAACTAGCCTATCCAATCACTAGACTGTTAAAGAAAAATACGGCTTGGGAGTGGGGTGACGATCAAAATGATTCGTTCAGGATTCTTAAGGAAAAACTGACGCAGAGGCCGGTACTAGCCATTTATGACCCTGCGGCAGAAACCGAGCTCCATACGGACGCCAGTAGAGTAGGTGTTGGTGGAATTTTGCTGCAACGTCCAGCGGGGAGTCAGGGTCCCTTTCATCCAGTAGCCTACTACAGTCGCCAAACCACGCCAGAAGAAAGGAATTTCCATTCCTACGAACTGGAAACGCTGGCAGTGGTGTGTGCGCTGAAAAAGCTAAGAGTTTATCTGTTGGGTAAGCCTTTTAAAATAGTTACAGACTGCAGTGCACTGCGTTCAACCTTCGAGAAACGCGATCTCATACCTAGGATAGCACGTTGGTGGCTTGCGCTGCAGGAATATACCTGCAGCGTGGAGTATCGTTCAGGAGCCAAGATGGGTCACGCTGACGCCTTGTCTAGAAACCCTATTATTGACTCGGACACATTGAACCCTGAGAGATACCCCTCTGTGATGGTTATAAATGATGAAGACTGGTTACTTACCTTGCAATTAGGAGATTCAGAGTTACGCAGAATTCGTGATATACTGTGCAGTAATCTTGACCCTAAGGGAGTAGAGTATATTAAGGACAATTACGTCTTGAAAGATAATAGGTTATTTAGGTGTGAACGGGGTGACCAGGACCGCATGAGATGGGTAGTACCAAAGGGTGCGAGGTGGCAAGTGTGTAAACGAAATCACGACGACATAGGTCACGTCGGTTTTGACAAAACTTTTGATCGCGTTAAACGAAATTATTGGTTCGCAAAGATGAAAAGATTTGTTAAAAAGTATGTTGGAGCCTGCATTGAGTGTGCATACGCGAAAAAGGCCCCAAGCACTCGCGAGGGTCTTTTGCATCCGATTGAAAAGGTTGACAAGCCATTTCACACTTTGCACGCTGACCACCTTGGACCCTTTGTTAAGTCTAAGAGAGGAAACACTCACATACTTAACGTTGTTGATTCATTCACGAAATTTCTATTTATAAAGCCCGTACGTAACACGAACACTCAAAATGTTATCAAAGTGTTGCAGGACATTTTTGATACATTTAGAGCGCCCGACCGTCTTGTTAGTGATAGGGGTTCTTGTTTTACTTCCCACACTTTTAGAAGGTTCTGTCTCAACCGGGGAATAAAGCATATTTTGAATGCTGTGACGAGCCCCAGGTCGAACGGTCAAGTCGAACGTTACAACAAAACGGTCCTTGATTCTTTGACGGCACAAAATCTCAATGATGACGAGAAGGACTGGGATAATAAACTGGGCAGAATCCAATGGGGATTAAATAATACCGTTCAGAAAACGATAGGTAGGTCGCCCGCGGATGTCATGTTCGGTACAGGAATGGGCAGCGAGTTCAGCCCGGTTTTGAACGAGTTAAATGACGTCACTCGTGAAGACGCCCCGTTGCTGTCTATTCGTAAGGAAGTTAAATCTCGGATTGATAAGGCCCAGGCATCACAGAAAAAGTATTATGACAAAGGAAGACGACCTGCTCGTGCTTACAACAAAGGAGACTTAGTAAAAATTACTGAAGTCGCCTTTCAAAATAACGGCAAAAGTACTAAACTTATGCCGTCTTACGAAGGCCCTTTTAAAGTAATTAAGGTAATAGGTAATGATCGGTACAGAGTGGCTCCCATTACTGGATTTGAGGGTATGAAAAATAAGCGCAAAACAACAGTTGCTGCAGATCGCATGCAGCCTTGGATTCACTTAGCTTCTTTGGAGATAGAAAACGATTCTGATAGCGATGCCAGTGGTGATGCAAGCGATGGTAATATGTCCGAGTGATTTGTTAGTTGTCTGTCTGGATATAGTATGAAGCTGACAATGGCCTTATGTGCATATTGTTTTGCATTGGGGAATGGTGAGTGGTGCACCTGAATAGTTCGACCTAAAATCATGATTAGAAGTTTACGTTTTATGGCCCTTGTGTGACCATGGTTGATTAGAAATTTACATAGTCCTTGGGTGACCGTGGCCGATTAGAAGTTTATATGGTCATTGTGTGACCGTGGTTGATTAGCAGTTTATATGGTCTTTGTGTGACCGTGTTTGATTAAAAATGGTCCTTGTGTGGCCGTGTTTGATTAAGTTTACATGGTCCTTGTGTGGCCGTGTTGGATTAAAAGTTTAGATGGTCCTTGTGTGGCCGTATTTAAATGGTCCTTGTGTGGCCATGTTTACATGGTCCTTGTGTGGCCGTGTTGGATTAAAAGTTTAGATGGTCCTTGTGTGGCCGTATTTAAATGGTCCTTGTGTGGCCATGTTTAAATGGTCCTTGTGTGGCCATGTTGGATTAAAAGTTTAGATGGTCCTTGTGTGGCCGTATTTAAATGGTCCTTGTGTGGCCGTGTCTAAATGGTCCTTGTGTGGCCGTATTTAAATGGTCCTTGTGTGGCCGTGTTTTAATGGTCCTTGTGTGGCCGTGTTTAAATGGTCCTTGTGTGGCCGTGTTTAAATGGTCCTTGTGTGGCCGTGTTTAAATGGTCCTTGTGTGGCCGTGTTTAAATGGTCCTTGTGTGGCCGTGTGACAGTGTTCTATTTTGTTTATGGTTAAATGGTTACTTGGTTAAATGTTTATTTAGTTAATGAGATAAAATCACTACTTGGTCATAGCATCTACAGTGTATAAATTATACAACTTATTTGTTTAAACAAGTACCTGGTTTATATGTAACTTGTATTAGCGCTAAACGAGTATCTATCTTCATTTTTTTTTATATAATGGAAGTCTAAATGTATATATAATAGTGAGAAGTACATAGAAATTAGCTTTTCATTTTGATTAGCAGAATATAATCATATTGTATTGTAACTGCCTAACAATGAATGCCCTTTTACCGAGTGTAAGGTTCCACCAGATACGTGTATGGGGACCATACACACGGTCAGGATGGACGAGTGTAAGATTCGCTGTTCTCTCATTTTGAAAAGTGGCAACACTCCTCCCGTTGGTTCGTTCATTCGTTCGTGTAACGGGGCATTCTTGGGCAGGCAGCGCTAGCGTCTGGTTGTAAGAAGTGTTGTGAGAAAATTATCTAGTGATCAATAAACGACAGTTAAACTCCATATGCTGAAGTCTCATTCTGGATAAACCCTACAGGTGTATAATATAAATAAAAAATTCACTTGGAACAGTGGTGTAGTTATAAGACGCATAGGGAAAACTGTTTATTTAGTAAAGGACAGTCAAACATTGCGACAGTTGAAAAAACATACAAATCAGCTTATACCCATGAAAGGAACGGTCAACGATGTAAACAGTCAAATACAAGCGAGCTCGGTGGGTACACCCAATGCAACATCAGAATATGACTTGATGTCGTGTGATTACGAGTCATCCGCTGAGATTCAGGACAGTGAAGCGCAAACCCAAGTGGGGGAGAAAGAATGTGATCAAGTGACGCTACCACCAGAACCACCACGCCCTGAACCCGATTCAGCAGAAGGAGACGAGGAAGAATTCCACGACGCTTCTCCCACTGGTGAGAGGGGGCAAGCTACTCAGCCGGAGCCCGAGCACGCTCGTTATAGATCAGAAATGACAGACAAAGCGTTACGACCCATTCCTAGGGTTAATTATAAGCCGTTTTTTTAGTATAACATTACTTATAAGGAAAACTATATTGTTATTTAAAGGGGGGGAAATGTTGTATAGGTATGTGTAGCTACTTATATGCAGTAGCTACGCCACCCGTCATTCCTTAATAAATGTCAGTGCGTTGACAGCAGTCTTGCGTTTCACTTGTCCTTCGCTCTCATACCTAACAATGCCATAATGAGGAAGAAGGCCGCCTCGTTGCTAGGTGGAACTAGGACCAGCGCTAACAGCATAAGTACTACAAACCATGGCCGACAAGTTCGATGCGCCAGTGCTAGGGCTTTGGTTAGCATTGCTTGTGCGGCAGTCTTGATGAGTTTTTAAGTATTACTAACCCTTAGTAGATAAGTTACTAATCATTGGACCTTTGTTGTCATTTAATAAATTAAATTATTATTATTATTAAAGAAATTTTGACATACTCTACCAAATTATTTTCTTTTACATTTCACATGATTAATATAATTTGTATTTCGCATACAACCATATTTCTACACTTCTTGGCATAACATAGCGATCTATGAACTTTATTTTAAGAAATTTATTCGCTACCCAAGATAAACAGATATCTATTAAAATACCTATTTATTTTTTCGTTTCTATGACTTCTTTACTATAGATAAATAAATACATCTTTAATAATTAACCATTTTTTTAAATTATTTTTAAAAATATTTCATAATATTGAATAATAATAAATATTTAATGATGAAATTAATAAATATATATAAAAAAAAAAAAAAAAAAAAAAAAATAATAATAATAAATTAATAATAAATTAATAATAATAAATATATAAAATACTATTTTTTTAAATATTTTATATGTATCTTCTTTATATATATAATTCTGCTGTACGTGTGTATGTCATTGAACTCCTCCTAAACGGCTTGACCGATTTTAATGAATTTTTCTGTATGCGTTTGAGTGGGGACCTGGATGGTTTAGATTCACAAATCAGCCCGGCAGATGGCGCTGATCGCTTGAAGAAGCATGTGATCTCGGAAACGGCCCTAACGATTTCGCTGAAATTTAATATGTGGGGGTTTTCGGGGACGAGAAATTGATCTAGCTCAGTTTTATGTCTGGGGAAGCGCATATTTTCGAGTTTTCTCTTTCGCAATATTTCACGCATAATATGGGCGCTAATTTCGCGCGGCTTGACATAGCTGCTGTGGCGTAGGCGATAGTGGTATGGTCTACTCGCGATGGCTGGTGTTCCTCGGTTCAAACCCGGGCAACCACAAGTTTTTTTTTTTTTGTTTTAGACAAGTTGATAGTTTTTTTTTTTTTTAATTTTTGTAGTTACTTAAAAAGAAAATTGTACTTAAGAACTAAAAGGGGAAAAAAAATATATCCATTTTTTTAATTAACTAAAATTGTACTTATGAACTAAAAGAGAAAAAAATAAATAGAAATAAATAAATATTTAAGATTTTTTATTTAACTTTAAGAGACTGAAACAAGAGCTCTAGGGGTAGAGAGAGGTATGATATCTTTGTTACAAATGTAGATGACAATGCTTTCCATGGGTATATTCCTAAATCTGCTGTACCTGTGTACGTCACTGAATTCCTCCTAAAGGGCTGGTCCGATTTGAATGAAGTCTATGTATACAATATGTAAAGAAAACCCTGTCCGACCCGTAAGGATAATAAAGGTTAGGTTAACACTTGACCAAATATAATATAAAATTTTACATAATCATCATAGTAACAATACTAATGAATTTTGAAATAATCCTTTTTTCGCGGGGATTAATTCCAATTCCCCGAAATCTGGTAATTTTTAAAAAAGTGACAACACCGATATTATTATAAGCGAATAGCGACGCGACCACGTCACAGGTGCCGCGTGCCCTGCCCCCCGCCACCCGCGGAAGAAGTTGCTTACAGCACATGTATTTAAGTTACCTCTTTTTGCGAAATAATATTTATTTTTTTAGAGGGATTTTTTTTTAAATTTTTGCCTGTCTTTGGGGGCAATATTAGAATCAGTTATCGATACCTAACAATACCTTCACGGATCGGACAGGGTTTTCTTTACATATTGTATAAATGAAAGTTGTGTTAGTTACTCTATTTATAACTCAAGAACCGCTTAACCAGTATGGCTCAAAATTGGTAGGGAGGTAGATAAGAACTGGGAGAAGGACATATCACATAGGATACTTTTTATCCCGTTCCCGTTGTTCCCGTCGTTCCCGTGTGACGTGACATGGAATAACAAAACAACTCAGTCAAAATATAAGTTAGCGGTTCATTTGTTAAAAATGGTACAAACACACTGCTGCACTACTCAGCATATTAAAAAAAATCTTACCGGTTGAATGTTGATGCATTCATTTAAAGTAAGGAATATAAATACGCTCTGCCGGTTAATTTTTTTAATAAAAGCCCCAAAGCAAACTTCAACTTCAAAATTTCTAATATTGTATTGCTGTGCCATTTACCACTTTACTACATACTATAAAACAAAGTTACTTTCTCTTCCCCTATGTCCCTTTGTATGATTAAATCTTTAAAACTACGAAACAGATTTTGATGAGGTTTCTTTTAATAGATAGAGTAATTAAAAAGAAACGTTTATATGTATAATAACATCCATTAAATTGTGTCCATATCCAATCTATAAAATCCCAGTACAGCGGACAGAGCTCCGGCGGGATCTCATGGCGACATGGAAAGTGTGATTGTCGCAATCCAGCACTGAGCACGCCACAATAGCGGCGGTAAGTCCTCTCTTTGAGAAGTAGCTAGAGAGGCGCCACGGCGTCCTCACCTTCCGACTGACGTAGGTCCTCACCGGACACGGCTGTTTCGGGAGGTTCCTGTTCCGTATAAGGCGGGAGGAAACGCCACGGTGACCACTGTGTGCATCGCCCTGAGGACACGGTTGAGCATATGGTATAGGTCTGCCCGGCTTGGGTAGAGCACAGCCGTGTCCTCGTGGCGGCGATCGGCGGCGATCTCTCGCCTCCGACCCTGGTCCGGGCCATAGTCCGGAGCAAGAGTGCATGATGGCAAGCTTTCACCTCCTTCTGTGAAGCAGTGATGCTGGCAAAGGAGGAGGCGTAGCGCGTGAGGGAGCGAAAATCCCACTACTCTCACGCCTCAAACCGCCGTAGGAAGCGCCCTGGTCGGGTGGCAACATCGGACTCCCGACCACCGTAGGCGCGGGCTTACCGTCGGCGAGCGATAGGCAGCTCGCCTTCTGGTAAGAACCAGGCCCGAGTTGACGGCGCGTTGTGTTTCACACGCGCCTCAAAGAGATGTCAGCATACCTTGACGGGGTCTACGAGGACTGGTCCACAGGGTTGCGGGTTGGTTAAAAAAGAAACCATGGCACTGGCTGTTGCACAGGCAAGTGAAGGAACACGGGTGGGTTTTAGTCTAGGTAAAAATCTGACACGCCCTTTCGCTCCGCCCAGAGCGGGAGAAGTCATTTGATGATTTCCCATTCAAAACAAAAAAAAAAGAACTGAAGAAGAGCAAGAAATTGCACTTGAAGAGCGCAGCCTTAGTATGGCTCGACTTCGTGCTTCTCACTCACCAGAGCAAAGGGAGGCAGCCCATGAAACGGCTCAGTTGGCAATGCGAAATCGTCGAGCAAACCTCAGAGATCAAGCGCTAGATAATAATTTACGAAGCACAAGAAGAAATTCATCAAATACTGATTTGAATCGGGCAGCGTTTCTATACGCATATAATATAGCGCAATGACGTTCGCATTGGGCTAATGGATGTTGTTTCCGAGTATTGTAGCACATTAAAGATTTCCGGAGAACCGCCAGGATTGTGCTCCCAAATAAAGAATCATTGAATAATAATATTTATTTATGTAAAATTATCCTAATTTAAAAAGTAGTCATGTGATATTGCCTTTAAGGCGGAACGAAGTTCGCCGGGTCAGCTAGTGTATTATAAATTTCTGAGCTAGGGTGAATGAACCTTAGAAGCGGAGTATTTTTTGCTAATGTTTTGAATAGTATATGCTAGTTGCACGGTAAACTCTGCTTGCGCGATCTACGAGTTTACGTGACGTCAGTGCGATGCAAAGTGCGCATGTGTGGTGCAGATTCCAGTGCCGCCCCTTCCCTAAAACGAATCCCTGTGTTCCAGTCAATCTCAAGAATCAGGCAGCTAATAACAACACTAAATTACTTTTCAACCATTGATATTACATTTTTACGACAAGCAATAAGATCAGATCTCAGTGATCAGACTCACAGCTGACTGCCAAACAGATCTACTATGCTAAATAAATATAGTTATAAAACTGTCGTAAACTATACAATGGAAGCATTCGGTTTTTATTAGAAATCCGTAATTTCTTTTCGTAATTGTCCGGCGGCATGCCCATTTTATTTTTATTGCAGCTTCTTATTGGAATATTATTTACGACATTTATGTGTTTGTAGGCCGTGACGATATTTTGCCATTAATTAGGATTCAGAACTCATTTATTTCCAAAGAAATTGGTCCACAGTTACCACATTTCTTGGCTACTTTCATACCCATTCATATCGTTAGTATTGCGTTTAGGTTACGTATGTATAATTATGACAGAGCAGACAAGAACAGTACGTATACTGTTGTTGTTTTCAGCTATCGTTTTCGTTAATCAATAAAGTTTATCGTCTCCACCGGAACTGCGTCGCCACTTCAATAAAATCGACAAAACATAGAAGTCGTTTATCAAAAACGATTCACACTCTTCTGCTATGAGATTGTGGAACAAACTCACATGAAGGGATCGGGGATTTAACCGTCATTCCTACTAATGCTAGGGATTGACATTATTGGCAGCTTACTCTAAGCACATTTCACGTAACTTTTAACGATGACATAATTGATCGACAGGACGGTAACTGAAAGTGAGGCGATTATAAATATAAAATAGTCACCTTCCGCGCTCCTTGAAACTAAACATTTGCGAAATCTTTTAACTCTTCTAACTTTATAACTTTGCTACCGTATCCCCCGAGCACTGTGAAAGTCAAGCTCAATACTGCCGACGGCGATACCATACTCTTCCATATTTTATACTATTATGTATGGAACCTAAAGAAACAAATACTCTTAAAACGGTTTTTTATCTTGAAATAAAATCGTGTTTATGAGAATTCATATGGAACCTTTTACTTATCAATCGTGTATTAGAATTTTAATATTAGGGCTCTGTCACGTATACAATAACTTTATTGGCCACTTTTATAAATTTATGAGGGGCCGTAAAGGCGCATTTACACGACGAGCGAGAAGAGAAACATGTCAGTGAAATGAGTTTACGGTTGGGTCAGTAAAAGCCATCCAGCAGTTAATGGAGCTGGACAGTTCCCTAAAAATGGTTTAGTGGGTACTCCAACGTTCATTATTCATGGCTGTGCTGAAGTGCCTGACATGGCGATAAAATAATAGCATGAGTTTGAAGTAAAAATATTGGTGTAACTGACAGAGTGCGATGCGGTGGCGGCCATTTTTTCATGCTAAACCAACGCACAAAGTGAGTCCCTCAATTGAATTTAAAAAAGTGGTAGTAAAAATGCGCGCTCTTTTTAAAGTCTTTTATAGGTCCTACATATATGTAGAAACACATAAAGATATATCATAAGCACAGAGAAAAAAAAAATACAATCACGTGCAAAAATCCACAACTACTTCTGGTTAAAAAATAAATAAGACGTCAGTCACGACATTAATGTCTCACTGAAGTAAATTATAACATATAACATAATATGTGAGTGTAAGTAAGTAGCTGGCACATGTATGTATTGTCTGTCTGTAGACGCCTTTAGCTCACTTTGACTAGTGTTCCAGACTGATTTGATTCGAATGAGATAAGTTCTAACGTCAGTAAATAAACAACACAAAGTTAAGAATATTCATAAATATGTAACAATCACGATTCATTGCGTTTTTCTAACGAGTTTCGATAAAATTCGTCGATGACTCAGATGAAAACGAGCAATGGACTGCGAATAAATAGCTTGTTTTATCTTTTTACTGATAAAGGATTTTATTAGGGTTGTCATTTTGTTTTCTTTTATATAAAAAAGTAATGGTGCTACTAAAAGATGAGAGTACCTACACACAAGTCAGAAAACATGTTTTACCTCAAATCTAGATTAATGTAAAGCTATAAAAGCCAATCAATCCTCTACGTTTTTCATCTAACTTCAGTTCAGAGGCCCAATTCTCCGAATTTCAAACGTTCAAAATCTAGGAGCGATTGTCTCGACGTCAAATAAATGTCAAAATTTGTCGAAAATGAAGAGAAATTAAGCGTATTTTTGACAGATTGAGAATAAGATTACCATGTAAAGGTCGTTAAAATGATGAAATGTCCCCTGTAATTAATTATTGACATAAACTTCCTTTACACTTGTTCATCCGGGTGAAGTTGTCAGCGTTCCAATTTGATGTTTTGACGATTTGGTTTATATGTAGGTAATAAGAGCGTGTGAGTTAATAATGATTTCAAACTTTTTTAAACATAATTATAAACTAGCGCTTAAGCGTCTGATGGTAAGCATTGATGCAATCGTTGATGATAAAGCCCGCTAGTTTTTTAAGAGTCTATTCTTTCAAAAAAAAATTGAGTGAATAGGTACGAAGATGGCAGTTGGGCCAGGTGATGCAATGTTTAACTCAACAAGGGAGATTGATCTGGAGACCCTCCACGACCAAACTCCAGACACAACAATATTTGGCACATCGTACCTGGTACACATTGCAACTCAACTGCTCAGACCCTTCCTCCGTATCTACGGCTTCACCAGACATCATGCCGGAATACGACAAATCGCTTGGCGGCAAGACTTTTTCTGGTGCGTGGTTACTTCTGCTGGCAGCGGATGTTATGACCTAACATCGACGAAGACCGACGACTTACTATCTGATGAAGTTTTACATGTTATGTTTTGTGATATTAGCAACATGTTGACCTGTAAAAGACACACAGGCGTCTCCTGAGTTTGGCATCTATCTACATCAACTAACACAAACACAATAACAGCAGCGCTAAACAACTCAATGTTTAATTTGCTGAACACTGACAAGATCTTATTATATTATAAATTAATGTCAAAAGTGTCTGTTCGGCGACAGCAGAGTGTTCGCACGAGGTATACAATATATTAATCAAATTTGATTTGTGTTTCGTCAGCTTCGATGGCTGATGATGAACAGATTACGAATTATTTGTGACGTCATTTATGAATATTGATGACATTTGAATTTCATGTTTTAGAATGCTCACTTTACATTTATAAAGAGTGGTACTGAAATAGAAGTTGGTACTTAATTCGACTCTTGTCATTACAGTTATTGATTATTTTAAGTATAATAATATCTTTATTAAATATTATAAAATAATTAATAAGGCTCGTGGCTATACGACAAGTGAAGTAAGTAGGAATACTTTATTTAAAACTAGCGACCAGCCCCGGCTTCGCACGGGTGCAATGCTGATAATAAATACATTACAGAAAAACTGTTAACGTTGTATAAAAAACCGCCGCGAACGCCGCGCCGTGTCCCGCTGCAAACGCGCCACCCCGCAGTTTTTAAATCTGTAATATCTACGAAAATATTCAGTTAAATAATGTGATGTATGATGGGTGATATAGATCAACAATGTATTTATGGTATTAAATTGGATAAGGATTAATGCTGTATTGGTTAGGTAGTAGGCCATAACAGCGGCTGCCGGCAAAAGTTACCACCCACCAGACAAAGTCTCGCCGCCAAGCGATTCGTCGTGTTCCGGCATGATGTCTGGTGAAGCCGTACGGCGGACGGCTCTGAGCATTTGTGTTGCGATGTATGCCGGGTACGATGCGCCTAATGTTGTTGTGTCTGGGGTTTGATCGTGGAGGGTCTCCAGATTAATCTCCGTCTGGCGCAGCATCGATGGTCATGTTGTTGGGTTTAACATTGCATCGCCTCGCTCAACTGCCGCCTTCCCTCCTATTCACTAAGCTTTTTAAATGAATAGGCTTAATAAACTAGCGCGCTTTACCATCATTAATAGCATCACTGTTTAGCATCAGGCGGCATTACGGTCAAGCATTAATTTATAATTATTAAAAAAAATTGCTTCGATAATTAACAGGTAAAAAGAAAGTCATAAATGTCATAAAAAGTGAATAACAAAAAGAATGTTATTGCCATATCCATAAGAGATAGACATGTACCATCGCGGACTTTTGTGTAGACATTTTCAATGTGTACAATATTTAGTACATTATTTAGATAAATCTCGTAGGGCCTGCGATTCACTGTAAACGCGGATAAAATGTAATTATTTACGACATCACATTAGAAACCTCAAAAACATTTGACAGCCTCCGTGGCGTAGCGGTAGCGGACGCGGCCGCTGCGCAAGGTGGCGCGAGTTCGATCCCCGCACAGTGCAAGTATTTGTATGCATGAATATGAATATTTGTACTGGTCTGGTCGTGCCTCGGAAAGCACGTTAAGCCGTTGGTCCCGGTTGCCCTACGAACATCTAGTGGCAGTCGTTACGGGTTGTTGGAGCCCTCAAAAGTCCTACAATTGGTCTAATTGCAATGCTTCGATGTCGCCTTCGGGTTGTGGAGGTCAGACGGCAGTCGCTTCATGGAAAATGTCGAAGTTTAGCCATATCAGCAGTTGGACTGGTAAAGCGAACCCCAGACTCCAAAGCTGAAAAGGCTTCGGATGCGACTGGGATTAACACTGGGATGATGATGATTAGAAACCTGAAAAATAATAGTATTTCTCCACAATTTAATGAATGTTATTATACATATAAAGCTTCCTCTTTATTCACTCTATCTATTAAAAAAAAAACGCATCAAAATCCGTTACGAAGTTTCAAAGATTTAATCATACAAAGGGACATAGGGAAAGAGAAAGTGACCTCACTACACTAAAATACAACAAAAAATAAATAGCACTAATAAATAGCACTTAAATACATATTATAAAACAAATAAGCATAATATATAGGTAAGCAGCAGTTTATTAAAATTTAGTTTGCCGTTTGTATCACTATTGTGGCTAGAAATATTGTTTTATTAAATATCCGATAATGCAGTTTAAATTTTCACCAAAATCAAACCCGTATCTCGTTTGACCATTCTCGCTCTCTTGAAAAATTCACTCCGTATTTTATATAAAAATATTAATAATCAATTGATATGCTCAATACTGTCACTTCGTGTAGTTAAATATTAATAATCAATTGATAGGCGCAATACTGTCATTTCGTGTAGTTAAATATTAATAATCAATTGATATGCTCAATACTGTCACTTCGTGTAGTTAAATATTAATAATCAATTGATAGGCGCAATACTGTCACTTCGTGTAGTTAAATATTAATAATCAATTGATAGGCGCGATACTGTCACTTCGTGTAGTTAAATATTAATAATCAATTGATAGGCGCAATACTGTCACTTCGTGTAGATAAATATTAATAATCAATTGATAGGCGCAATACTGTCACTTCGTGTAGTTAAATATTAATAATCAATTGATGGGCGCAATACTGTCACTTCGTATGGTTAAATATTAATAGTCAATTGATAGGCGCAATACTGTTACTTCGTGTAGTTAAATATTAATAATCAATTGATAGGCGCAATACTGTCACTTCGTGTAGTTAAATATTAATAATCAATTGATAGGCGCAATACTGTCACTTCGTGTAGTTAAATATTAATAATAGGCGCAATACTGTCATTTCGTGTAGTTAAATATTAATAATCAATTGATAGGCGCAATACTGTCACTTCGTGTACTTAAATATTAATAATCATTTGATAGGCGCAATACTGTCACCTCGTGTAGTTAAATATTAATAATCAATAGGCGCAATACTGTCACTTCGTGTAGTTAAATATTAATAATCAATTGATAGGCGCAATACTGTCACTTCGTGTAGTTAAATATTAATAATCGCAATTGTCATAGTTAAATATTAATAATAGGCGCAATACTGTCACTGTGTAGTTAAATATTAATAATCAATTGATAGGCGCAATACTGTCACTTCGTGTAGTTAAATATTAATAATAGGCGCAATACTGTCATTTCGTGTAGTTAAATATTAATAATCAATTGATAGGCGCAATACTGTCACTTCGTGTAGTTAAATATTAATAATCAATTGATAGGCGCAATACTGTCACTTCGTGTAGTTAAATATTAATAATCAATTGATAGCCGCAATACTGTTACTTCGTGTAGTTTAATATTAATAATCAATTGATAGGCCCAATACTGTCACTTTATGTAGTTAAATATTAATAATCAATTGATAGGCGCAATACTGTCACTTCGTGTAGTTAAATATTAATAATCATTTCGATGCAAATAATTCTGAAGTAGTAAACACGTCTAAAATCACAACGATACAACGTGGAGTACCTCAAGGCTCAATTTTGGGGCCAATACTATTTATCGTATTTACAAATGACTTGCTGAACTTTATGCATCATACTCGAAACTCGTCGTCTTTGCGGATGACACTAATATAATAATAGGGGCTAATGACTTAGAAGAATTGACCCATTCTGTAAACGAAACCCTTAAAAATCTCTACGATTGGTTTACAGCTAATGCCCTTTCGCTAAATACAAGTAAAACTAATATTACTTTATTCAAGACAACAACTCGTAACAATGACAATTTAGACATACAAATTAACGGAGACAAAATTGACTTAGTAAATAAAGTCAAATTCTTAGGCATTGACATAGATGTGAACTTAAATTGGAAACATGAGCTAGCTGCTATTGACTCTTCTATTTCATCAGCATGCTATGCACTCAGGAGCCTTTGTTGAAAATAAGGTTTGTTCGTTTTACAGAAAACCAACCTTTTTAGTTTACTCTAGTACTGCGATTCAAAAATGTTATAATTTGAATGATAAGAAAAAAAATGAAGTCTGTCTGGTCATCGGTATTAAAAATGTTTGGACTGCTGTAAAAATACAAAATATAATTTATTAATATTAAAGAACGTGGTTTGTAATTAGATAGTCGTGTATATATGTGATAATATACATTTTTCATTCCTTTACTTCTCGTATTTCGGACGATCTAAGGCAGAATACATAAGAGGTAAAATAGTCCAGAATATTACTTCTATTTTAACATGGTAGCAGAGCGTGGTTGCTGAAATAGAGAGGAAGGAGTATATTAGATAGATTTAAATTATGGAAGTAGAGGAAGAATTGAGATTACCTATATTTGATGGTACTAACTATGAGCAATGGAAATTCAGATTGAAATTGTTACTGCAATTAAAGAACTGCGAGCAGGCCATAGAGCAGGAAGTAAAGACGGAGCCTATGACGGAAAATGATTGGAAAAAGATAGATTTGAAGGCTCAAAACTATGTAGTTAACAGTATCAGTAACTCGCAGCTAGATATTATAATAGCTGAAGGAACTGCATATAAAATGATAAAAAAACTAGATGACATGTATTTGATTAAAGGATGTGCCAACAAATTGTTACTTAAAAGAAAGATATTGCAAACGAAATTCAAAGATGGGAACCTGCTGGAATTTTTTCAGACATTTGAAAAGCAAATAAATGATTTAAAAGGAGCAGGAGAAAAAGTTACTGATGAAGAAAAATTAAACTATTTATTGTTGGCCCTACCATCCAAATTTGAAAACATTGTGAATATTGTAGACGCTTTACCTAAAGAAAGTCAAACTGTCGAATATATTAAGTCAAAATTGTTACTGGAGTATAAAAAGAAAGAAACAGAGAACGTTGAATGTAGTGAGCAGACATTTGCAAGTACCAGTTCGTTCAAACAAACTTGTTACGAATGTAAAAGAGAAGGACACTTTAAAAGAGATTGTCCTAAATTGAAAAATAGTCAGCGTGGACAATACCGTGGAAGATTCCATAGAGGTGGACGAGGTGATCGAAGCTACCGAGGACGTAACTACAGAGGTTATAGAGGACTGCGAGGTAATAACTATAATAACGATTCTACAGCAGGAAATTCGTCGGTTGGCTTCAACGTCGAAGTGCTGACAGCTGAAGCAAATACAGTGAATTGGCTCCTGGATAGCGGCTGTAGTGACCACATCGTGAACGATGACAGATACTTTTGTGAGTATAAAAAGTTCGACAATCCAGTAAATATTAGAGTAGGTGATGGTTTTCCTTTAAAATCGGAAAAGATAGGAAAGATTACAATGCATTGTTATGCAAACTATCAATTGCACAAAATTGATATTGACAATGTTTATTATGTCCCTAATATGAAAAGAAACTTGCTTAGTGTATCCAGTATTGTGAATAGAGGGAACATGATTAAATTCCAAAATGAAATTGCTAATATATATAGTTCGCAATATAAGTTAGTAGCTGTAGCTAGAAAAAAGAATAAATTGTATGAACTAGAAGGTAAAATAAGTGGCGATAAATATGTAAATACAAATGTACAAGAAATGTCGTTGAAAGAGAAATGGCATCGAATGCTTGGTCACGTTAATTATTCAAAATTAAAAGAAATGTGTAGGAATAAATTATTAACCGGATTACCTGACAGACTAAACGGGAATTACATACAGTGTGAAATTTGTTTACAAAACAAGATGACGAATTTACCCTTCGAAAATAATAGACGTAGAGCTACGGAAATTTTAAAAATCGTACATACTGATGTGAATGGACCAATTACTCCGGTAGGTTATAATGAACAAAGATATTTCGTTTCATTTATTGATGATTACAGCAGACATGCTGCAGTGTGTGTGATTAAAAATAAAAGTGAAGTGTTTGATTGCTTCAGAACTTATGTGAATCGGATGCAAAACCAAACAGGAAAGCGAGTGAAGGAAATAAGGTGTGATAGAGGCCGTGAATACCTCAATAGAGATTTTTATAATTTTGCAAAAGAAAACGGAATATTTTTGAATCCTGGACCAGCTTATACTCACGAACTTAATGGAACTGCTGAAAGATATAACAGAACAATTATGGATAGAGCACGATGCTTAATGACAGAAGCAAAATTAGATAAAAAATACTGGCCTGAATGTGTACTTACAGCAGCTTATTTAGGAAATAGAATTTTGACAAATACTGCGGAAAAGAAAAGCCCGTTTGAAATATTTTATAGGAGGAAACCAGACGTAAAGTACTTGAGATTATATGGTAGTAAATGTTTTGTCCGTGTACCTGAAGAAAAAAGAACTTCAAAGTTAAACCCAAAAGGGGTGAAAGGATGTTTAGTAGGCTATACAGATACAGGGTACAAGGTGTTGGTAGATAATGAAATTATTACTAGTCGACATGTTATTTTTATTGATTCAGAAGCAAAAGTAATTAAATATCAGTCTTATCCAAATCATGATACGGATAATGAGGATAGTAATGGTGAAAATAGGAACCTGAATGAAGACAAAGAAAGAACACAGATAAATGAAAATGAGAAATTAAGAGAACATACTGACAATAATGATGAATATTTTGATACAGTTGAAGGTGAAGAAAATGAAAGAGAGAAATCTAATGTTGAGGAGGTGAGCGAACCAAGTCGCCCAAGAAGGGAAAGAAAATTACCTGCAAGATTGAACGATCACATAGTATATGTAAATGTATGTGATGTAAGTGTACCAGAAACGTACGAGGAAGCAATTAGTAGTCCTCAAGCAAATTTGTGGAAAAATGCAATGAATAATGAAATTAATAGTTTAGAACAAAATGAAACATGGCAAATAGTTGATGAACCAATAAATATTTTTTTTTTTTTTTTAATAGTTATAAACTAGTGCTTGACTGCAATCCCGCCTGATGGTAAGCAGTGATGCAATCGTTGATGGTAAAGCACACTAGCTTATTAAGCCTATTCACTCAAAAAAACTGAGTGAATAGGAAGGAAGACGGCAGTTGAGCGAGGTGATGCAATGTTTAACCCAACAACACGACCAACGATGCTGCGCCAGAGGATGATCTGGAGAGCCTTCACGACCAAACTCCCGACACAACAACATTAGGCACATCGTACCCGGCACACATCGCAACACAACTGCTCAGACCCATTCTCCGTACGGCTTCACCAGACATCATGCCGGAACACGACGAATCGCTTGGCGGCAAGACTTTGTCTGGTGGGTGGTAACTTATGCCGGCGGCTGATGTTGTTGCCTACCACCGAGAAAAATGGATTTTTCGAATTCAATATAATCGAAGTAAAATGGATTTTTCGAATTAAATCTAATGGCATATATAAAGCGCGCGTAGTAGCAAAAGGTTTTCAACAAGTTTATGATGAATATGAAGAGATTTACTCGCCTGTTGCTAGAATGACTACAATGAAAGCCTTGATGTCAACTGCTTGTGTAAGAGGTTGGCATATAGAATGTATGGATGTAGAGACAGCTTTCTTGAATGGAACTATTAAATCAGAAGTTTATATTTATCCACCAGACGGTTACAAAGTTAAAGACAACAAAGTATGCAAACTAAGGAAAGCATTATATGGATTGCGAGAGAGTCCAAAAGACTGGTATGAGTGTTACAATGAATTTATGCTCAGCATTAATTTTAAAAGATCTTATTATGATTATTGTTTGTATACAGGGTGTATCAATTGTGAAAAAGTATACCTATGTCTATACGTGGATGACATTTTGATTTGTGCCGAAAAAGAGAACACGATTAGGAAAGTTAAACAACTGTTGAGTGATAGATTTCGGATGAAGGATTTAGGAAAAGTAAAACAATATTTAGGTATTGATATTGATTATAAGCCGGAACTTAAAAGAATGATTTTGAGTCAGTGCAAATATATAGAAAGTTTGGCAGAAAAATATAATATAAAAGATTCTAAGAAATATGAGACACCGATGGAGCAGAATTTATCAATTGAAAATGGAGAAATAAATTATGATTTGAAGTACAGAAATTTGATTGGAGCTCTATTATATGTTGCTAGTGCCACGCGACCAGATGTTTCGTATAGCGTAAACTTTATGAGTCGTTTTCAAAATTATTATAGCGTCACACATTATATTTATGCATTACGGATTCTAAAGTATTTATATCATTCCCGAAATTTGGCACTTAATTTTAATGCGGAATATGATGATTGCTTAGATGCATTTGTAGATGCTGATTGGGCTGCAGATAAAAATGACAGAAAGTCAACTACAGGAATTATATTAAGAGTGTTTAATAATCCAGTAATGTGGAAGACCCATAAACAAAGAATAGTGTCAAGAGCATCAACTCATGCGGAATATTATGCGTTAGCCGATTGTGTAACAGAAGTTTTACCAGTGATAGACATATTAGGTGATTTAGATGTTAAAATTTCCAAACCAGTTAAAATTTATGAAGACAATAGTGGTGCCATATCCCTTTCAAAGAACGGTAAATTTTGTAAAAACTCTAAACATATTGACGTAAGCTATCACTTTGTAAAGGATTATGAAAAAAAGAAAGTAATTGATGTGACAAAGATAAACACTGATGATCAATTGGCAGATATTTTGACAAAGGCGTTGGGCAAATCTAAATTTCAAAAACTGAGACAACTGATTAACGTTTATTATGAAATTGTAATTTAATGATACTGATTGTTTATTGAATGTGATATTGTTGTGTATTCGTGTAGGTTATGTTTTTATGTTTTTCTATAGTACTGCGATTCAAAAATGTTATAATTCGAATGATAAGAAAAAAAAATGAAGTCTGTCTCGTCATCGGTATTAAAAATGTTTGGACTGCTGCAAAAATACAAAATATAATTTATTAATATTAAAGAACGTGGTTTGTAATTAGATAGTCGTGTATATATGTGATAATATAATGATTGGAGCTTATTGCATTTTTCATTCCTTTACTTCTCGTATTTCGGACGATCTAAGGCAGAATACATAAGAGGTAAAATAGTCCAGAATATTACTTCTATTTTAACAAAGAGATGTTTTAGACCTAAAACAACTAAAGACTATATATTATGCGCTAATCGAATCTAGATTAAGGTATAGCATCATGCTTTGGGGTAATAGCTACAATTATAATTGTCAGAAAGCCTTCATCTTACAGAAACGTGCTATAAGAACTTTGGTAAGGATCTCGCAAAGAGAATCATGTAGAGAGCATTTTATAAAGTTGAAAATTTTGACAGTACCAAGTTTGTATATATTGGTTATTCTTTGTTACTTTGCGAAGTATATTCATTCTTATGAATCACAAGAGGAACGTAAGCTAAGAGAAAACACAAGAAGAAAGGAGTTTAAACAAGAGTTGTCACCAAATTTTAACATAGTCAGGCATTGGTCCAGATACCAAGCAGTGGAATTATTCAACCGGTTACCAACTGACTTGAAATTATTAATATATAATAGTCATTTATTTAAAAATAAATTGAGATCCTTCTTGTTGGAAAAATGTTTATACTCAGTATCAGATTTCATGACAAATGATACAAAATAAAAAATGTAGCTACTAATGAACACACTTTCGACTAAATTCTTTATCTTTGACTGTAACAATATGCTTTGACTGTAAACATTTGCTAAACATTTGACATTATTTTTTGTAATTATATCTGACATTAGTTTATTATATACCTATTGACATTAATAATTGAATGACTCGATATGTTTAATTTAAATTTTAATTCAATAATTTTCTTTTTTTATGTTTTTTTTATATATTTGGCAATTTCATTTAAATTTATAATTTTATATGTAAAGTTTAACACAATGTAAATTGTTATGAATAAATAAACGAAATGAAGTGAAATTGATAGGCGCAATACTGTCACTTCGTGTAGTTAAATATTAATAATCAATTGATAGGCGCAATACTGTCATTTCGTGTAGTTAAATATTAATAATCAAGTGATAGGCGCAATACTGTCACTTCGTGTAGTTAAATATTAATAATCAATTGATAGGCGCAATACTGTCACTTCGTGCAGTTAAATATTAATAATCAATTGATATGCGCAATACTGTCACTTCGTGTAGTTAAACTATTGAATTAGATATTACAAAAGAGGCTCGTAGTGAAACGATAACAGCCGCTTGGGTCGATCAATCAGGGTACTACGCTTGAAGCGGTTGGTCTGCGGATGGGGGTGACCGTCTTTGCATACTCTCCGTGCCTCAAAAAGCATGTTAAGCCGTTGGTCCCTGCTCTCATTGGTAGATCTTTGACCATCGTTACGGGTCGTCACACATCAGGTTCAGTTGACAACCAGCGTCAGGCACCAGTTATCTGGCATTTTTCCTGAACTAGGAGTTTTTATGCAGCTGCGTGGCACACTCTCCGCTATTTTTTTACATTATTATTCAAACCCAGATAGCTTTGAATAATAATGTAAATGTAATTGTATGTGTATCTGATGTATTGTGTGTCTTTTAGTCTGTGCTAAATAAATATTTTTTTTTACTTTCATTTGTTTCGTCAGAAGCCTAAAAGTCTGATCAAAAGGTAGGAACCTAAAGTTATCGTATTACGCGGTTACTGGGTTATGGAGGTCAGATAGAAAGTCGCTCCATGTGGAATACAAGTATCAAACTGAATCTGGTTAGACTGGAAACCGACCCCAAACATGTTGAGAAAAGGTAAATGAAGATACCTACATCTCATAAAAGGTAAATGAAGATACCTATATCTCATAAAAGGTGAATGAAGATACCTACATCTCATAAAAGGTACATGAAGATACCTACATCTCATAAAATGTGAATGAAGATACCTACATCTCATAAAAGGTAAATGAAGATACCTACATCTCATAAAAGGTAAACGAAGATATCTACATCTCATAAAAGGTGAATGAAGATACCTACGATAAAGTTTAAAATAGTTTCTCTTTATGAAGGTTATTAATTATTAACTAAGAAACATTTTATGTAATCAGAACGTAGGGTAATCTGTATTTGTTTTTTTATGATCAAGCTTTGCACAGTTTTAACTTCACTGAGTGTGACTAAGGAGTTAAAACAGGTGACCGTTTTCTTATTTCTCAGCAACATCCAACAAGACAGCTGTAAATGCACTTTACTTCTAAAAACACTCAAATAATCAAAAAATAAAAAGCATTGCCGTCAAACACAATTCTTCTCCATTCCTCAAAGTGCATCGGCGACGTAACAGTATCGGCACTATACTGAAGTGTACAAGATCTTCACTTAGCCGACGTGGCAAAGAGAGGTAATGTGTGTTATCACCGGCGACTGACCTACATGTGTCTACAATAAAAGTCCAGATGACTTATGGACGTGATACACACGGGGGTTCAACTAACAGAGTGCATTTTTGAGTGACTTTCATTGGTATAGGTACTTCTGAAACTAGTGGAACTAGGTAGATAGACAATTAGGTTAGGATAAATGCACCAAGCAAAGTGCATTTTGATAAAATATGAATTTTTAATTTCATTTACTTGACTGCTGTAATATAACCACATCGACAGACATTTTTATTTTTGTTTTTAAATGTATATTTTTTGACCATGTAATGTAATACTTTAGCTGACTTTATTAATTTGTATCATTGCCTTATTATTAATATTTTATCTTGTATTATTGTATTTTCATGTTTGACATTCCTAATTTATACTTACTATTATTTTATAATTATTACTTAATACTATTTTTGCACGCCTAGTTTAAGGTAGATAGTAAAGGATCATTGTATTTATTGAACATCTCATTGTACCTACTATCTATGCAAATAAATTATTATTATTATTTATTTATTTATTTATTTATTTAATTATTATTATGTACTCATTTAAAATTAGTAATAACTATTATTATTGATCCTGGGTCCTAAGAACGGATTATTATATAGACTACTACCATTGCCCCGCGGTTTCATCAGCATAGGTTTGGTACTATAAAAATGGGCGTCAATCGTGGTTATAAGCCAAATTTCATCCAAATCTGTTGAGTAGTTTTTGCGTGAAAAATTAACAAACATGACAAGATGGTTCTGGAACCATCTTGTCAGTTCACGAATCTCATACCTTTAGGATTTTTTCGAAATAATAATGTCGTCAGTATATTACCATCATTGGAAAAACCCCTGTATTTACACGTTGGTTTTCTCTTTTTGTTTATTTCACTAAATAAACACGCATGTATGTACATAATTATACTAACGACGGTCTCGATTAAGTCTCAAAGGATGCACGTCTTAATCGTACGTCATTTTTTGTTGGTTTACAACGTTAGAAAATTCCCTGAAAATCGCCGTTGATAAATAACAGAATCATGACTTGCGCTAAACGGATAATACATCTTTGTACCTACAGTTCTTGCTGGTTCGTGAAATTGAAATTTCATTTAGTCAGATGATTTATTAACATTATCATATACTTTTATAGGTACCCAGGTTGTATTCATCAAAGGAATTGGGTTCTCATGCTAATCTATACTCTATCGGGTTGGGTAGAACTAAACGTAAACAAAAAAATCACGTGATTTGGTAAACCGACCAATCGTAATACCTGTTACTTTGGTTATCTTGCTCCATCACAGTTCAATTTAACAACGTTACAATTCGAAATATACCGGTGCTAAACTAAAGAGTAGAACTGTGACATATAAAAAAGCTGAAGTGGCTGGTATTACGTTTAGTCGGTTACCTAAGTCACGGCTTTATTGTTTACACTTAGTTCAACTACCTGAACCGACGTAGTATAGAAGAAGTGAAATTAGAGCCGCTCGTCACGTTCGGATTATGTTGTCTTGTTTACGTATTTTCATGTTTTTCGTTAATATTATTATACAACTGGATGAGTGCTTTTGTTTTGATGGAATTGTAAAACTCCCGTGGGTCTCGTGAGGGACTACTTAAGGATAAGCAGAAATGCACTTAAAATACTGAATTATTAAGGGTCTTAACAAAAAATATAAAAATTTGTACAACTTGTGTCTAATGTCACTGTAAAGTCAATAGCCATATAAATATTATGTCGTGTTAAAAAGGTGTTCAGCCTAAACAACTAATAAACCACAAACTAAATTAAATTTAAGGTCAGTGCATCTGTTTGTCAATCCTGAAGGACCCTGGAAAACAACATGATTAAGTCAGGAGCTTCTTGACTCGGGTCCTTACACTCAGAAAACCAAATGGTATTTGTGAAAGGTCTACGCTCTGACGTACAAACACTCCGACGATGAGTAATGATGTGAGGATGTCAGTAGAGCCATACATACCTCCGAAACATCATCCAACCCATCCATACAGCTACATAATTGCTTCGAATGCCTTTGTGAATACATAGATTAAGACCACTACAACAACAGGATTGTGGAAACTCCAAACAGAAGAGCGCAAGTTTTACAAAACCCTCCGCTGAATAGGACAGAAAAGATCTCAGATCCCATCCTTCGTATAATGGAAGAAAGACGGGAACCGGTCTTAAAATCCCTTGATGAGGTTTCGTGAATCAGATGGCATAAGAAACTTTGAAATTTGATGCAAATTGTATTAAAGAGGCTATCGAGTGGAATAAAGGCTCGAAAGTATTCACAAGAAATTCATCTATTAGATAAAGCCTACAAGTGAAGAGAGAGAAGAGAGATTTATGGAGAGTTATACACACCAACACACCTATATAAGTATGGCTAATGATCCAAGAGCCAAAACATCCCGACACTAGACCGACAATATCCCGGACGTCAGCTTGTATGAGATTGCCATAGCCCTGAAACAGCTCAAGAGCGATAAAGCGACTAGAGATGATGATATATGCGTTCGCAATTCAGAAGCAATTTAATTTTGTTATTATAAAAACACGCCTAAGGCATGGCATAGGATCGTGATGGTAATGTTTTTTTAAAAGAGGTGATAATACCCTCCTGAAAAACTACAGACCGAGACCATTTCAAGGGTCATTACGAACCTTGTTGCTCGTAGGTACGACGACTTCCAGCCTCCCGAACAAGCAGGCTTCCGAAAAGGCTTCAGCACCATAGACCACATACATACGCTGCGTCAAGTTATACAGAAGTCCGAGGAGTATAACGAACCACTATGCTTAACATTTGTAGACTGTGGGGAGGCCTACGATTCGATCGAGACTTGGGCGGTACTACAGTGTCTCCAGCGGTGCCAAATCGACTATCGCTACATCAAGGTAATAAAGTGCTTGTACAAAAATTAGTCTGTCTCCAGGATCAGGACTCGAAACCGATCCAACTGCAGCGTAGAGTGAGACAAGGAGATGTCATATCTCCCAAATTGTTCACTACTGCGTTGGAAGATGTCTTCAAGCTCCTGGACTGGAAATGACTAGGCATCAACATCAACAGAGAGTTCATCACTAAGCTCCGATTTGCAGATGATATCGTGGTCATGGCGAGACCCTAGATGATTTGGGCAAAATGCACGATCACTTCAGCAGAGCTTCCCAACAAGTAGGTCTAAAAATGAACATGGATAAGACGAAAATCATGTCGCACCCACTCCATAGTTGGTTGCTTTGCACTCGAAGTGGTTGACGAGTACATAAGTTGAATAGAATACATCCGTAGCAGGTATCCGTAGCAGGTATATAAGTTCTTTACCTGGGAAATATAGTCCAATTGGGTAAGTCCAATTTCGAAAAAGAGGTGCCTAGTCCAAATCAGCCCAGCTGGGCAGTGTTCGGGAAGCTACGCCACATCTTCTCATCGTCTTGTCGTCCAAGATACCACAGTAGCCAAGACTAAAGTTTTGACCAGTATGTGTTGCCAGTGTTGAAACACGGGACTGATACGTGGTCGCTCATAGTGCGCCTTGTGCGAAGGTTCGATGTCAAACGAGGGGCAATCGAATCAGATATGACGAAATTTGCAGAAGAACCAAAGTCATCGAAATACGTCAGTAAGTCATGAGATAGCTCTTCGAGTCGCTGAACTTAAGTGAAAGTGAGTGGGATACATTGCACGTAGAACCGATGGCTGATGGGGCAGTAAGGTTCTTGAGTGGTGATCACGAACCCGAAAACGCAGCATAGGGAGGCCCCCAACAAGATGGACCGTTATAACCTGGTGAAGGTTGCAGGAAACCGATGGATGCGGGCACTACATAACTGGTAATTGTGGAAAGCCTTTGAGGGGGACCTTCGTCTAGCAGTGAATCTCTATAAGCTGAGAAGAAGAAGTTGGAATTGCAGACTCAAGTGGTTGATTATTCAAATTCACTTTCTGTCATTGAAAAGTTCAAAAGACAACAAAACACAAAGATCCTCACTCAATTAAAATGATCTTTAGCCTAGACAGGCAATCACACAGGCAATCTAGCGGTTTAGATGGTAGCCTAGTCACCGAACTGCCTTCTTTGATAAATCACTTTACAATCAGGACACCATCATAATATATACACTCAGAAGTTTCGACATTATACGTATAATGTAGTTGACAACACGACAGGAAAATACCAACTTACATGATTTATTCTTCCCGTCAACGAGAAAAATCTCCATCCTATATCAGTATCCAATAACAAATAATAAATAACCATTCATGCAAATAATTAATTATAGTCAAGCGTCTGCTCGGAATGCCATTTCCTACCCCTTATTCAGCCATTCACCCCCTGTGCTTGTAAACCTTTATGTAAGGTACTTAGTTAAAGACCAATCACGACTGTGGCACGGGGTCAGCAGAGTCATTGTTTAAGGCAGGTTGCTGACTCTAAATCAAATTTCTCATTTAGGTCTAACTATTTTTGCTCTGCAATGCAATAGTCCTCTCCCTTCTTAACACAATTCTTTGTTCTGAGAGTGCCGACAGTCGTTTCAGTAGGAATCAATATCGTTTCGCCAACATATAAAATCCAAAGGAAGATGAAAAAAAATTCAAATGAAAATCGAAAAGGATTTCTTAATTTCATTTGAAGTAATCTTGATAAAAGATCAAGACAGCTTCAAATGAAAAAATACCATTTAGATCTTCCGGTACAAATACGAAACGTGGGCGTTGCAGACTCTTATCTACCCTAAAGTTGAACCAAAACTGCCGAGATATAAATCCTAAAATACGCACAAATCTTCAATAACGGTACATCTAAAATACCTTCATAGTAAAGTGCTCTATTTATAACACGACTATTGTTACCACCAATCCTACCGCTGAGTAAATAATAGCAGTAGGTACCTCCACCCTCACTCAAAGAACTTTTTAAGCTAAGCTTAGAAGAACCACGAGCAAAAAAGTGCTATTTGATTTATGAACACTCCTCAGAACGTCATCTATCAAAACGTTAATGACGATGTGTTGATGTGTGACCATTCTGCGAATGAATAACTAAAACACGCTGTACCTATCTTCATCAATCATTGATGGCACATGAGATAAAGATAGATTGATTCAAGATATTAGATAAAAGTTGATACCCGTAATAGAGGAGGGTTTAAGTTTCAGTGTCCGGCTTGCTACATACATATGTATGCGGCCGGGCTCTCTGCTAAGCTGAGTCATGCTGTCACGAATACGTTACAGCATGACTCGACTCAGCCGATTGGCTAAATATGCATTCAATTTTATCGGCCGACAGGAATTCACCTCATTTTAACATGCTAGTCCACGCCATAACTACTGGTACATTCACATAGCTTAATACCAAAACCGTGCACGTTTGGATCGTTTACCTTGTGGGATATGTCTGAGCAATCTATTTTGTCGATAATTATTGAGTTACAGATGATTAATTTAGAGATTTTCTCAAATCGTCTTTTTTGTTTATTGAGCACTCAAGTTTGTCGTTGGAGCCGTCGTTCACTAGTCAGCATAAGGTCTTGAGTTCGGTACCTAGATAGAGCAAGGTATTATTTGTTGGGTTTATGAAGATTGCTAGTTTCAGCTGACTTTTATGGCTGAAAATCGGTCTAGAAGACTATTACGACTATTTCACCGACTTAAAGTCCAGCTCTAAAATAAAATTATTCAGATTGTAAGAAATAGTGTGTCGAAAATATAAATTTTATATTTCATCAAATTGAAGTTATTGATACAAATATACAAATACAAATATTTATTGGGACAAAAAATACATTTTTCAATTTATACTGCATTACAATAGGTAGGTACAATAAACGGGGTTCAACCCTATCCCCTGAATTAGTGCATGGAGCTACACAGGGTAGACTTATGGTTGCTTCTGACAGCTTCCCAAGAAGGAAATAAAGGAAATAATATTAGTAAGGATGTACAAAAATCCATACATTCATATTTGTCGCAGACAGCGACGGCAGAACGGTAGGTTCGACAGCATCTTGGTGTGGTGGTACAGGTTACATTTCGTAGGTGAGTTTTGAATTGCAGCACGACGTGTAGATATACCCTCCAATCTTCATAATAACAATTTAAATAGGCAAACCGACAGTTTCGGTTCGGAGAAGGGCCTCGGTCCGCGTCTCGATGCAAAGCGACCGTTCGACGAACCCCACTTTCCAAAGCGACTCTTTCCATGTGCCGCTATCACAAAATAACGTCACAAGCGTTTGCCCCTGTACTACGTAAATCAAATGAGCAACTTTTCTTCAAATAATTTCGACGATCTCCGACATCAAGTAAACAGACCGAAAGTAACTCTGTCTGTCTGTCTGTCTGTTACGCACACAATCTTTAGACCCTGAGAAAGAACATAGGCTACCCGGAAGCTATCCCGGAAAAATTTGATGCTCCCGAGGGAAATCTAAGAAGCGCGATATAACCTAACTCCACGCGGGCGAAGCCGCGGGCGGAAAGCTAGTATTTATATAAATTTATGGCGAATATTTTAAATGCGCTAAGAGCAATTATTGATACAATTCTCATGCATTGACTAGTATGTCTATATAGTCTTGAATGGTATAGCAAACGTTTTTTTTTTCATCTGGAATATATCACTAGCAGCCCGGATTTTAGAATTGAGTCCTGGTGGCAACAGGTTCGCCCCCCGTAGCATGAGACATCACAGGCGAAGAGTCATCCGGGGCAGGTGCAGACATAAAAACCATTATGTCAACGCTTGGCAACTTGCAATTGGAATTTTTCCGTTAACACTTTCAGTCTTGGTGGTTAGTGTTACTAACCACCTCTTTTCGATTACGTTAATTATAATCCACGCCATGTAAGGATAAATGGTTGAATTATTATGAAAGTTTGGACTGTTCTTCAAAACAAATGACAGATTCCCGGTAAATTGAATTAATAACAGTTCATACCAGTTGAATTACATATAGCGCTAACGTACCTTTTCTCGAGTGTCTGATAACAAAATCTATAAAACGGGTAAGTAACATTTTTTCTGAAATGTTTTTTAATGAACGTATTCTCATATACCTATTTTATGTGTTTTTGCATGCAAGTACTGTTACTTTTGTGTTTTTAATGAGTATTTACAACAGGAATTTGGTGGTTAGCTTACAAACCACCATGACGGTGGCTGGATAGCTTATGCATGTCACTTCATTTGTTTTTCTTACATTTTTTACAGTATTTCGCATTGCACGCGCCACTTAGGAGATAAAGAGATTGAAAAATACTTGTTCGAAGACATTCCTTGAGGTAACGACAGCAGATGACGAAGAAGAGGTAGAAAATCAGCCAAATGCGATAGTGTTAGGTGATTTGGTTCGAGTTCAAAGTGCTTACGACGACATTTATGATTCTGATGATGACATCCCTTTATCTAGCTAGTTACAACGGAATCCTGATTCTACAGAGTCTATTAATGTAAGTTCAAATATCATTATTTATGATTGTTACAAAATGGAAGAAGAATTATGGAATGGATATGCCTAATGAGTTTCCTGAAAGAGTGGGTTTGTCAGATGAAATTCTAAGCATGCAGAATGTGACACCTCTTTTACTATTTCGCCTTTTTTAGACAGAGCATTTACATGACCTTTTATGTTTCCAAACTACAGCTCAAAGGAAGCTATGCTATTCACAGAAAATCCCATAAGTAGAGGCATAGGATTTTTTTCCACTTTCTTGATTGTGGTGTTGTCAATGCTTTTTTTATTTATAAAGAACTGCAGTCCTCTTGACGCCCAGACCTAGACAGGCTGATTCTAAAATAATTCAGGCGAAAAGTATATCAGGGCCTACTGGCACCAACATAAATGTCAGAGACAAACACAGGCCGGATTCAGTGAACAGCAACCATAGTTCTGCGGCCTCTTCTCCAGGACCTTCATTTATAGAACGCCACAAACCTACAGTCCCCCAGGAAATTCATCTAGAATCTAGTCGCCATCAACCTGAAAGAAGCACATTAAGAAGATGCTGCAATTGTAGCACTAAAATATCTCCAGTGCGTACTGTATGGCACATGTAGTATACGTAAAGCGCCTCTTTGTTGTGTTGTGTCTCTCTGTGTTGGTTAATTTTGTACTTTTGTAATGATGATTCGTTTAATAAATATTATTCACAACCATCCTAGTTTTATTTATAACATTAGTCATAGTGGTTAGCGTTAGTGACTACCTCATCCCTTGAAAGCATTAAGTAATACCTATTTTCCTTTTCTCCTTTTATGTGATATTTTAGTTGTAAAAATTGCTTAAATAAACAGAAATTGATAATTATGTTCCTATTGTAAAAGTGTGGCTGAAAGAGTTAAATAACTTATGCAACGTTGAAATACGACACATTACATAAACCTATGGTTTCTAAAATGCCATGTTCGTAACAACAAAAAAATTCATTCAAAAATAGGGGATTAAATGGGTATTGAATAAAGCCGTGTATACATACCATTGCTTGTCACTATATTGGGTACAGGTGCACCACTGTGCTCTGACTGACGCAGGCATGATGTTATATTAACAATAATAAACTTCATTTATTCAGACTACGATCTCATAAAAGCTCAACAAAATGTGGAACAAAATAACAGCTCACATTATGTCTGTACCTAACTTAACAATACCCCGAATACGTAATGTAATTGGATACGCAGATTGGATTGGGTTATGGTATAGATAAGTACTACTGGCAGGCGCCGACCTGCATACCATCAGCGAACAATGCCACCTGTTCAATACAAACATTTGACTCACTTCCACATTTATTCATTCGACTGGTGTGCGGTCTATTTGCTCCCCACAACATGGCAGTATTAATCAATCTCAGCGCAATCCAAACGATCATCTTCGCGCCTCGCTCAGCACACGTTCAATCACACATATGATTTATACACCATTATTTCTACGTTCAGAGTAAACTGTTGTTATTTATATGATGGAAAGTTTTACTAGCAGTCCACCAGACACTTCGTGCGCGACACGTGGACATCAACATCTCTTCATCATCATCATCAGCTTATAGTAGTCTATTAGTAGACATGGACCTTTAGTATTCTTTTTCTTTTTTTTTGTCATCATCTTGTAGTAGTCTATTAGTAGACATGACCTCTAATATTGAACGCTCTACGACTCGATTTTCTGTATCCTTACGTTTGCCAATTTGCGGTCTCCACTCAAGAACACGTCTACTCCAAAGGTCATCGGTTCTACGACTAATATAACCAGCCCATTACCATTTCAGTTTACTAATTCTGTGATGTGTGTATGTCGACAACATTGATTCGCTGCCTGATCACCTTGTTGCGGTTTCGATCCCTCAAAGGGACTCCAAGTATGTATAAGGCTCGCTTATGTATATTTAACGAGTGATTGATTGTTTCTATAATCCGTAGTTTTAGTCATCATGTTGTATTTGTCTACCAAGTCTTGGCAATTTGTCTTCGTAAGCAACATCCCTTCTCAATCGGTTCAATGCTGTATACAATATGTAAAGAAAACCCTGTCCGATCCATGAAGGTATTGTTAGGTAGCGATAACTGATTCTACTAATGCCTACAAAGTCGGGCTAAACTTAAAAAAAAATATCCCCCTAAAAAATTAAATCATCATCATCATCATCAACCTTTTATCGTCCCACTGCTGGGCACAGGTCTCCTCTCATACAGAGAAGAATTGAGCGTAATCACCACGCTTGCTTAATGCGGGTTGGCGATTTCAGATTTATAAAGTCCAGGTTTCCGCCTCTCAAGTATGAGTACGCGGGTTCGATTCCAGGTCAGGCAAGTACCAATGTAACTTTTCTAAAGTTATATGTACTTTCCAAGTATATCTTGGACACCAATGACTGAAGGTGAAGGAAAAATTAAATATTATTTCGCAAAAAGAGGTAACAATACATGTGCGGTAGGCAAAGGGGCAGGGCACGCGGCACGTGGTCGCATTGCTTATAATAATACCACAGTCTAAAAATCACACACATTATTTTTATACTGTGATAATAACGTCAAGGTGTTGTCACTTTCTTTAAAATTTCAGGGAAGTTGGAATTAATTCGCGGGAAAACAAGATTATTTCAAAATTCATTAGTATTGTTACTATGATGATTACGTAAAATTTTATATTACATTTGCTCATCTGTTTACCTAACCTTTATTATCCTTATGGGTCGGACAGGGGTTTCATATTGTATAATTACAGATACTAATTTCTTCCCCCGCTTCCACTTTTGATACGTAATGTAGGTATGCGTTAGGGATAAGGAAGCAGACCTCGGGCTGCCCCATGCGGCCGCGCCGTCAAACAACGTATTGCCAAATCCCTCCTAAATGACTTTCGTGCTTTTTGTTTGTCAAGAACTGCGATGTGATACGCGCTACGGTTATAATTGGAGCCTAGCTTTATGGTCTGTCTTATTAAACCCATTCATAAATACTTTCAGAAATCTCATCTGTTTTTTATTATCTTTTGCTGTTAATGTAACGAAACCTTAAGTGCACAGAAAAAGGCATACTGCGTCTTGCAAAAAAAAAAATGTTTTAATTTTATCTTCACATAATAATAATCTGTCTTTGTGTGTGCATGCTGTCTAATAATACGTACACAATACACAAGAGAAACGTCAAGGTTAAGCAATTCTCAAATAAGTTCTCAGAAACAAGTTGCGTGTATCAGAGTGCTGCTAAGATGTAAAATATTCTAATATCACACCAAGTTGTTAACATTATTATTACGTAAAAAGGTCACCAAGAAATCTGTTTGCAGTTCATCTGCTTGCAAGTTTTACTTACCGATAATAATAATAATAATAATAAAAATGTTTTAAAAAATTAAATTGTTATAAAAAAAAAAAAAATTCTGGCAACACCAACGTCAACAACAACGATCATTTTGTCTCTACATATTTATGTACATTAAGAACAACAGAAACAGTTTTTTTTATAGTTATATATTCGTTAAATGAAAAACCATGCTATACAAATATTATTTTTCTAAAGAATACCTATACAAGAAAATCAATAACTAGAACAATGTATGCAAAGAAAAACTGGGACATATGACAGCTGTCATGTCAAATAGAGAGAAAATATTGGAGAAATGAAAAAAATACGTTGAATATGTTGACACGATCTGCCGCTCTACGTGCACGCCCACCACCTCCGGACTCGTTGCTCAGCTCCGCCTCGCCGCCGCCGGTCTCCAGCGCCACTGTAAGTGCTGTGACGACCCCGGCCGCGGCAGTTGCGTTGAGCTCGAGCGACGAGTACTTCTCTCCGCCGACGACGCCACCACCTGCTCGCCGACGGGGAGGACGCCGGCCGCCGGACCGCTTAGGACCTCGAGGCCCATCGGCTTCTGACAGGGTCCCAGCTCCCGGCGGAAGTGTGCAGCGCATGAGATGGACACAATCCATCAATGAAAACGTCATGCGCTCATACTATGGGGCTACAGAGGGAGGAAACAACCTGACCGCGTACCGTGTTCGAATGCTCTCTCTGTTTCAGGTGCTTGAGCCAGCTGTCAACGTGTCGGCGCAACGACTGTCGGATCAGGTGCGGGTCATCCAGCGTAACCATATGCTGGATGACACTGTGCTTGATCGCCTGCGCAATGAAATGCAGAGTAGCCGTGTCATCGCTCACCAGTCGCAGACTGCGGAGATACCACCGCAGTCAACAAACTATGCTGACGAGGGGAGTAATGACAGGGCTACAAATGTAAGTACTCAGTGCAATGAGGAGTTAATAAATGCTTTGGAGGCTGCGATTCGGGAATATCGTTACACGCCGGCAGAACTAAGACCACGCCTGCCACGTTTGCCCATGCATAACAGAAATAGGGCACTGATGGCTGCTCTGGATGCGCAGTTGTCAAATTATTTTGACACCTGCGAGGACCTCACTGATACTCATTCAATCCTGTACTGCGCAGCTGTAGCAGCTTGTCGTGTAGCTCATGTCAAATTCCCCAGTGACTCTAGAGCTACACGACCGAAACCAGTAGTACCAGCTTGGCAGCACAGGATTGAACGTCGTATTGGTGGGGCCAGAGCACTCATCGATAAACTAATCTGATTTAGGGAGGGTAATACTCGTCCTAGAGTGATGCGCTTTGTGAGGCGGGCATTTGCAGGTACAAATATCAGCCCACAGAATTATATGGCCCGTGTCACGGAGCGCATCGACTTCCTGAAGCAGAAAGTGTATGCATGGGCGAACCGTATCAGAAGATACAAACGACGAGTGGAACGGTACACCCAGAATCGCACCTTCCGAAGCAATGAAAGGTGGGTTTATAGGGACTGGGAACGAGCAGAACAAAGTGTGACTGACACGTGCCTACCGGATGATGATGCCATGTGTTCATTTTGGCGCAGTATCTGGTCGGTACCTGTCAGTCACACTGAAGGTGACTGGGCCCGGGATGTCGAGAGAGCCTGCGATCCAATACCTGAAATGGGGGCTATTACCATCTGCCCTCAAGATGTAGCTTGTGCAGTCCGTCCGTTACCTAACTGGAAGTCTCCAGGACCGGACGGGCTGCATAACTTTTGGATAAAATGGTTTCCAAGGTCGCACGCTCGCTTGGCATCTCAATTCCAGACTGCTTTGGTGTCTGGTTCGTTACCTCAGTTCCTAACTACTGGAATAACCCACCTGCTCCATAAATCAGGTAGCACCGCGGAACCCAAAAATTATAGGCCGATCACCTGTTTACCGACGGTCTATAAAGTTCTTACATCCATTTTGAAAACTAAAATTAACAAACATATTGACAGCAACTCCATCATGTCTGCCTCTCAAAATGGATGTAAGAGCGGGTCCCGCGGTACTAAGGAGCTACTCCTTATTGATATGGCCATTAGCCAACAGGTTCGTCGTTCCCGAAAGGATCTGTCGACATGTTGGATAGATTATAGGAAGGCCTATGACTCAGTCCCACATACATGGCTCATGCGGGTGCTGGAGTTGTATAAAGTGGATGCAACTCTGCGCACCTTCCTGATGTCGTGTATGAGGACATGGAGGACAGTCCTTCGCTATCCAGGATGTCGAAATATTCAGAGGAATAGCGAACCGATAAGGATCGAGCGAGGAATATTTCAGGGCGATAGTTTGAGTCCACTTTGGTTTTGCTTAGCATTGAATCCTCTAAGCACACTATTGGAGGATTCAGGTCTAGGCTATCGGTTGAGGAGAGGTGGTCAGGTTATATCGCACCTCCTCTACATGGATGACCTGAAACTTTTTGCTCCCAACAATTCACAACTGAGGGAGCTACTGAAAATTACTGAAACTTTCAGTAGCTCCATCAGGATGGAATTTGGTGTGGACAAATGTGCGGTCATGCATGTAAAGCGAGGAGAGATTATGGAATCCGTGGGAACCCAACCCACTGATTCCATAAACCTTAGAGCCCTCTCCGCATCCGAAACCTATAAGTATTTGGGTATGTCGGAAGCGTTGGGTATCAATGTTACTGACATGAAGCAATCGTTGAAAGAACGCTTCTTTGGCCGCCTGAAAAAAGTACTTAATAGTCTTCTATCAGGCGGAAACAAGGTGCGCGCTTTCAACGGTTGGGTCATGCCGGTATTGATGTACTCTTTCGGCATACTCAAATGGACTCAAACCGAACTTGACGCCCTGGATCAGAGGGTCCGTACGCTGCTGACTGCAAATCGATTGCATCACCCGCGGTCATCGGTTATGAGGCTGTATATCCCGCGAAAATGTGGAGGTCGTGGCTTTTTAAACGCCAAGACCCTCCACAATCGCGAGGTATGCAGTCTCAGGGAATATTTTCTAGAAACCGACGTGGGGATGCATCGAGATGTGGTTGCGGCTGACAAGGGCCTCACTCCGCTCTCCTTGGCTAAAGAGAACTGGCGTAAACCAGTAGTGCTTGACACAAATGATCGCTTGGAGGTATGGAAGAGCAAAGAGCTTCACGGACGCTTCTTCCGAGCCCTTCACGGGCCGGATGTAGACTTGCAAGCGTCCGTAGCCTGGTTACGTTTCGGTGACCTCTTTGGGGAAACCGAAGGTTTTGTCTTTGCAATTATGGACGAAGTTATGATGACGAACAATTACCGGAGATTCATAGTGAAAGACGGCACAGTTGACATCTGTCGGGCATGTCACCGGTCGGGAGAATCAATTAGACACATTATTTCCGGGTGTTCTCGTCTAGCTAATGGAGAGTACTTGCATAGACACAACCTTGTAGCCAGGATAATTCACCAGCAACTTGCTCTTAAATACAACCTTGTGGAATCGGAGGTGCCGTACTACAGGTATATGCCCGACCCAGTTCTCGAAAATGGCCATATCACATTGTACTGGGATCGATCCATCATCACTGACAGGACTATTGTTGCCAATAAGCCTGATATAGTGCTGGTGGATCGATCAGAGCGGCGTGCAATGATTGTTGACATAACCATTCCACATGATGAGAACCTCGTGAAAGCTGAGAAAGATAAACAAATCAAGTATCTTGATTTGGCTCACGAGGTTGTCGACATGTGGGAAGTGGATTCAGCAATCATTGTACCGATAGTCGTGACAGCCAATGGCTTAATAGCCAAGAGCCTCGACCAACACCTCAGGAGGCTCTCGTTAGGCAGCTGGATCAAGGGCTTGATTCAGAAAGCGGTACTGCTGGACACGGCTCGCATCGTCAGGAAGTTCCTCTCTCTGGAGCCCTGACCGCCGGTAGCTTGGACCCTGCTCCCGATACCGGTGGGCTACTATTTTTTTTTTTTTTTATATTTTTAAATGTTTTTTTATTTATTTATATATAAATATTTAAAAATGTAAAATAATATGTACATATTGAAAAATAAAGAGAATAATAATAATAATAATAATAATAATAAATGGCAACACCGCCAACGTCAACAGATCACGTTTTAAAATTTTACCATATTAATATATATTTAAATATATTACAGTTCTTTGTGCATTTATCTTTATATGTATCTGCTGTAATCTAATAATATAATACATAATATAATTTAATAAACAAGTAAAATGGATAAATCACACAATCACAATTTAAGAATACAAGATGACATGACAGAATATGTCACCGACAACACAAGAAATATAAATAAATGAAGAAAAATGAAACGGTGAAAATATGTTGACTAGATCTGCCGCAAGACAACGAGCACGCCCACCATCTCCGGACTCGTTGCTCAGCTCCGCCTCGCCGCCGCCGGTCTCCAGCGCCACTGTGAACGCTGTGACGACACCGGCCGCGGCAGTTGCGTTGAGCTCGAGCGACGAGTATTTCTCTCCGCCGACGTCGCCAACACCTGTACGTCGGCAGGGGAGAGGCCGGCCACCGAAGAGCTTGGGACTTAGGGGCCATCCGGCCCCGAGTCGGGTCCCCGCTGCCGGTGGTTGTGTGCAGCGCATGAGATGGTCTCAAACAATGAATGAGAACGTCATGCGCGCATATTACGGGGCTACAGAGGGGGGAACTAACCTCACTGCCTACCGTGAAAGGATGCTGTCTCTGTTTCAGGCACTGGAACCAACTGTCAACGTCTCGGTCCAACGACTGTCGGATCAGGTGCGGGTCATCCAACGCAATCACAGGTTGGACGATACCGCACTTGATAGGCTGCGCTCAGAGGTACTGAGCAACCAAATCGCCCCGACTCTGACACAGACCGCGGCACTAGCGTCAATTATTGATGCTGTTCCGCCGCGGTCCAATCGTGTGGAAGAAGAGGATGATAGGGTTGAAACAGTAAGTAGCCAGTATAACGACCGACTGAGGAGCACACTGGAGGATGCGTTTCGCGAATATAGGTCCACTCCAACAGACCTTAGACCGCGATTACCACGGCTACCTATGCACAAAAAAATAGGGCGTTGGTGAGTGCTCTGGACTCGCAGCTCAAGAATGTCTTCGAGAGCAGCGAGGATCTGATTGATACACACTCGATCCTGTTTTGCGCGGCTGTAGCGGCATGTCGATTAGCTAATATAAAATTCCCAAACTGTGATGAAGCTAACCGACCAAAACCAGCCGTACCAGCCTGGCAGCACAGGATCGAGCGTCGTATCGATGGGGCCAGGGTACTCATCGGCAAACTATACTGCTTCAGGGAGGGCAATACACGACCAAGAGTGATGCGCTTTGTGAGACAGGCGTTCTCGGGGACTGGAATCAGTCCTCGAGAATACCTAACACATGTCACAGAGCGCATCGACTTCCTGAAGCAAAAAGTTTGTGCATGGGCGAACCGTATACGGCGGTATAAGCGGCGAGTGGATCGATATACGCAGAATCGCATGTTCCAGAGTGATGAGAGGTGGGTATACAGAGCTTGGGAGCGTTCTGAACTGAACGAGGCCGATGTGTGCCGGCCGGATGTTGCCGCCACGAGTGCATTCTGGCGCAGCATCTGGTCAGTACCCGTCTGTCACGCTGAGGGTGACTGGATACAGAATGTCGAGCAAGTGTGTGAAATGATACCAGAAATGGATACTATTTTAATAACACCAATAGATGTAGCCACAGCAGTCCGTTCGTTACCGAATTGGAAATCACCGGGACCGGACGGGCTGCATAACTTTTGGCTAAAATGGCTAAGTAGTTCACACACTTGTTTGGCATCTCAATTCCAGTCATCCTTAGAGTCTGGTTCGCTACCCCAGTTCTTAACAACTGGAATTACCCACCTGCTCCATAAATCAGGTAGCACCGCGGAACCCAACAATTATAGGCCGATCACATGTTTACCAACGGTTTATAAAGTTCTTACATCCATTTTGAAAGCTAAAATAAATAAACATCTTGACAGCAACTCCATCATGTCTGTCTCTCAAAATGGATGTAAGAGCGGGTCCCGCGGTACTAAGGAGCTACTCCTCATAGACATGGCCATCAGCCAACAGGTTCGTCGATCCCGCAAGGACCTCTCAACTTGCTGGATAGATTATAAGAAGGCCTACGATTCGGTGCCACATACATGGCTTATGAGGGTACTGGAGTTGTACAAGATTAATGCAACTCTACGCAGTTTTCTTAGGTCGTGTATGGGGCAATGGAAGACAGTCCTTCGCTATCCAGGGAGTCGACGGATCCAAGGGAATGATGAACCTGTATGGATTAAGCGGGGAATATTCCAGGGCGACAGTCTGAGTCCACTTTGGTTCTGCTTAGCTCTGAATCCTCTAAGCACATTGCTGGAGGATTCAGGGCTGGGTTATCGATTGAAGAGAGGTGGTCAGGTCATATCTCACCTCCTCTACATGGATGATTTGAAACTCTTTGCCCCCAATAAATTGCATCTGATGAAGCTACTGAATGTAACTGAAACTTTTAGTAGTGGCATCAAAATGGAATTTGGTGTGGACAAATGTGCAGTCATGCATGTAGAGCGGGGGCAGATTATGGAATCCGAAGGAATTACACTCCCGGATTCCATACACCTTAGATCCCTCTCCTCATTCGAGAGCTATAAATATTTGGGTATGTCGGAAGCGTTAGGTATCAACGATGCTGACATGAAGCAATCGTTGAAGGAGCGCTTCTTTGGTCGCCTGAAGAAGGTATTAAAAAGTCTTCTTTCGGGCGGAAATAAGGTGCGCGCCTTCAACGGGTGGGTCATGCCGGTTTTGATGTACTCTTTCGGCATACTTAAATGGACTCAGACTGAACTCGACGCCTTGGATAGAAGGGTCCGTACACTGCTGACAGCAAACAGGATGCATCACCCACGATCATCGGTGATGAGACTGTATATTCCGCGGAAGTGCGGGGGTCGAGGCTTTTTAAATGCGAAGACCCTCCACAACCGAGAGGTATGCAGCCTCAGAGAACATTTTTTAAAAACCGTAGTGGGTATGCATCATGATGTTGTCACAGTAGACAAGGGGCTTACCCCGCTATCCATGGCGAAAGAGAACTGGCACAAGCCTATAATACTTACCACTGATGACCGTAAGATGATATGGCAAAGCAAGGAACTTCACGGGCGATTTTATCGGGCTCTTCATGGGCCAGATGTTGACTTTTTAGCTTCCGTATCCTGGCTACGATTTGGTGACCTTTTCGGGGAAACTGAAGGTTTCGTCTGTGCAATTATGGACGAAGTTATCTTGACGAATAACTACCGGAGATATATTATGAAGGACGGGACGATTGACGTGTGTCGGGCATGTCACCATCCGGGTGAGTCCATCAGACATATTATCTCTGGTTGCTCTCGTCTGGCTAACAGCGAGTATTTGCACAGGCACAACCAAGTAGCTAGGATTATCCACCAGCAACTTGCTTTGAAATATAAACTTGTGGATTCTGAGGTACCGTATTATAAGTATGTGCCCGACCCAGTTCTTGAAAATGACCATGTCACTTTATACTGGGATCGGTCTATCATTACTGACAGGACTATTGTTGCAAATAAGCCTGATATAGTAGTGATAGATCGATTAGCGCGCCTCGCAATGATTGTCGATGTTACCATTCCACATGACGGGAATCTCGTGAAAGCTGAGAAAGAGAAACAAATGAAATATCTCGACTTGGCGCACGAGGTTGTTGACATGTGGAATGTGAACTCGGCTGTCATTGTACCGATTGTCGTATCGGCCAATGGTTTGATAGCCAAGAGCCTCGACCAACATCTATTGAGGCTCTCGTTAGGCAGTTGGATCAAAGGCCTGATTCAAAAGGCAGTACTCCTCGATACGGCCCGCATCGTGAGGAAGTTCCTGTCTCTGGAGCCCTAACCACCGGTAGCTTGGACCCTGCTCCCGCCATCGGTGGAACACTATTTTTTATATTTTTAAATGTTTTTATGTTTTTTATAAATATTTAAAAATGTAAATGAATATGTATATATAAAAAATAAACGGAATAATAATAATAATTTATTTCAGGCAAAACCCATAACTTTACACAAGCAAAATAATACAAATTAAGAAAAAGAATTAAAAAAAAAAATAAAAAAAACACAGTAAAAACTTTCATTAAAAATTCTATACAATAAGTTATAGTTGACATCGCATCAAATACATAAATCATAAAAATATATAAATCCATGGTAGAAAATGTCAAATAAAATTAAATTCAATGTCAAATAAATTAATAATGTAATAAACAATAAATTAACTAATAAACTACTATATTATTATGAATTAGAATAATTTTTTTTAAAATAAGGTGCTAATTTTATGATTACAATAACCTAATTAGATGTCAGCTACACTAAATTTACATGCATCATACACAGCCTGGATAATAACATTTTTAGTGTTTCGAATTCTGTCCATAAAGCAAGCGGCCCGCTTTCTCATAACTGCATAGAAGTCATCTACCCTATTCTCGGCGAACATGCCAGAAGCACTACACCGCCACGGCAGGTTGAGTATTGCTCTGAACGCATTATTGTACTGCACGCGAAGAGCGTGGTACGTTCGCCGGGTGTAATTGCCCCACAGGTAGCAGGTATAGAACGATTGACAATACGCCGCGAATAGGGTGATTTTAACAGTTTTACTGCACCGCGCAAAACGACGCGCCAACATATTGCTTTTAGCGGCAATGGACCTCCTCTGCCTTTCCATATCAAGATCGTCCCTAAGATTATCCTGTATTACATGTCCCAGATATTTAAAGCTCGTTACGATTTTTAACTGTTTACCTCCCAAGGTGATTACTGGGTTATAGCAATTATTTTTGTCGTGTCTAAATATCATAACTTCAGTCTTACCTACATTATACTTGAGCCCATGGGCTGTAGCATAAATACGGTCTTTTTTCGTTTTCATGCGATAATATTTACACAAAATATGATATAAATTGAATTAATTGCGATTAAGCTTTTACGTAATTATGCGTAGGTAATAATTATATTTAACTTAGAGGAAAGGCTAATGATCTGCTGGGAATTCAGGAAATGAATCGCTTTTACAGGTATTGCTTAAAACGACCTTTTTAGACCCCTATTTTACTTAGGTACACATTAGTCTTCGCCTCGCTAGCACGACTTTTCTCAGGTCTCATCGGCCTAAAATTTTACCATTTGCAACCGTCGGTGGCACCACTGAGGTCAGTTTCACTGAAAGAGTGTTGGGGCACAGAAGGCAGGATAGGTGCAGCATGGTTTGCGACCAACACCCTGTTTCCGTTCCGTAGAGGAATCTCTACTTTTTTCAAAACACCACCCGCAAACTTTACGTCACGTCGTTTTGTTCCACTATTCGTGTTCCCTAGCGGCCACTCGAACCCTTTCTTCCCATTCAAATAATGCTAGCTCAACTAGATTCTCTAAACAAATCCTACAATATTACGATCCAACATATCAAGAGCCCACAAGAGTCCTTTCAAGCGAAATCTATAGAATTTCGCGTTCTTTGTGAGCGAAAAGAATCGCTTAATTGTTCGCCAACAAAGCCGTGGATCATAAACCATGATGAGCGCTGGTATTTCGAATTCCATTGTAGTTTAATGTTTACAAATCGGAACATGATTTTTCTACTGTTTTCCTTTCACTTTCGTGTTTAACACTGTTTTTATTGAAGGAATTCTTTGTATCTGATTGTTCTGATAAAGCACTGAATGGAATAGAATATTTACACAATGGGTGTGAATAACACAGATATGTTGTGAAGACTATCCTATTATCCTGAAAGCTGCCAAGTGTTTTTAGTACGTAAGTACTAACACTAATACCGTATGTATACTAACCAAATGGACTATACTTACGGATTGGTCCGAAATAAAGGATATTGATTTGATTATTTAAATAAAAAGGTTTTAATTATTTCAGTAACATAATACATAGGTAGGTACTTGAAAGTTTAAGTTCAATGAAGTCAGAACTTTGGTACCTTGATGTTAGGTTAGTTAGTAGTAGCTATAGTTATAGATGTGTGACCTGCGTGTCATGCGCGTGCGCTTAGAGGCAGTGCAATTAAAGAGTTTGTACCCGACGGTCGAGTCTTATTCAACACTAGAATAGAACATAGTAAATACTCTTTATTAATGCAGTACCTACACAATCTAAATTCCAGAACATAAATACGAAGATTTTATAAAGGGTGACGCAATGGGTGGTTTTATCGCTAAGAGCGATCATTTACACACAATCTACATATAATATTATTGAAGACTGATCCAATTCTGAATAGCCTTAGGGTACCTTATAACTGAACTGAACTAACTAAATATTTAAACATTCATAGACACCCGCAATTGAATCATGGAGTCACATGACAAAAATGTTCTTTTTTGTGACAAAACATCTGAAATCAAACTGATGAAATTAAGTTTCATTCGTTTTCCTGTCTGTAAAGTCCGCTACTTAAACTTATTGTTCCTCTCACGTTTTCCTACTATTTCTATACTAAAATGACAAAAATAGCATTTCCTGGCACACAAAACACTTTCAAATGTTAAATAGTATTGACACCCAGGGGTCCCAGTAACTCAACGAAGGTAACTGTTGGCAACAATATACACTCGGCTGTTCCGGTGTGGAGCGCACATTACCGACAACAATTGGACCATATTTATGGATTTCGGATTCTTTTCAGCTTTTGTGATTTCATGTGGTAACTTGTATGTGGAATAGTCTGGGCATAAAGAAACAGGCAATGCTTAGTAATATACCGTTGAATCATGCAGGGAAATTGCCCAATTTTCAGTTAAACTTTAATTATATTCAGGTCACCTTGAATTTTTGTTCATATATTTATCTATAAATAGTACCTAAATGATAAGAACTATTTGTTGGTTTCATATTTTTTCTTCTCTCAAAAAGCCCTGTCGCTTCATTATTTAATAAAAGCCAATTTAATGCCATTTACATAACAATTGAGTGGTTTATCACTGCGAGTTTCCCACTTTCCCACAAAAATTCGCGGCAATGAATGAACATAGCGCCATGAAAACGAATGGTTCGACAAAATTTAGAGGCGCTGCGCAGCATGCAATTATTTTGGTCGCCCGTCGATTGGCTAGAACCAGACATTTTAAAAGCCAATTAAGTGCGTTCCAAATGTACTGAATTGTCTATACTGCACGGCATTAATTTATTTATTTTTTGTCTGGATAAATTAGTTTTTTGGTTACTAATGTAACACGTAGTACGACTAGTGTCGCACCATCGCATACCAGTGTAACGACGAGCGTCACACTGGTATGGATAGTGTCACACTGGTGCGACAGTGTCACAACAGTCGTGTCGCGTGTACGCTGTAGTAGCTATTTACCGAAATGCAAAATTGCCAGTCTTATTATATTATTATTTTGAGGTCATTATGGCAATTAGTTGCAACAGTGAACCAGATAATTATGTACATAATTAGGAAGGGAATAAAACATTTCTTGTTGTTGATTATTATCATATATTATACATATATTTAGCAATACATTTTTTTTTTGTAACATTGAGTTATTATAAGACCCTTTAACTATTTGCGTTAAAATTCCGTCATACTATTATATTAAGCTTAAGTGAAGCTTAATATAAAAGTATGACGGAATTTTGCATTAAATCGTTTTCTTTTGTGGCCAGATGCTGGCGGCGCGCGGCGTGCCGGTGACAGACAGTGGTGAGAGAGAACAGCGAAAGAGATGTTCAGGTCGAATGATTTTAAATGTTGTTCTAGTTAGGTTTGATAAAAAATTCCTAACATTTATCTCAAGATGGAACCCACGATACCTTGTTTTTCTATTACTATTTTTATCCATGGGGTGGACAATAAATATTCCATGTAATCCAACCACCAAGACAAGAGTCCCCTGTGTTTTTCACCCCAGTTCTACCTGTGCGCCTAACTTCATGGAAATCCGTTCAAAAACGAAACAGATAGATAATATTACTATGTATTAAGTATATTACTAAAGAAAATGGACGGTAAGCACGTCACCACTTCGGTAAACAAACAGAGTCGCAGAATGAAGCCAAGTAACTTACCTAAGTAATTGCATAAAACTTTATAGAAAATAATGTTCTTAATCCCGCGACAACTTATAACCCAGAACATTTGGGTCTTTGGCTTTGCAGCGGTTGAGCTAGTCATCGGAGGTTTTTTACAATGTTTTGTCGAGGCGACAGGCGACAGGTGCGCAAACAGCACGGTTTGAGCTATTGTCTGAATTCCCATTATATTTTCTTAACTTTTTATGTTACGAAAATTCAAAGAATAAAACATTCAAGGTAAATCGACTCGCATAATCTATCTGAAGTGATCTTGAAATAGAGAAAGGTTGAAATATATCAGTCATGTCCTAATGTCTACGAGAAAATATATCATAAGATAAGATATTGAATTCTCAACAGACTGTTGGGATTCTGACCACTGGTATCGACTGGCAAAGTTCTATGAATGACAAACAGACATGGTGTTACATGTAAAACCTCAATAAATTTTATAAGAAAGGTCGTTATCCAAATTCCAATCACTTGGCGAAAAATATAATAGATAACAGATTTTTTACTACTGACTGCTGCGCTGGACTGCTGGGGCTTTAAGATTTGAGTTCAGCAGGATGACCTCTGACAAATGCTTGCAGTGACTGGACAAGTTCTCTCAAACCATGTGGTTCTTTTCTCTATAGGCCATAACAGCCGTCGATCTACATACATGGTCTTCATATGATTTGAACAAGATTATGTTTGGACTTTAAAAGAGACTGACGTTTCTTTCGGCCTTCCTCCTCAGACTATACAGGACACGCTGACCTCATCTAGTTTTTTAAAATATGATCGACAAGCATCAAAACCTTATTTCATAAATTGATAGAGGCTCCTCCGACTTGTGTAACATATTAACAGACATATACAATATGTAAAGAAAACCCTGTCCGATCCGTGAAGGTATTGTTAGGTATCGTTAACTGATTCTAATAATGCCTACAAAGCCGGGCTAAACTTAAAAAAAAATCCCCCAAAAAAAATAAATATTATTTCGAAAAAGCGAGGTAACTTAATGCATGTGTGGTAGGCAACCCGATAGCCCCGCCCCCTTTCACCCGCGCATGTATGCGCGGGTCAAGGGGGGCGGGGCATGCGGCTCGTGGTCGCATCGCTATTCGCTCCGTCACAAATGGTGTTGTCAGTTTTTTAAAAATTACCATATTTCGGGGAAATTGGAATTAATACCCGGGAAAAAAACATTATTTCAAAATTCATTATTATTGTTACTGTGATGATTATGTAAAATTTGATATTATATTTGGTCAAGTGTTTACCTAACCTTTATTATCCTTATGGGTCGGACAGGGTTTTCTTTACATATTGTATATACGTTCGCGACCACAATCCATCGACCGGCGCTACATCTAACTCGCGCCACATCATGCTAAGCCCGTCTTCATAGACATTCTAATGGCAGCTACATTTCCTGAGCATATTCTAAAGGCGTGCAGTTAGGAGGATTTTCTTTTCAAATACCACTTCATTGTGCAGGGTGCAGGGTGCTCAACGTGTTGTGTCGCGAAAAGTGAGCTTTGAAGAGAATTTATTATTCTTCTGTTATGTTACTTTCTGAATTTTATTGAAAGACTACTTCTTGTTCTTATATTTGCGATTTTAACTTGGCTTTGCAAACTATGGTCCGGTATCAAATTGAAGTTGAAATGACATTATTCAACTTTATGATTTTTCCCATGAATTTTATGCGAGAAATAATTTTTAATTTTTGACAGATCTTCCATACAAAATTTGTTAGATGTAAATTTTATCCCACGAATAAAAATTATCAGTCTGTAATCCCGCCTGATGGTAAGCGCCAGTTTATAGTGCCTAGTCATTCAAAAAAACTAAGAGGAAGGAAGACAGCAGTTGAGCTCTCTCAACTACTGTCTTCCTGCAATGTAATGTTATGTTACTATTGTTGTTATTACAATGTTAACCCCAACAACACCACCAACGATGCTGCGCCAAAGGAACCTCCCTTCTGATCTGTAGACCACGACCAAACTCCCGACACAATAACATTTGGCGCATCGTACTCGGCACACATCGCAACACAACTGCTCAGACCCGTCCTCTGTACCGCTTCACTCTGGTGAAGCGGCATCATGCCGGAACACGACGAATCGGCCGGAACACGGAGGTAAGACTTTGTCTGGTGGGTAGTAACTTCTGTCGGCAGCCGATGTAATGTCCTAAAACTTTAGTTTACAAGAAATGTTTATTTTGTTTTCATCTAACATTCAATAAGGCGCTTATATTTAATTCCAGAAACCATAATATTTTTAGAAAATACAACTTTGAAAAATAAATTCCCAACCAAGTGCCATTCACAAATAAAACAGGAAAATAATGCAACATCTAACAATAGATAGTCGGTTGTGATCAGGCGGCCGTCAGGCGCTGTCCGGCGCAGTCGCCGTCTGTCCAGCAACCGCTGCCACCCGCACGGCGCGGCGCGCTCACCCGCCATAATTACCGATATTGTACCCTTACTACGATCTCACTGACAGCGATGAGTTACGTTGGATAAAGTCAGGGTGACTTTAGATGAGTTTTATTTGTTAGAAATAGTTGTCCTTTTAGAGTGCTAGTGCCCTAGTCGTAACGGCCGCGATTTAGAAGACCGCGACAGAAGTTCTAGGTCGCAGACTTTTTACTTTTTGTGTTAATTATTTCATCACCATTACTCTCAAAACGGTTAACGAACACATTGTGAGGAAACTGAAATGTCCTACAGGCAACACTTGGAACACATGTGACAAGTATCACAGGCTTACGGCCCACTGCCTCTCCGCCTCACCGAGTGCAGGCCTGAGTCCCAGAGGTGGGCCCATTATAGGGTGATTATGTAGTTGTGCTTTGTCGATAATTATCTAATACCTATATTTATATGCTCTGCGAGTCGCTCAACTTAAGTGGCAGTGGGCAGGTCACATTGCTCGTAGAACCGATGGCCGATGGGGCAGTAAGGTTCTGGAGTGGCGGCCACGTACTGGAAAACGCAGTGTAGGAAGGCCCTCAACAAGGTGGACCGATGACCTGGTGAAGGTCGCGGGAAGCCGATGGATGCGGGCCGCACAAGACCGGTCAACGTGGAAAGTCTAGGGGGAGGCCTTTGTCCAGCAGTGGACATCTATAGACTGAAGAAGAAGAAGAAGATATCTATAAAGCTGAAGAGTTTGTTTGTTTGTTTATTTCAACGCCCTAATCTCATAAACTACTGGCCCAATTTGAAAAAATATTTATGCCTTGGAAAGGCCATTAATCCAGGAAGACTTTAGACTATATAACATCACGCTGCGACCAATAGGAGCGAAGCATAACTAACGCCACGCGAACAAAGTCGTTAGCAGCCGCTAGTTATGAATAATTAAAGAAGTCCTTACAACTAAAGTATAATAAAAGAAAAAAATGAGTTTCTTGTTGTATATTGTCCCGGTATTCTCACGGTATTGCGACTTATGCGGGTGTAACCGCGAGGCGTAGCTAGCTATCTACGATTTAAATTATTTCAATATAGAAAACAAAATTTTGAAGATATACAATATGTAAAGTAAACCCTGTCCGATCCGTGAAGGTATTGTTAGGTATCGATAACTGATTCTACTAATGCCCACAAAGACAGGCTAAACTTAAAAAAAAAAAAATATTATAATAAAAAAATAAATATTATTTCGCAAAAAGAGGTAACCTAATACATGTGCGGTAAGCAACCTGTTCCGCGGGCGGCGGGGGGCAGGGCACGCGGCACCTGTGACGTAACCGAGTCGCTATTCGCTTATAATAATACCGGTGTTGTCACTTTTTTAAAAATTACCAAATTTCGGGGAAATTGGAATTAAATCCCGGGAAAAAACGATTATTTCAAAATTCATTAGTATTGTTACTATGATGATTATGTAAAATTTTACATTATATTTGGTCAAGTGTTTACCTAACCTTTATTATCCTTATGGGTCGGACAGGGTTTTCTTTACATATTGTATATTATGATGTAGATAGGCTCCGCCCCTCTGGTCTAGGACAAACATGCTTCATCTAGCACCATGCTAAGCTATACATAAGTTTCCATTTGAAAACAATCTACTTTTGAATTATAGGGTTAGTAATAAATATAACTTTGGCAAAATTTATTACATCCTATTACTGCCTGCTACCAGTGTGACCCCACATTCCCTGACACAGTGTTGCAGCGTGTCACACAGTGTCAAAGTGTCGGAGTGCCGTATCTGGAAACAATATGTGATTAGTATCCCATCGCCGACCAGTTAGTGACGTCGTCGCGGACGGTGCACCGCGTTGTCCCTGATCGATTGGCTCGTAATGACATACGAAACTATGGGAATCGTAGTGGACTATAGATGTTGTGTGGATAGTTTTGATTACATACAATATGTAAAGAAAACCCTGTCCGATCCGTGAAGGTATTGTTAGGTATCGATAACTGATTCTACTAATGCATACAAAGCCGGGCTAAACTTTAAAAAAAAATCCCCCTAAAAAAATAAATATTATTCCGCAAAAAGAGGTAACTTAAAACATGCGTCGCGTCCATCCAGGCGCGGGCGAAGAGGGGCAGGGCACGCGGCACGCGGTCGCATCGCTATTCGCTCAGAATTATACCGTCAAAAATAATGTTGTCACTTTTTAAAAATTATCAAATTTTGGGGAAGTTGGAATTAATTCGCGGGAAAAAAAGATAATTTCAAAATTCACTAGTATTGTTACTATGATGATTATGTAAAATTTCATATGTTATTTGGTTATGTGTTTACCTAACCTTTACTATCCTTACGGGTCGGACAGGGTTTTCTTAACATATTGTATATGTGTTCTTCTAGTTTAATCGTGGCGCCAGTTACAGTCAAAAAAGAATCGGAAATGTTATGATTATATTTTAACACGACTGATGTATAGAATAGAATAGAATAGAATACTCTTTATTATGTACACCATATAGATTACAAAAACATAAATATAAAATTTTTACAAAGGGTGACACAATGGGCGGTCTTATCGCTAAGAGCGATCTTTTACAGACAACCTTTGGATGGAATAGTAAGGAAGGAGAGAGAAATAATGTAGGTAGTCTACAGTGTACTATTTACAATTTTACATAGTTTATATAATAAATATACACGTTAAGTGTATCATACTAGTACAATAGATACTTATATACATCTAATTAATAAAAATCATACAAAAGCAAATAAAAAATAATGACAGAACAGAACAAGAACAGAACATGATGAATAGAATATTAATTTTTGTTTATGCGAAACCCGAAACCGTGTCCAGTATTTTTAAGTAAAAAATCTATGTACAAAATTTCAAAAAGATATCATAAAACACCACAAAGTTATGAGCTTGTTATCCTACTTGGTTGTCCAAACAAAAATATGGTCCACGTTCCGTTCGGGCGGACGAGTCGGGTGCATTGACCTGTGACGTCAGCTGAGCGCGTTCATACGCACGCGTTAGCTATGTAACGCGCTCAGTAACCAACACTGCAACCACATGTAATAATGTTTAAATTAATTTGTGAAAAAATATAACATGATGTAAAAATAAATAGTATCGATTCAGTTGCATATAAAAGCTTGCTTACAAACTATATTCAGGTTTCGCATGAACAAAAAATAACGCTGTATATAAATGCTGGAGTGATTTGTTTGACTATTCGGAACTCCAGCGCCATCTTACGGCGCTCGACAGAGTTTAGCCTGAGTTCGTAGTCATTTAGACAAGCTACAGCTACAAAAGCGGTGCGAGCAGAGCGGTCGGGACAATCATAAAATATTGTTATTTTTAATAGTTATAAACTAGTGCTTGACTGCAATCCCGCCTGATGGTAAGCAGTGATGCAATCTTTGTGTGTGTGTGTGGGTGGGTGTGTGTGTATGTTGTGTTGTATGTATAATTTTATTTAAACTGCAAAGCGAGCTTCTATTGCCATACCTAACCAACACCACGCACAATATTATATAGGTATACAATATGTAAAGAAAAGCCTGTCCACTTGACCAAATATGATACAAAATTTTACATAATCATCATAGTAACAATACTAATGAATTTTGAAATAATCCTTTTTTCCCGGGAATTAATTCCAATTTCCCCGAAATTTGGTCATTTTTAAAAAAGTGTCAAAACCGGTATTATTATAAGCGAATAGCGACGCGACCACATCACAGGTGCCGCGTGCCCTGCCCCCCGCCGCCCGCGGAAGGAGTTGCTTAGCGCAGATGTATTAAGTTACCTCTTTTTGCGAAATAATATTTATTTAGGGGGATTTTTTTTAAGTTTAGCCTCTCTTTGTGGGCATTAGTAGAATCAGTTATCGATACCTAACAATACCTTCACGGATCGGACAGGGTTTTCTTTAAATATTGTACCTATATGTAATATGTATGTGTGTGCAATATATACACAATGTAATATAAGTTCCTCTATAAGGAAGAAACAAAAAATTCCAATCCATAAAACATGAAATCCCGCGTTACAAACAGACACGTTCTCAATACGTTCTCCAGTCACAGGTCACAGCACACCACAATCAGTTCACGTCACATTCCCCTTTTTCAATAATAACATTGATATTATTTGGAAGTACGCATCGAATGCAAAACAAGATGAATGGTTGTCGTCCCACGAGCGTGCCCGCGGCGTGTCGGAGCGTGATCGAGCGTGCCGCCGTGACGCTGGGATTATGGCCGCGTCGCTAACGTGACAAAAATGACGACCTCAACACTCAAACGGACGTGTGTTTTGTTTATGACGGGTTTACAGTGCACAGTTGCGCACAGCACGAACTGGACTCCTTTTGTCTTTTTTGCGTTTGGAAAATAGTAACAAATGTAAGATCGTGACTACTATAAAGTTATTATTTTCAAACCGATGGAATGTTTACTGTAAGGTTGCTATTAATTAGGTATGAATACTAAATTATATGCATCAGCTTGTTCAACGAAATTTTAAATTAAATGATACTAAGTACTTCCATTTTTTAATTAAAGTCTAATTTAAATATATATATGTATATACAATATGTAAAGAAAACCCTGTCCGATCCGTGAAGGTATTGTTAGGTATCGATAACTGATTCTACTAATACCCACAAAGTCAGGATAAACCTAAAAAAAAATTCCCCTAAAAAATAAATATTATTTCGCAAAAAGAGGTAACTTAATACATGTGCGATAAGCAACCCCTTCCGCGGGCGGCGGGGGGCAGGGCACGCGGCACCTGTGACGTGGTCGCGTCGCTATTCGCTTATAATATGTAATACCGGTGTTGTCACTTTTTAAAAATTACCAAATTTCGGGGAAATTGTAATTAATTCCCGGGAAAAAAGGATTATTTCAAAATTCATTAGTATTGTTACTATGATGATAATGTAAAATTTTATATCATACTAGCTGACCCGGCGAACTTTGTTCCGCCTTAAAGGCGACACATGATCAAATTTTTTACCGTTTAAATTAGGATAATCCATACTAATATTATAAATGCTAAAGTAACTCTGTCTGTCTGTCTGTTACGCTTTCCCGCTTAAACCTCTCGACCGATTTTGATGAAATTTGGCACAGACAATCTTTAGACCCTGAGAAAGGACAAAGGCTACCTTTTATTGAAAAAAAAAAATGATAATCCCGAGGGAAATCTAAAAAGCGCGATATAACCGAATTCCACGCGGGCGTGGCCGCGGGCGGAAAGCTAGTTGTTGTTGTTGTTGTGTAGTTGTTGTTGTTGTGTGTTTATTTGCCACTTTGCGCCTGCTGAAAAACTATAATTTTTGCAGGCGCGAAAACAAATGACGTGGAAGGTCTTCTGACTCGTGAATATGCCACATATAATTGGCCATGGGAAAAATATGGATGTTCGAGATTAAGACCACAAACTTTCAACGATTGGCCTTGTGACTTATTTACAGTCATGACGAATGCAAGACGGATCGGCCTGTTAGTTGGGATCATCGGGATCCTCGGAATATTAAAGGTGAGGAAGTTCTCTCCTCACCTTTAAATTTATCTTTAGAGTACATATTGTGGCGTAAATCAAATTATTCATCAATTTACTTACCACCGTGTCCTGTTGCACAGTTATGGTTGGTTTAAGTATCGAATCATGATTACTACGGAAACAATCTTTAGTTGTAAAGTGTGCGGTGGTCAGCCAGGTACATCCAAGGAGTTTAAAAATTCCATTGGATATTTGGATATCTGCATTTGTTACACAGTCAATAAATTTGAAAGAATGCAGTGTACCAATGATCTCATTCTGAATTGTGTAGTTTTAGTCATCTACATCTTTATTTTCAGCTGCCGATATTGCTCGCTTACTCAACCATTCATTATTTTTGAGGTTAGTAATGATGTTTGGGAATACTTTGTTGATGAGTTCGTGTTTCGATAACACAAAGTTACAGAAATTCGGACGAAATAAAATTAGTCCGCTCGATTCGTCGACAGGTACTCGACCATTACCGATATTCAGCAATTTCTCAGAGAAATCTTCTGCAGATGTATCGTTCAGCAATGCAACTCTCATGTTTGTTGTCAGCTGAAGTTTCTTAACATAGCGCCATAGATTCGATGATTTGAGGCAAACTTTTATTGCATTGGCAGCAGTCAATCTGGAAATTACTGGCAATGTTTGGCGGAAATCGCCAGACAGTAAAATCATTGTGCCTCCAAAACATCTCGAGTCATTACCTAGGTCTTGCAATGTTCGATTAAATGCTTCCAATGCACGTTTATACGCCATTTAGCATTCGTCCCAAATGATGATCTTCGATTCGGATAAAACATTGGCATTGGAGCGCTTTGTAATGTTACAGGTTGGTCCTTCAATAGATTGAAGATTTAATGGAAATTTTAATGCAGAATATGCCTTCTAGCAACGTGGCTGTTATTCCAGAAGAAGCAACTGTAACAGCAATGTTGGATCTTGCGTGAACAGTGGCTAAAACTACTGACATGAGGAATGTCTTACCAGTTCCACCAAACGCTAGTATGCAAGCAGTAATCATTGTTGCAATCGTATTGAAAAGCTGCCTGAATCAAATCAGCATTTGCTGAATTTCTTCTTGTGTTTCATAAATTATCTATATTTACTCGATGATTTCGCATTGTCAACCAAGCCATTTCACGGGCTGCTTCCCTTTGCTCTTGTGAGTCAGAACCACGCCGTCGAGCCATACTAAGGCGGCGCTCTTCACGTGCAATTTCTTGCTCTTCTTCAGTGCTAATCTAGTCAGGAGTGTTCTTCGGTATGACTGAGTAACTTTCGGGTGCGTTTATGTTGAAATATTGTTTTAAGATAATATACGGTTTTATTATTCATTAATTATGCTTTAAATCACACAAATTTGGCGGTATTTCTGTGTGGTCTATGAAAATGGTAAGAAAGCTGAACGCAAATATTAGGGTGTTATAATATTTTTTAATAGCATAACGTTATACTATCTTCTTCTTCTTCAGCCTATAGATGTCCACTGCTAGACAAAGGCCTCCCCCAAGGCGTACGTTGTGCTATATTATACAAATATAGCTGACACACGTCACGTGGCTACACGTTGTATCCATGGACGTATTTAAATATTTTTGAGAGTTGGTAGCACTGTAAGGTTGGCACCCGTCAAACATGTCAACCTATTAATTATTATTTTTATATTTTGAAATTTAAATACACGATGTTATGAGCAAACTTGATATTATGTTGTCGATTCAAAAGTCTTATTTTAATGCGTTCTTCAATTCGAGTGGGACTGAGAGAACAAATACTGTGAAGTGTTTGACAGAAAGTATGTGGTCAACTTTTATATGGGAAAATGGAATTGTCGTTTTACTCTATCTTACTCGCAATTTTTCCTTATTTGCTCACCGTTTAGACCTACCCTGGACTACGACAAACATTTTAAAACCAAAATCAGCTCAATCGGCCCAGCCGTTCTCGAGTTATAATCATACTAACGAACAACAATTCATTTTTATTTATATAGATTTGATCAAGTGATTACCTAACCTTTATTATCCTTATGGGTCGGACAGGGTTTTCTTTACATATTGCTTGTTTTTATTGTTTATTTTTTATTATTGCTTGATATATATATATATATACACACATCAAAAGTGTCTAGGGATCAACATATATTTTTGCAATAACTTTTCTCCTGATTGATATTAATTAAAATTTTCTTTAAGGATTCATCAAATAAAGTGTTTTCGTTTGTCACAGTAACGATAAACCAAGTCACCTTTGCATTAATAAAGAAATTTGCCATTTTCCTAATAAAGGGATATTTGACATTTGAACCACTAACACAAAAGTTCGAAAAAAAGACTGAAATAACAGTTTTCTCTAAAATTTTATTGGGTAACTTAAACAATTAATAATCCGTGTTTCTACCGCGAACACTAACAACACAAGAACATCGGTTTGGCATACTCAAAATGAGTTCATCCAAATCACGCTGTGGAATGGCCGCCCATGTTCGTTGCAACAACAAAAAAAGGTCTTCTTGCGACTGGATACCCTCCATATTCGGCAGAGCTCTTCTCTGTAGCATATCCCATGCATGCTCAATCGGGTTCAAGTCTGGCGACTGAGCAGGCCAGGGCAGGACATTGATGTTAGCTGCGGCGAGAGTCTGTCTTACAACTCTTGCGGTGTGCGGTCGTGCATTATCATGCATTAACTGAAATAAGGGACCGATTTGCACTTGTAGAGGAACGATGACGTCTGATACAATCGTTTCAGCATAAATTTGAGCGTTGAGGTTGCCTCTGATCCAAATCAACTCAGTTCTTCCGCCGATCCAAATACCCGCCCATACCATGATGGTTCCACCACTATAAGGATGGACTTCCTGGCAGGATTTTAATCGCTGTTGGCGTCCAGGGGTTCTCCAGTGTCGTATACGTCTTGTATCCGGTCTCATACCAAAACGAGACTCATCAGAAAAGCACACGAAACGCCATTGTTCTTCTGCCCAATTTCTGTGTTCAAGAGCCCATTGATATCGAATCCTACGATTGTGCATTGCTATAGGTGGTACCCGTAGCGGTCTTCGGGAATGAAGGTTCACTTCATGCAAGCGGTTTCTGACTGTTTGGTCGCTAATTAAGTTCCCTGAAGAGTGATGAAGCCTCACGGCTAACATCATGGCGGTTATTGTTGGAGCTCTTCGAGTTAAGATTTGAATGTATCGGTCTTGTCTCCGTGTGGTGCAGCGATACCGTCCTCCATGGCGCTCAGCCACGGTACCAGTGCTTCGGTAACGTGTCCAAAGTCGACTGATAACACTCTGACTTGTATTCAGAGCTAAAGCCACAGTACGTTGCCGGGAACCAGCTTCTATCATTCCCACGGCTCTGAGCATTTCTTCCCTGCTTAAATGACGTCGCCGCTCCATAATAACGTTGGTTTTAATCAGTAGTAGGGAAACAGTAGCACTAATAATGTCTTCAATGCGTTGTATGTTTTTATAGGGAAAATATTGACAGCTGATTTTCATCTTTTACTCGAATTTGATTCACAGTTCCTGATTCAAATTATGAAATGCACCAAAAAGGATCCATATAAATTTATAAAATCATAAATTTATTACAAAGCCACATCTCAATCTCAAGAAATCCGCATAAAAATGCTTGATCCCTAGACACTTTTGATGTGTGTATATATATATATATATATATATATATATATATATATATATATATATATATAATATATATATTATATATATTATATATATATATATATATATATAAACACCTCTTTGCACACTTAGTTGATCTAGCCGCGATCCCGAACACAATAGACTCCACCTTTAGCACGGAATAACTTTAATCCAGTTGCGTATTTCTCGGGCGGAGTGGCAACGTCACATTCGGTTAAGCGATGTTGCCAAACATATTCGTCGATAGGACATTATACTCGATAAAAATTTTTCAACAATTTCACGCATTGGTGGATCCATAACGGCTAAATTTTTTGAACCCACGAGGACTTTTTAGCTCTGAATATATTTCAAAAATCAATTACTTGTGTTGAACCATTTATATACTCGTACTTTCAGTTCTTTTGATCCGATACCTATACCGTAACAGTTGATCAAATAGGAATTTATTGTAGCTAATCTAGATATTTTATATTCGCAATGCTCCATACATTGTAAGATCTATATATATTTTTTAACAATTCCATGCATTAGTGGATCCATAACGACTATTTTTTTTAAATGCACAAAGACTTTTTGGCTTGGAATATATTTCAAAAATCATTGTCTTATGTTGATCCATTTATATACTCGTACTTCCAGTAATACATCTTTTGATCCGATATCTATATCGTAACAGTTGATCAATTATGAATTTATTATAGCTAATCTAGATATTTTATATTCGCAATGCTCCATACATTGTAAGATCTATATATATTTTTTAACAAGTCCATGCATTAGTGGATCCATAACGACTATTTTTCTTAAATGCACGAAGACTTTTTGGCTTGGAATATATTTCAAAAATCATTGCCTTATGTTGATCCATGTAGCTACTTCGTAATACTTATTTTGATCTGAAGATGTACTGGTACCGTACCGGTCGATCAATTATGTTTAGTATGAAGTCAAAGTTATTGTTATTAATATTTAAAGAGGTTGAATTTTGCGTATGGGGTTTTTATACTTTATTTCTAACTTACCATTTATATTAAGTTTTTAAACTCTATTCATCGAAATCAATCTAATTAGTCTAAACACGATATCGGCGCTGCATGTTTTGGGCTGAAAATATTGTGTGGACGGCCTCGGTTACACTCAATGCAATTAACACTGCTTGTATAGACTTCTTTGCTAGAAATTGTATGCGAATACATATTATTATTAAATTTGAAGTTTCAGTTTTAAGCGTTGAATTTTGCGTAGCGGTTTTTTAAGGTATTAATCAGGTACTTAGAAAGAAAAATTGTTTACTCCTTCCAAACAGAACGCACATTACAATAATAATACTAAAAAATAATAAACACAAAATAAAGAAAAAGAAAAAAAAAGTAATATAATTTACTAAAAAGCCTCGTACTCAAAATAAAACAATGTTTTCCTGATGTTATAATCCGAGTCAGGAGTTTTGGCGGGAAAGTTAAGCTGAGCTTCGATTGTTCCATTGGAGTTATAAATTATTTAAAGTGTTCTTTACTAAATAAAAGTGCGAGATTTATGTAGTAAAAAGTGCATTCAGTAAATAATTCATAAAGAACATTGAGATATCCTAGCGTAGTGTGTACAATAAACATGTGTACCATTTATAATATATTTGTAAATTAAAAAATATAAACTCAACCGCACGTTAGTGGAAATAAAATCATATTTGCTACTTACTAAGTAATAAAGGTAATAAAGATCTGTGGATCTGGTGGATGATTTCTCAGTCTACTCAAAGTTACATACCTAAGTGTGTTATTATAAAAATAGTTTCGCTTACCTAGCCGCGTTATATTTTAGCGAAAGAAAGCGCTTTTCTCTAATCAAATCAAATTAAATCATTTATTTGTTAACACAGGTAAATATTGACAGATCTTACAAAGAATAATAATGATATGATGAATGAATAATAACGGTTTGTGGTAGGTACTGGAACGCGTTAGACACATGGAATGTCAACTTTAGCGGCCGCAATTTCGAAATAGGGAGTTTGCGTTTCGTTCCAACGTCCTAGTTTGAATTTCTTTCGAAAAAAAACTGCATTCGAAACATGGAATACCAAGGAGGTAACTAATAAAAGGTTTTATTCAAATTTTGGACTATCTTGCAAATAGACAGTAGTAGATTGTTTGTTGAAAAAAACGAAAGAACATTATAATAGCGCGGGAAAAAATATCATTGTCCATTATTCGTTACTGAACTTAAAAAAGAAAATTATGTATTTGATTTCCGCAGATTATTTCAGAAAAGTAGTTAGTAAACGCCTGCGTGATTTCACCGTATACTGCTTAGTATGATACTATTGTCATCGGCAGCAGCGCGGGCGTTAAGACTAAAGGATTCGACCTCGGGCAATAGCAATAAAAAAGTTAGTAATCACTGTCAAATTCCTATAAAATTTAAATTTGTTGTTAAAGTTGTCAACAGAAAAATTATTTTCTTTTGGCAGTTTAAGTGTTTACCCGACTTCAAAAAAAAGGAGGAGGTTCACAATTCGTTGCAATCTTTTTTTTTATGTATGTTCATCGATTACTGTAAGACGCCTGGACCCGTTTGCGAAATTCTTGTTTTATTTGAAAGGGTGGTCCCATAGTCACCATAGATCTGATGATTAAAGATTAGAGGAATCAAGGAAAACTTTCAAAACTTTTACGGGCAACTAGTGCATTTCTAGTTATTTTCATTAAGTATTTTAAAGCACTACAATTTAGTAAAGATCTGGAGTAGATATGAAGTCGGGAGACAGTTGATGGAACTCCTCGACAATTCACAGCAACTACCTTGTGTTTGAACTTGATTAATTTGTATTAATAAGAACATTACACCTAAATGGGTTGTAACTGTCATTAAGGCTCTGATGATGAATACAAAGGCCAGTTCAGGTAACTTCTCAACGGTTTACAGTAGTTCCCTTGTTTTTGGATTTAATTATATATTGATGAGCAATTTTCACCGATATGCATTATTATGAAAATCTGTAGTAGATTTGATGATGAAGACCACGACCGACAAACATTCATTTTAGCCCACATATTTTTTTTTTTAAATAATTATAAACTAGCGCTTGACTGCAATTCCGCCTGATGGTAAGCAGTGATGCAATCGTTGATGGTAAAGCGCGCTAGTTTATTAAGTCCATTCACTTACAAAACCTTAGTGAATAGGAAGGAAGACGGCAGTTGAGCGTCGACAACGCTGCGCCAGAGGGAGATTGATGTGAGACCCTCCACGACCAAACTCCCGGCACAACAACATTTGGCGCATCGTACCCGGCACACATCGCAACACAACTGCTCAGACCCGTCCTCCGTACGGCTTCACCAGAAATCAGGCCGGAACACGACGAATCGCTTGGCGGCAAGTCTTTGTCTGGTGGGTGGTAACTTCTGCCGGCAGCCGATGTTATGGCCTACCACCGAGCAAAGGCACCGAGCATAGCTGCAAAGTTCTTATCAATACGAATTAATCAAGCATTAATCATGCCCGGGCTAGTAGGGAATCAATCCGGTCCGAAAGAGAGGCCATGGTTGAGCGAATGAGTGTTGCACTGCAGGCAGTCTCCGAATGGGGCAATGCCAATCTTGTAGCATTCAATGCCGCCAAAACACAAGCGTGTCTTTTCACCGCCAAAAGGAGCCCGTTCACCTTGGCTCCTACTTTTCGAAATGTGTCCTTGGAGTGTTCCGACCGCCTTCAGCTTTTGGGGGTTGAGATTTCCTCGAACCTTAACTTTGGGCAGTTCATTGAGTCCAAGGCCAAGGTGGCTGCCAGGAAACTTGGCGTTATCGCAAAGGTCCGGCAGTACTTCACACCTGCGCAGCTTCTAATGTTATACAAAGCACAGGTCCGTTCGTGTGTGGAGTACTGCAGCCACATTTGGGATGGTGCTGCCAAGTGTCACCTGGCCACTTTGGATTCAGTGGAGAGACGTGCAAAGAGGCTGATTGGTGACCCTGATCTAACTTGAGTTGGTCTCCAAAGCCTAGAGCACAGGCGTAGAGTAACCAGCCTTTCGATGTTCTACAGGATGCATTTCGGGGAGTGTTCGAGGGAATTGCATGATTTAATTCCCCCATCTTCGTTCCACCAGCGGACGACCCATCGTACGGCTGGTTTCCACCCTTACGTTGTTAACACCACTACGATCCGGACGAAGCGTTTCGCCTCCTCCTTTATACCGCGTACATCGGGGGACTGGAACAATTTGCCAGCGGCGGTGTTTCCGTCGGACTACAATTTGAGTGTCTTTAAGGCTAGAGTGAATAGGCTCTTAATAAACTAGTGCGCTTTACCATCAACGATTGCGTCACTGCTTACCATCAGGCAGGATTGCGGTCAAGCGCTGGTTTATCATATGTAAGAAAAAAAAAAAAAAAAAAAACACAAACGCAAGGTGGCTGCTGTGAATAGTTGAGGAGTTCCCTCGACTGCCTATAGTCTTCATCATCAGATTTACTACAAACCATCATTTTAACCCATATAGGTGCAAAATTCTCATCAATATAAATGAATTAAGTCCAAACACAAGGTACCTACTATTAACCGTTGAAGAGTTCCCTGAACTGGCCTTTGCTTTTATCACCAGAGCCTTCATGACAGTCATAACCCATCTTTTTGTAAAGTTCTTATCAACACAAATTAATCAAGCACAAACTCAAGGTAGCTGCTGCGAATAATTGAGGAGTTCCCTTGACTTTCTCCCGGCTCCATCATCAGCTATACCAGACCTTAACCAAATTGTAGTTCTCTGAAATACTTAATGAAGATACTTAGAAATGCACTAGTCGCCCCTACGATTTTTGGAAGTTCCTCTTGATTTCTTTAGTCTTCCATCATCAGATCCTGACTATGGGACCATTTAGAAAGTTTACCTTTTCTAACATAAAAAGAATTTTGTAAATCGGTCTAGGCGTCTGAGATTTATCGGTGAACATACATAAAAAAGTAACTGCTGCTTATCCAATCACTTCACGCCCTTGACAAATACTGCGCCCTGATTGGCCCATTTGAATTGGATCAACAACTGCCCAGACGCCAAAAAGGTGGATTTGTATAAAACAGCCCTTAATTATTGTTATTACTTATTATTATTCAGCGTGACACATGTGGCTCCGAACGGACCTACATATTTATGGGCAGATGGCATCGGATCAAGAAAAGGCCCCCGGATCAACAAGTGAAAATGGATCAACAAATTACTACCTATACGGCACGTCTGATCAACAAAGTGCCCAAAGGGATATCTATATATATATATATATATATATATATATATATATATATATATATATATATATATATCAAGCATTCCCTTACTATTAGACGATGTTCTGATTACATATATGTATTATCTTTTATGACACCAGGCTACGCCATACTCTTATATACCTACACAATCAGTACACAGTCCTCAACTTTAACGCATGGTTATGGCGTTTTAGTGACGTCATAGGGTTGGGAACTTCACCCACGCTGGTTGCTATCACTCTTTAACACAATACAAATTTCATTTTCAGTGTACTTATATTATCACTATTTACTATATTATGACAGGTTTGGACAACACTATTTACTACATTGCCGTGATAACTTAACGTCACGTTAAAAGAGAGTCCATGGACTTCCTTGCCCATTCTTCTCCATAGGTACCTACTCTTTGGAATGGGCGACTAGCTTCATCTTATTGACTGACCGACCTTCTGACAAATTCAAAAGTGCCTGTAGCTGGTTTATTTGAAATAAATGCTTTGATTTGATTAAAATTTCCATTTTGATGTTAAAAATGACTTGCCGTTATCAGTCGGCCGTGTTTTCTTTTTTTTGGTGATTTCCAGTTTTTATGAATTTTTTACTTATCGCGAATTGTCTGTCCTTATTTGTATTGCGCAGATTTATGACTTGAAGATCTTCAATCATTTTCAAGAAATTAAAATGAACTTCTTCTGTTATGATAGCTAGTTCTATCGCTTTGTAGATACCGCTGATGCCCCAAATTAAAGCAACCTGTAAATATTGTATCTTGGTTCATGGGCGTACCCAGGGGAGCGGCAGGGGGGCAGCTGCCCTCCCTGGAATTCTCGTAGAACTCCCCAAATTACTAAAGAAAGTATAAACGAGGACTAATCTCTAACTTTTAAATAAACCACGCAGTAGACACTAACAAAATGAACGCTGTAATTGTCAACAAACCGTGTCCGCCTATAGCGCTCAAAGATTACTCACTCTTCAAATTTGACTTCCCCTCCAGCCAGAAGCAAGGTTTTGGTTGGTGCGCACGCCTCCATATCAAGTTATACATAAAAATATAAGCTGACTTCTCGTTGTACAAACAACATATACAGTGTGAGGTCAGCTAAGACTGGAAATATGAACCTGCTGAATTTAGTTTGATGAAAATAATTTAAAAAACATTTATCAATTTAAGTTCGTCTGTTAGTACCGTCCTTGCCAAGTATTTTTAATTTGGTGCCTTATTAACGAAATTCTTCATATCTTTCTTTGTTAAAACTTTGGATTTCTTGGCCTTGTAGTCGTTCGATAATTTGTTGAGAAAATCCGTCATATTTATATACTTAAATTATGTTCCATGTTAGTGGTTCGGATTTCGCAATTAGTTCTTCAAGTGGAACATCGTTAATATTTACTTAATTATGTCTTGTGGTATCTATGCATATACCTAGTACTAAAATTTAATATGTTCTCCAAAAGGTTGAACTATGCGTTAGTTTTTTTTTTTTTATATATATAATAATTATAAACCAGTGCGTGACTGCAATCGCGCCTAATGGTAAGCAGTGATGCAATCGTTGCTGGTAAAGCACGCCAGTTTTTAAGAGCCTATTCATTCAAAAGACTGAGTGAATAGGAAGGAAAACGGCAGTTGAGCGAGGTGATGCAATGTTAAATCCAACAACACGACTAACGACGCTGCGCCAGAGGGAGACTCCCGACACAACAACATTTAGCGCATTGTACCCGCCACACATCGCAATACAACTGCTCAGACCCATCCTCCGTACGGCTTCACCAGACATCATGCTGGAACACGACGAATCGCTTGGCAGCAAGACTTTGTCTGGTGGGTGGTAACTTCTGCCGGCAGCCGATGTTATGGCTTAGCATCGAGCTTTGTGACCTTGACGGCAGCAGATTAAAGAATATTTCTTTTCCTTTTACTTCCATTTGCAAATTAGGGTATCCAGTCTCACGAGATAATGACATTTTCATGTTGTAAAATAAACTACGGTCACCAAATGGATTGCAATTAGAGAAAAATTCTAATTTGATTTCGGGCGCTTTTTTACTTCTTCTGTAACCGTAACGCAACGCACGCACTCTTCCGAATAGATCGCCGCCATTTGCACCATTTTCAAAAATAAAATTTTGTTCTTTTTTTATGAAACAACTCATGGTTATTCTAATTATGAATAAACAATTTTCCGTTTTTTTGTTTTAGAAAAAAACACTTTTGCCCCTACGTAGAGGAAAATATGCTGTTTTTTCCTCGCTCTTTTACACTATAAGGATGATGGGTTACCTCGATCTGGTACGCTATAATGACGGTTTTTTAAACTGTAAAGCAAGAGGAGTGAAAAGCTTAATGTTGAATGTTCTTTGATTATAAGTTTTAATATTATAATATTTAGCCAAGTTTAATAAATTACCTACGTCTTCTTCTTCTACATCATCTCAGCGTTAATCCCAGTTGCATCTGAAGCTTTTTTAGCTTTGGAGTCTGGGGTCCACTCTAACAGTCTAGTTAGACTGTTAAAGCGGACCAATTTCGCTGATTTTGGCTAAACTTCGATATTTTCCATCAAGCGACTGCCATATGACCTTCCAACCCATAGGCGATATCGAAGCAGATAGCGGTTAGACCACTTGTTGAATTTTTGAGGGCTCCAACAACCAGTAACGACTGTCATTCGACGTTTGTATGGCAACCGGGACCAACAGCTGAACGTGCATTCCGAGGTACGGCAGACGAGTGTAAATATTCATATTCATGCATACAAATATTTTCCCTGCGCGGGGATCGAACCTGCGCCTACTTGCGCAGCAGCTGCGTTCGCTACCGCTACGCCACGGAGGCTGTCGTTATGACCTTTAATTGTATTTGGTTTAATTTACTATTTGCATGCGTTTAAGTTTGTAAAAATTTCACGCTGCCATAAGCAAGACTGTGATACCTGTAGTTTTAATTATCTTAAACACAATTTGAAGGCAGAAGTATTTACTTGACTGGCTTTCATGCCTAGATACAAAACTTTATAGCCTTTCTTAAAAATAAAAATTGAACAACACAGCGATCTCTTTGCTTCAGGCTCTTTATCAACTATCACAGAAATAAGCCAACAGCTTCCAGACTCATTTACTTTGCCCTTGAAAATGAAAAAAATTAAATATTGTACCTACTTTTATTTTACACTAGCGGCCGCCAGCGACTTCGTTCGCGTAAAGTTAGTTATGCTCCGCTGCTATTGGTCGCAGCGTGATGATATATAGCCTAAAGCCTTCCTGGATTAATAGGATTTCTAACGCTAAAATAATTTTTCAAATCTGACCAGTAGTTCCTGAGATTAGCGCGTTCAAACAAAGAAACAAACATACAAACAAACAAACTCTTCAGCTTTATATATTAGTATAGATACAAATTATTATATTAAAAAAATCAACGATGCCAATTCAAAAAAAAAAAACATGTTAATTTTGTTCAAAAAGAACAATTATGTTTCTCAAACATTTCAAATTAATAACTTAGCTTCCTCAAAATAATAGTATAGAAAAAGCTAAATACTTGCGCGGAACTTGGTAAAAAACTTCGCTAATTAGATTATTATCCTAATTATAAATTACCAACGAAGTTTTCCCGATTAAATTTTTACGAAAACATTTCAGAGTCATTCAACTGGATATTAATCGTTTTTTTTTCCTGTTTTTTGACATAATTCATAATTCCATTCAATATGAAAATGAATTGTGAAGAAAGCTTGTTTTTATCGTTTAAAATGTCTCTAAAGTCGCGTCCTAACTGGAACAGAATATGGCGCGAGTATATTGTACTATCGTCGTGCTCGTACTGAAGATGATAATCGTGCGATCGATCAGTCCACGTACGGACGACAGCAGGTCCAGCTACCCCAAACTGTCAGATATTCCCAATTAACCTTGAGCCTTAATGCTTTAGAGATAAAGTTGAAAATCTAATACGGAAATCTGACAGATTGTAGTAGCTTGATGTGCTGTCGTCTGTATATACGTCATTATTCAGTTAAACGGCCGCGTAATATGTTTTACTTTTCGCAGAAATTTCGCGTTCAGTTATGACGTCTGTAATAACATTTCTTTTCTGTGTATTCTAAATAAGTTACAATATTTGTCTATGGTGTACATAATGAAGTGAAGAGTATTCTTTTCTAAAACTCCACTCTATGTTTGTCAGTCTATCAATCTACCTGTCTGTCTGTCACCAAGCGGCATCTCATGAACTAGAAAATAACTATAATAGCAAATGAAGTGTTGCCGCTATAATTACGAATACTAAAACAGAATAATATATTTTTATACCTATATTATAATGGTATGGAAAATCGTGCGCGGATCCCTCCATAAAACTGGAAATTTTTCAACATAATACTACTCTACGGATTTTGATGCTCCATAAATTTAAATCGCAAAATTTTGTTTGATTTAAGAATAAGAAAACTATAGAATCGCTTGCTCTGAGATTGATTCGATTTGATACGATCAAAACAAGACATCAGTTAGGAATATATTTTCTGTTGTGTCTACAATAAAACAAACAAATAAATAGGTACCTAGATTCGTTTCTGTGACATGATCTCCTTCAAAGAACATAATTTATTTCATTTTCTTTTATACCGCAAATAGATGATTTAATTCCCCCATCTCCATTCCACCATCGGACGACCCGTCGGCGACTTTCCACTCTTTCGTTGTTAACACCACAACGATCCAAACGAAGCGTTTCGCCTCCTCTTTTATACCGCGTATATCGAGAGACTGGAACAATTTGCCAGCAGTGGTGTTTCCGTCGGACTACAATTTGAGTGTCTTCAAGGCTAGAATGAATGGGCTCTTAATAAACTAGTCCGCTTTACACATGATTTTCTGATATCTTCAAAAACCAACACATCTTTTGAATACATATTCTTCTTAGACTTATTGTATTATTTTTACTTATAAGATACAACCCTAGAATCAGGAGATCAGAATGATAGTAAGACTGGTTACATTCCCGAACTTATCATTGAAAGACACTCTAGATAACAACAATATTGGAAAATTGTGCCTTTGGAGACTCTTACGTCATCCATGACTGTGTCGAGTAATAAGGAAAAGAACCTTTTTTATATCTCGAAGATATCGCTCCAATGAACTTATGAACGCTTTGCAAGGAGGTACTAGACTATCTCTATTGTATTTATATTACAGAAAGTGTGATGTGTGGCCCGACAAAATATAGGTAGGTAATGTCTTACGCGGCAGTACATTGTAGAAGGCCTTATACTAAATTAGTCTCCGGTCATACCTAGCGGTTTAAGTTTGAACACTTTACATAGTCGTACCTTCCATACCTTCTAACTTTGTAGTATAAAGTATAGCCAACTCAGCGATCTAAGCAACAATGATGTTTCATTGTAATTCAGTCTAGTTTGAAAGTCGTAAAATAGCTCCTAGGATATCCGTATGACTAGCACTTGTTTTAAGAACTTGACTTGGAGTATTTACTTATTGACTCAATCTCGAATGACTTCTCCCGCTCTGAGCGGAGCGGAAAGGCGTATCAGACTTTTACTGACTAAAACCCACCCGTGTTTCTTCACTTGCCTGTGCGACGGCTAGGGTCACGGTTTCTTGTTTAGCCAACCCGCAACCCTGACCAAGGAGGCATCGGTCTTCGTGGACCCCGTCACGATGTGCTAACATCTCTTTGAGGTGCGCGTAAAACCCGACGCGCCGTCGACTCGGGCCTGGTCCTTACCGGGCGGCGAGCTGCCCACTGCTCACCGCCCGCGTTCGCGGAGATCGGTGTGGTCTCCCGACCAGGGCGTCCCCTGCGGTGGCTAGTGGCATGAGGGCGCTGGGATTCCCGCTGCCTCACGCACTCCGCGTCCAGCTTTGCCAGCATCTCTGCTTCGCAGAAGGAGGTGACGGCCTGCCATGCACTCTCGCTCCGGATCATGGCCTGGACCAGGGTCGGACGCGAGAAATCGCCGCCGATCGCCACTACGAGGACACATCGTGCTCTACACAAGCCGGGCAGACCTCCACCTTATGCTCTACCGTGTCCTCAGGGCGATCCACACAATGGTGACACCCCGGCGTTTCCTCCTACCTTATACGGAACAGGAACCTCCCGAAACAACCGTATCCGGTGAGGACCTGCGTCAGGCGAAAGGTGAGGGCGCTGTGGCGCCTCTCTATCCACTCCTCAAAGAGGGGACTTACCGTCTATGCTCAATCCTTAATCTACATCTATTCTTGGACTGTTTGAATGTGAGTCTTGAACTATTTGAACTGAGTTCATTTAGACATTCTAATCAGATTTTGATCGAAACAATAACTCTCTCAATTTACTTAAAATCACACAATTTACACTGTATTGAAGTGATTTGAACAAGCATATAATTTCAATGTCGTATCGGTTTTTGCAACGATGCACGTCGACACCACGTCTGGGTCACAAGGCTGCTATTAGCAGGCTACAATACCCACATGTGCGAGACTTTTCCTCCGATTCTATTACAGATCAGATCTTGTTAGAAATAGATCGTGTTGTTGATCAGCTTTTGTTATTTTTCTTCAATTCGTTTTATTTTCCCGGAGACCTAGATGTTATACTACAATATAGTTATATATTTCGTACAACCCTTGACGGTAGGTCACCCATTCAAAAGGACTTTATTAGTTATATCTATTTGTGATTTTTTATTTGACTTTAATTTGCTTTTTTTTTCTTTTTAATAACTATAAACTACCGCTTGACCGCAATCCCACTTGACGGTAACCAGTGACGCAATCGTTAATGGTAAAGCGCGTTAGTTTATTAGAGCCTATTCACTCAAAAAACCTGAGTGAATAGGAAGGAAGACGGCAGCTGAAAGAAGTGATACAATCTTAAACCCAACAACACCACCAACGATGCTGCGCCAGAGAGAGACTGATCTATTCTGGAGACCCTCCACGACCAAACTCCCGACACAACGACATTTGGCGCATCGTACCCGGCACACACCGCAACACAACTGCTCAGTCCCGTCCTCTGTACGGCTTCCCCAGACGTCATGCCAGAACACGATGTAATTTCTTCCGGCACCCGATGTTATGGCTTACCACCGAGTGAACTTAATTCTACTAACTTAATCGTAATATGCACGAAATAATAAAAAAAATACGAAATAATCGCCAACCCGCATTGAGCAAGCATGGTGATTACGCTCAATCCTTTTCTGTTTGAGGGGAGACCTGTGCCCAGCAGTGGGACGTCAAAATGGTTGATGATGATTGTACGAAATAAAGGCACTGACTTTAATCGGTAGCTGTTTATTGTAGTTTTGATCGGCGGGAAACAAGTTTGGCCGTACAATCTGTGTAGGAAACTAAATAGAAATGCGTTATAATTACTATTTAATTGGGCAATGAAATAAATAACTGTACTAAAATCCCCAAACGTATACCCGTTCAGTCAGTTTTGATGAAAACTTAGTTACAAATTGCAATTAGTCGCTACGAAAACCTTGAAAGTTGCGCTTACTTGGCACGACCGTGGTCGGTCACAACTCGAACGTTACCTATGAACTGCCGAACTAATTATACCACTGCCCATTCCAACAGTTTAAGTACCTATTCATTTATTGTAACATTTGAGTATTTTTGTACTGACATTGTATGATGAAATAAATAACAGACCAATTTTCTTTTTATTACTGTTCATGTTTTAGTATCACACAGATTTACCGCCGCTGCTAAAAATAAATGTCCGCCCGTAATGTTTTAACTAATCATAATAATGTTTACTAGCAGTTGTAAAAAATATTACCCAATAATAAACCTTCCCAGAAATATTCAAGGAAAATGGTCATTCAACTTTCTGTGGCGTATTTGTGTTCACATAGGCACACATACCTACTAGCGCAATCAGATTATTTTAGCATAGCGTCAGACTGCGACTTGAGACAGAGTAACTTGACTAGAGTCGCAGAAATTAGTCGAGGCATTAAAGTCGCACACAACACAAAGTTTTATTCACAACAGTGCAATATTTAAATCAGATGCTCGTCTCATATGGTGGACGTATGTTATCACATACAGTAGGGAGATACAGAAGGTTCACTACATACTATACATATATGATTTTATCTTTGATTTTATTATTGGCCAATAAACTACTACAATATAAAATATTTATATTGCAGCCCACTACATTGTCCTCATGGTAAATGATAAATAAATTGTTTATTTTCTGTAAGTAGGTTTGAAGAAACACTTTAACAAACCAATTTTATTTTTTATTTTTTTTAACTAAATGGGTTCGGCGTTTCCTGTCTAACTACTCTGAAAAAAGGACGAAACAAACTCAGAGGTCACAGTCTGTTTTAAAATAAAGACTTCTTCAACTCAAAACTTCTTCAACTTAATCTTGGTTAGGTTAAATGAACACCATGTAAAATTGATGTCTGAAATGGTCTTTTGAAGAAAGAACCACATAGGTTGAGTGGGCCCCTCCTGTTAATGCACGCATTTGTCCGAAATCGGGTAGCTCAACTCAAAACTTAAGCAGCTCAATGATTCGGTGAAAAATAAAAATTTAAAAATATTATATTAAGATAATAATAAAAAGTAAAAGAACTAAAACCCAACTACGACAAAAAACGACACTGAAAAAGTATAAAACAAGATTTTCAGAATACTGAACTGAACAAAGTTGCTAATGTAGTTGTAAGTAAATGGACACAGTAGAGTCTACCAAGATGCCTTCGTTGTAAATTGACAATAATGTCATACAATACTATTCTGAAGTATGCAATATTCACTATGTAGAGATAAATTTTCATGTTTGGAAAACCGCAGTCACACGTTATCAAAGTGCTATGGTAGGTAGGTACATGTAACGTGTGACTACGCCTTTCAGACCCCCTCACACCGTCAAATTCAGTGAGGCAAGGCTCGATTCTGCTAAGTCCGTTAATATCTGCTTTTATGGATGCGTCGTCAAATTGTATGAGAACAGCGCTTGGCTGTTCTCTCTGTTCGAACTGATCGCGCCGAAGAGCAGGCCATTCGAAGGCTTTCACCACTCCCCTCGCTCCGTTTACCAAACCCTGGTTTACATTCAAATTTCTACGAAGCATTACTCGGGATTATGTACAAACATAAAGTACTCGTGAAGTTCTTTCAAGTGATACCAAATACGGTATATTTATTTTAATTTTATATTAACATAGAACTTTTTGTCCGCTAGAGGGCGTAATACTAAATTTGGTGACAAGCTTTATAGCTCATAACCAATAGAATATCAAGGCCCTTCTAATGGTACTGCAGTGGTCTTATTCTGATAAGTAGTAAAGAAGCTATGAACGAAAAGATGTGAATTATATGCAATCAGCCCATGAATACAGGTAAAGTCACAAGCAAATGCTAGTAATATATATATATTCAAAATGTACAAGTAAAGAGCTTTCAAATGATACCAAACACGACATATTTATCTTAACTTTATTTTTTTATTCTGTGTGTTTTGTCCGCTAGAGGGCGCCACGTTAGTTTTTGTGAATCTCCATATAGCCTATAACCAGCGGACAATTAAGACGCTTCTAATGATATATCGTTTGTCGAATTCTGATAAGTAGTTTAGAAGTTACGAGGGAACAGATGAACATACATACATACATACATACATACATACATACATACATACATACATACATACATACATACATACATACATACATACATACATACATACATACATAGCCTGTCAAAATCATAACCCTCCTTTTGCTTTGCCGTAGTCGGGTAAAAAGAACTGGCAATTTACAATACAATAATGAAAATAATTAAAACGGTTGAAATAAATTCAATTTAGAATAACTAACATTGAAAGAACTCAAACTATTTGTTAAGATAAAATTTTAAACATCAATTTCAGTTTGGAACATACAAAAATATCGATATCAAAGTAGTTGCGATAATAAGATTCCACCAGATGACGAACAGGGCAACGCAGTCTTAAATTAGCCCCTGTAGTAGCCCTGTACAAACAGTAGCCCACGTTTAAGTGCACAGTGCAGTGCAAAATTTGGGTGGCCGTCGTCCACTGTGACCCAGGAATACGTTATACAAGGATAGAAAACAAATAAACCATAGATAACTTGGCGAACTTCTCCATGCATATTTCACATGACAGTGCGTGGCCGTCGGTCGCGCTCTGGTTCTACTGCCTGTATCACCACGAGCGAGACTTCTGACCGTTCTGTGATCGCGTCTCATATATTATGTTGGTAGTACATTATTAGTTCAGTCTCGGGCCGACACAAGTGCATACTATCTGTCTGCCGAGGCTCATTCGTCGGGTTATGAGCTCGTGTGAGCCTGTCATCGCTTCTCTTTACGATCTCATAATGCTTTCTGTTTTAGATTGGTATTTTTTAAGTTTAAAAAAATGAGAGATGTGAACACAGCGCAGAAATCTTGATAAATATTTCTATGGCTGTGTGCAATTGTGCGTTAGCTGTTGGTCAAAGTGATAATGTTTGGTAGTAAAACTAAATTGAAAAAGGTAGGTGAAGAAACTTTTGTGCCACAGTAAGCATTTGAGCGAACAGCGAACGAAAAATGCTTTCCCGTCATCCCATCATCAAAGTCACCGATGAGTAGTCCGAATAACACAGCACTAGTATTTTAATGGCTGTCTGTACTTACACGACGCAATTAATCACGCGTTAGTAAATCGTATCGTGTACCAATGGGCTTTATTTATCGTAAATAATACTCGACTGCACTGTTACACTATTAGCAGCGGAGGTCTGGTTCACAGCCGAATGGTACAGCCTGATTCAAACATTATGGCAGCTGGGAATATACGCACTAACAAAATCACGTGTGAGCATGGTGCGCATCAGATTCTATTAAATCACATGTGAGCTGTATAGCGCAGTGAATGCTGCGCTTCAGATTCTATTAAATCACATGTGAGCTGTATAGCGCAGTGAATGGTGCGCTTCAGATTCTATTAAATCACATGTGAACTGTATGGCGAAGTGAATGGTGCGCTTCAGATTCTATTAAATATCAATCAGGCTGTACAACTTCTTAGTTTCTCATTCCATTAAGATTAAAAACAAGACCCCACAACTTAGCTTAGCATCTCAATGTAATTAATAAAAACATCTGACCCTTTTAAGCGTAAATTGAGTCTAATAACACATCGCGCCTGACGCTCGCCCCTAATGACTACAAAATGGCCAAACATGTGACGTATCCAATTACCTAGACACAGGTGTTTAAAGATCAACTGTATATACCCTTTTTGTTGGTTTTATTTGGCGTTGTTTTTATAAGACACTAGCTTGCCGCCCACGGCTTCCCCCGCCTGGAGTTCGGTTATATCGCGCTTTTTAGATTTCCCTCGGGAATATCAAATTTTTCCGGAATAAAAAGTATCCTATTATTTAATCCGGACTTCTAACTTTACGTCTGCAAAATGTCAAAGCAATCGGTTCAGTAGTTACGGAACAAACAAACAAACAAACTCACTTTCCCATCTATATCTATACTAATATATAAAGCTGAAGAGTTTGTTTGTTTGTGCGCGCTAATCTCAGGATGTACTGGTCCGATTTGAAAAATTCTTTTTACGTTGGATAGCCCATTAATCCAGGAAGGCTTTAGGCTATATAACATCATGCTGCGACCAATAGGAGCGGAGCATAATTAATTCCACGCGTATGAAGTCGCTGGCGGCTGCTAGTTTATAATATTAGTAAGGAGAAGGATTCAGTTTTTTTTTAACAATTATAAACTAGTGCTTGACTGTAATTTCGCCTGATGGTAAGCAGTGATGCAATCATTGATGGTAATGCGTGCTAGCTTATTAAGCCTATTCACTCAAAAAAACTGAGTGAATAGGAAGGAAGATGGCAGTGGAGAGAGGTGGTGCAATGTTAAACCCAACAACACGACCAACGATGCCTGGAAACCCTCCACAACCAAACTCCCGACACAACAATATTTGGCGCATCGTACCCGGCACACATCGCAACACAACTGCTCAGACCCGTCCTCCGTACGGTTTCACCAGACATCAAAGTTAAATAATAAACTTTAGAATTGGTTATCCAAAACCAAGCGAATATTATCCGAATGTATTGTTAGTGGCAATACCAACCCGCACTGAACCGACTGGTCCTAGATTACGGCCCACTCCCTCTCACCGAGAGAAGGCCTGTACCAGGAGTGCGAACATTATACGCTGAATGGCAATAAAGACAATCGAAATATGTTTAATTCAAAAACTAGTGCCATATTTAAAAAAAAAAAATGTTTATCAATACTCATATTATTTTACCCAAACATACCAATCCGTTTTAAAACAACACATAGACCCTTTGGTCTTTGTCTTACTTCGGATTTTATTGAATAATGTTCACTTGATCTTTCAAGTGAATATTATTCATTAAAATCCGAAATTGAAAACATCTAAAAGAACCAGTTGATAAAAAAAAGAAACAATTCTTCTTTTATCAACTAGAAAAAAACGAATTCTTCTTGATCAATCAAAGTATAGTTTAAGGGGATTATTACAACATTGTTTGAGTCCCAGCAGTGATCAAATTATAGGCTAATTATGTGGTATGTTTCAGGGAAAAGTAATTCACTAAATGTTACATTATTTCGGATAAAGCCATCGAGTTTATTTTTTTATTATTGTGTTTAGTTAACTTACTTTATTTTATGAGCTTAGTGTATAAGTCACAATAAATAATTTTTATTTCTCTTCTTTTATCAATAATTACTATTATTACTATGGTACTATATTCATAGTAAATATCAGAATGAGTTGAGTTTTATAGTAAAAGGAAAAGCCTCGTATAAATCGAGTGTTCTTCGAAACTCCTAGCACTGTGAAGTAATTCACAAAGTTGAAGGCGTTTGTCGTCGCCTAGCGTTGGGTTACGTTATTATAACAATGTGTTTACTATTCCGATTGCTCAATATTTCTTATTGAAAGCTGCTTCAGATTTCGGTATTACCAGATGTGACAGATTGGATTTGGATTTCGGTGTTGCCAGATATATATATATATATATACAATATGTAAAGAAAACCCTGTCCGATCCGTGAAGGTATTGTTAGGTATCGATAACTGATTCTACTAATGCCCACAATGACAGGCAAAATTTAAAAAAAAAATGCCCCTTACTACTTACTTAATACTTGTGCGGTATGCAACCCCTTCCTCGGGCGGCGGGGCACGCGGCACCTGTGACGTGGTCGCGTCGGTATTCGCTTATAATAATACCAGCGTTGTCACTTTTTGAAAAATTACCAAATTTCGGGGAAATTGGAATTAATTCCCGGGAAAAAAGGATTATTTCAAAATTCATTAGTAGGTATTGTTACTATGATGATTATGTAAAATTTTATATTATATTTGGTCAAGTGTTTACCTAACCTTTATTATCCTTATCTGTTGGACAGGGTTTTCTTTACATATTGTATATCCATACTAATATTACCTATAAATGCGAAAGTAACTCTGTCTGTCTGTCTGTCTGTTATGCTTTCCCGCTTAAACCTCTCAACCGATTTTGATGAAATTTGGCACAGACAATCTTTAGACCCTGAGAAAAAACATAGGCTACCTTTTAACCCGGAAAAAAATTGATGTTCCCAAGGAAAATCTAAATAGCGCGATATAACCGAACTCCACGCGGGCGGAGCCGCGGGCGGAAAGCTAGTATATTATAAATTATAAACTAGCGCTTGACCGCAATCCCGCCTGATGGTAAGCAGTGACGCAATCGCTGATGGTAAAGTGCACTAGTTTATTAAGATCCTATTCATATTCATAGTAGCCTTGAAGACACTCAAATTGTAGTATGACGGAAACACCGCCGCTGGCAAATTGTTCCAGTCCCGCGATGTACGCGGTATAAAGGTTTTCAAGGATAATCACCTTAATGTCATCAGTGTTTATGCTCCAACGCTAGACAAGTCTGATGACATCAAGGACAAATTTTATGAGGAGCTATCTCTTTGCCTCGACAGCATAAGCGCCAAAGAGCAGATTCTTTTGCTAGGCGATTTTAATGCCAGGGTCGGTAGGGACTACGAGGCTTGGCCTGGAGTTCTGGGTAGACATGGAGTTGGCAACATGAACAGTAATGGTCAGTTGCTGCTCAGCCTTTGTGCTCAATACGGTTTGGCAATTACGAACACTATGTTCAGGCTTGCCGCCAAGTACAAGACAACATGGATGCACCCAATATCCAAGCACTGGCATTTGATCGACTATGCCATTGTAAGGCAAAAAGTTTTCAGCCAAGTGCGCGTCACCCGTAACATGCGGGGTGCGCACTGTTGGTCTGACCACCGGCTTGTTGTCACTAAGCTACGACTTCGCCTCCTTCCTCCCCGTAGATCTGTTACAAAAAAGCGTCTATGAACGTGAAGAAGCTAAATGATCCTGAGGTGAGGGAGAAGTATGCTGAAGCGTTGTCTGGAAAGCTGTCGCCGATTAATGAGGTAGGTGAAACCGAGGCTGCCTGGGGATTTTTGTCATCTCATATCATGATTGCCGCTTCATCTGTACTTGGCAAAACACGGCGTCACAATGAAGATTGGTTTGATCAAAATGCTGAAACTCTACGGTCGGCTTTCAACAAACACCGGGATCTTTTGCGATAGCATGGAAGGCGACAAAGAAGCATTGAAGTGGTCAAAGCTAGTGACCAGAAATTACGCAAGCTCTCTCGTCAGACTAAGGACAAGTGGTGGCATGACAAAGCCGTTCACATGCAATGGCTTTTTGACACTAACCAACTCGGGGAGTTCCACAGTGAGGTACGTAGGCTGACTGGTACATCCTACTATGCAAAGGTGCCTTTAAGGTCTCTAGACGGTAGACACCTGTTGACTAGCAAGGAGGATGTGCTAAAGCGCTGGGCGGAGCACTTCAATACTCTGCTGAATGTGGATCGTTCAACTGATCTTCAAGCCATCGGCTTAATGCCTCAACTCCCTCCTGTTCTTGAGTTGGACGAGCCACTATTGCTTGATGAGGTTGTTACTGCCATCAGGCAGCAGCAAAACCAGAAGGCGGCTGGCATTGACCTTATTCTGGGACAGTTGATCAAATACGGCGGAGAGGGGTTGCATGAGTTGATGTGGAAGCTGTTTGTTCGTATGTGGGAGGAAGTGCGCGTTCCTGATATGTTTAAAGTGTCGCGTATAAGAACGCTATATAAGAACAAAGGGGACCGATCTGACTGCAACTCATACCGTGGTATCACACTTTTATCGACCCCTGGAAAGGTTTTTGCTAGAATTCTCTTAAACCACATAAAGGTATTGTCTGAAAAGATCCTGCCTGAGACCCAGTTCGGCTTCCGACCGGACCGAGGTACCTGTGAAGCAATATTTTCCGTGCGTCAGCCACAGGAAAAAAGTAGAGAGCAGGGTCGTAAGCTGTATCTCTGCTTTATAGACTTGGAGAAGGCTTTGGACAGTGTGCCTCGCGAAGCCTGATGGTTAGTGTTAGTTAAGCTGGGATGCACTGAAAAGTTGGTGAGACTTCTTAGACTCATACATGACGGCATGCAATGCTGCGTTGCTGTAGATGCTGCACAGACAGACTTCTTCCCCGTTACCTGTGGGGTGAAGCAAGGATGCGTCTTAGCACCAACTCTGTTCGCCTTATACTTTGCAGTGGTAGTGGGAGAGGTCTTACAAATTGTTTCACAAGGAGTTCGCATCCACTTCCGCACCGACGGCGGTCTTTTCAATCTGGCTTGACTTAAGGCTCGCACCAAAGTCTCACGTGCACTGATTACTGAGATCATGTATGCTGATGATTTGTGCTTCTTAGCAGAATCCCCAGACGGTCTACAACAGCTGATGTCCGCATTTCATCAAGCCTGCCATAAATACGGCTTAAAAATCAGCGTCAACAAGACGGAGGTGATGTCCCTAGACATTCACAGTCACTAAATATAAAGCTTGGTGAGGATGTGTTGAAGCAAGTAGACAAGTTTCGTAATCTGGGGAACACTATAAGTTCTAAGTGTGACCTTGATGCTGAGATCAACAGCAGAGTCGGAGCTGCAGCTGCAGCGTTTGGCAAGTTGCGTTCCAAGGTCTTCTGCTCACACGACCTTAAGCTAGCTACGAAAATATCCGTATATATGGCAATTGTGCTGCCAAACCTTCTATGTTCCGCTGAGACGTGGTGTGTGTACCGCCACCACATACGTACTCTAGATCATTTTCACCTTAAATGTCTCCGATCCATTATGAAGATCAAATGGTCTGACAGAGTGCGAAATACCGAAGTCCTGCGACGAGCAAACGTTGGTGGCATTGAGGCTTATTTAATGCGTCAACAGCTTCGGTGGTGCGGACACGTATGACGTATGGCGGACGAAAGAGTGGCGAAGCGCATCTTCTTCTCTGAGCTGGAGGAGGGCAAGCGAAAGCATGGCGGACAACTCCTCCGGTTCAAGGATATCTTAAAACGGCACATGGAGAGATGCAATATAGAACCCTCTGAATGGGAGCGTTTGGCAGCAAAACGGCCAGAATGGCGTAGAATAGTGTACGGACAAGTTCGCGAGTTTGAGGAGCAGCGCAAAGCTGACCTCGATGCCAAACGCGACCAATTAAAGGCCCGCCCACCTGCTGCCATCGCATACAACTACGTCGACGGCGTGCTTACGTGCCCTCAGTGTGCACGAAGTTTCGCCGCTAAGATAGGCTACGTAAGCCATCTTCGGGCGCATGAGCGCCAAATCATCGGCTAGGAGTCGAAGTGGTCGCCGTGGCCGAAATCGGTCGGAACATCATCATCATCATCATCATAAAGGTTTTATTATATGTTATATAACCGTTAACATTTAACTCGCTGTAGCTATGTCTTACCTCTACCTAGAGTGATTTACAATACTTTGGCATACTTACCTTTGTTAGGAATACCTAATACGCATTTTATGACAGACATACATTTTGAATATTCAAAACCTGGTGATGCACAGAGAAGCACAAATAGATTCTCACAATCTGTTACTACTACCTACACAAACAAAACAAACTGTTACAATCTCCAAATATTATTTTGTATTAACATCAATAAATACTGGGGTAATTGTACACTGCGGGGATCAATTAGTCACAGTTTCCTTCTCCTCTTGATCACATCACAACAACAATTAATCATGCCTTCGTAAAATGTGAACACGAGCACAATCAGTAGCTATGTAGTCCTGCTGATTCGTGATTCATGGTCTCAGCCGTAATTATAATTATATATAGGTACAGATCCAAAATTAGAATAATATACATGTACCTAAATAACAGAGTATATATTAAAAATATATTAGGATATTAAAAATATAAACCGGCCAAGCGCGAGTCGGATTTGGGAGACCTGTTTCTGTTTTGTTTTTTTGGGACGGGAAAATCATCAAATGACCTCTGGTCGCGCTCTGGTAGGACTGGAAGGGCGTGTTAGACTTTTACTGACTAAATCCATGTTTCTTCACTTGCCTAAGCGCCAAGGTCACGGTATCGTTTCATTTTCATTTATATAACAATTTATATTCTGTAGGCCCCGGCAGGCCTCTGTCTTCCGGGACCGCTTCACGATGTGCTGATATATCTTTGAGATGCGCGTGGAACACAACGCGACGCCCCGGTCTGGTCTTTACCGGGCGGCGAGCTGCGTCTACGGTGTCCGAGACTTCGATGTTGTCTCCCGACCAGGGCGACTTCTGTGGCAACTGGGGGCGCTAAGATTGCCTCTTCCTCACGCGTTCTGCCTCCTCCTTTGCCAGCATTATTGCTTCGCAGAAGGAGACAATGGCCTGGTCCGAAGCCGGACGCGAGTACCTGCCGACACCAATCGCCACCACCAGGACACGGCGGTGCCCAGTACAAGCCAGACAGACCTCTACCGTGTCCTCAGTGGTGTAAGGAACCCCATTGAATATTTATTTAATTTTAGTTTGATTAATTATTTTGGAAGTGAATATACAACTAATTATTTTATTTTATGAATATTTCAAACATCTTCCTGTTCCCGTTATTTAATATTGAACAAAAAAGTTACGTTTGTTATTTGAGAGCTCTAATTAAATATTAATTTTATTCTTTTTCTTAATATTTCTTATTATAGCGGCAACAGAAATACATAATTTGTGAACATTTCCACTGTCTATACTTCTATAGCAATCACTGTTCATGAGATAGAGTTGAGTAACAGACAAACAGACAGTGAAGTTTTAGTAATAGTGTTACGGTTTTCACCTTTTGGTTATGGAAACCTAGCAATTAAATTCAATACTTAGGTACTTGACTAAAACTTTTCTTTAAAAGTATTAGCTACAGATAGCATTGATTAGTTAGAGGTTATTGGGGCACTTCATTTCTCGTTAATATCGTCTTCAATATTATTTTCACAGAGGTTTAATAATCGACTTACAAAAAATAAACGAGATAAGAAAGTTAAACAGTTTGCGAGACATTAAACGCCTTTCGGTGTAATAAAACTTCTAATGTACCTCGTTCAGTCTCCTTCAATGGTTTTAAGACTAATTTATACTAAACTAGCTTTTGCCCGCGACTTCGCCCGTGTGGAGGTAACAGTTATCCCACGAGAACGTACTATTGGGATACTATATAAATTATATGTCCTATCTCCAAAACCCGTGCGGTAATAATGTTAATAAGTCAGCCAAATCATTGCATTACTGAAGTACGTTATTAAGCTGACAAATTGATCAAAATTATGAAGCAAATTATGCCAAAATGGAAGCCACTGCGATCGATAAGCCACTTTATTCGTATTACGCATTTATCCCGCAGACCATAATGTAGTTTACTTCACAAAGCATGAAGTAATTTCATTAAAATCCATTATTATGTAATAGCAATCATTGCATACACCAGCTGCAGACCTGCCCACAATGCTATTGTGTCATCACATCCACTGCTGAGTACCTGACACACAATCATATTGCTCAGGCTTGTTATACTTGCCAATATCCTGTACAAGCGCGTCTTGCAATAGACAGACGAGCCTACAGTCAGGCATAACACTCGTCTTTACATCGTACGGAAGACAATGCCATTGTCGTGTAGGAATAGTCACTGCAGCTGAACTTAACACAAAGGCGTTTTCGCTCTACCGCTCGTCCGAATATAGTAAATATGAAAGGAACTAATCGATTAATGTACAGACCTTGACTTGATGTTACCAAAACAAACGAAGTTCGATGGAACAAATACATAAACTCACAAACCACACAAACATCACACGTACACACCACATCTGAAATCACCTCTCCAGTCTCCTCTCTAAAATTCCTAATTCCTACTCCGAGCTCGAAAATACGGGCTAACTATCTAGTTTGAGGCTCACAAGCAAATACCGTAATTTAGGTGAAGGTAATATAATATTTAAAGTCACTCATGTCGTCTGAACTAGGTGTTAACCAGTGAACCTGCTTACTGTTTACCTGGACAAAAAATAATTTTCCTTTTTTTCTAACTCTGTCTTTTACTTCTTTACACCTAATGAAAATATATCACTCAGGGGGACTATTAGCTGCGTTGGGACATAAGATATTCTCCATCCTGGAAGTATGTTCCTGAACCATTTTCAGTCTTAACGTAAGCGAACCTGCGGACAAAGGCTAGTATATAATACATAGACTTGCCGTGCCGACAGTTCCCAATATATATAATGGATAGCCATGTAGATTAACTTGGAATATAGCTCATAATGCCACAAGCGAACAGGAATTGCCTATAAATTGTGTTAGTAAAAGCTAGAGGGTGACAAATTACTTTAAAGAAGAGTAATATAGTGAAATACCGGTAGCTCCAGGTCGCAGGTGGAGTATGTTGGCTCGTTCCCAGGCACACTGTCTTCACTTCTCAAGTACCTTTAAGATATGACAAAGTTTAGTGTGACTAGATACGAAACTTTATTTGCACGATGTTAATCGAATTAAAAATGAAATAATTTTATTATAACATGAGTTTAATAAAAACTTTACATACATTTTCGTAACTTTACCGGTAACTAGTTGTGCAAATAGGCACAACAAGATTATTATTACTGCCCTTTCCAAGTCAACAGAATTTATATTATAACAATCAGATCGAGTTAGAAACACCATGCTGAGCTGTGTAACTCAAATAGCGGTTGTTGGCGAAAAAACAACCAGACTACAGTAGAGTGGGCGGGACACGTCGCACATATATATAAAAACAGTTAAAAATATATTGAGCCTTCCAAACCCGGCACAAAATAAACTGAATATAGCAGTAAAATATTACAAATATCACAAATTAAAGCACTGAAGTTTAAATTTGCTCGAAAGGCAAAGTTTGTTTAATACCAAATGTCAGTAAATGTCAGTGTGAATAAAGGTACGTCATATAGAGCCACCTTTATACGTCCCTGTGTACCTTTATACGTAACACTGCACATGTGTGAAAACGTGAATTGAAAAGGTCATCCATTCATTCAGGCAAATGTCTAGTCAGTCTGAGTTCACGTTATTTAGCCAAAAATATTGTAAACAGATGACTTGTATCAACTTTAAACATCGCTTGTTTTATGAAGAGTTTGTTACTCCCCTTGTACCCAGCGCCCGCCCCGCGGTGATGCGGCGGTGGGTGTTTTGGGGGACTGTCTTAGGTAATTTTGACGTTCGACAAGTGTGCATTCTCAGCCTACTTTGATTATATAAGTTTTGATTTACTCAATTCCAAGAAATGACCAAATTTAAAAAACAAATCGTTTATCAGTAAGCTGGAGCAGCAGGAAGGAGCAGTATCATAATCATAATTTAGTCACTGTACTTTATATTCTGAAGTAAATGTTTTGTTCACTCTGCTATATGAAGTGATTTATAAACGTATTTCCATGTAGTTCGTACTAAGTAATAGAACGTTCCTGTAAGTCACGACCACGTTATTTGGCAGAGTTAAATTTTATCAAAAGTAAACTACTTTTGAAGTTTGAAAATGAAAACTACTTTAGATTAAATTGTGAATGCTTTGGTCTCAGTGCTTTAGCAATCACATAAACGTTATTTCTACTTAAAACTTAAAGTGAATATCAGATTTATTTCATTCTTATGACTACTCGACATGAATAATACTAATAACTACAAACTTTATGAACGTTTTCCAGTCAACAGCCGCGAGGGCGAACAAACTTGAGCGGTAAAAACTTCGCCTTTTACAATTTTTAGTATTGCACTTAACACCAAGCGAGGCGACGGGCCATGCATATTAATAAACCTCCAGGTTATATGGTAACTGTGTTTATAATGAATTTGCAGAGAACGTACCTAAGCAAAGTTTAAAAAATAATGATTAATTAAAAGTTAAGAATTTAAAGGGAACTTTGATGAAAACCAGCGGGTTTGAAATGGAAAGAGTTGTGGGAACTAAGTAAATGTTTGTAAGAAAATATGTAAATATACACTGAACTTATTTTATTCTTGGAGCGGTACCTTCATTGTGTAACACACTATTATTATAAATTGGAATCATTTTGAAGCCAATTGCTACTCCATTGCTCCATATGTTGGGAAAGTTTTTTTTTATATTTATATTATAAACTAGCGCTTGACCGCAATCCTGCCTGATGGTAAACAATGACGCAATCGTTGATGGTAAAGCGCACTAGTTTATTAAGAGCCTATTCACTCTAGCCTTGAAGACACTCAAATTGTAATCCAACGGAAACACCGCCGCTGGCAAATTGTTCCAGTCCCTCGATGTACGCGGTATAAAGGAGGAGGCGAAACGCTTCGTCCGGATCGTAGTGGTGTTAACAACGTAAGGGTGGAAACCAGCCGTACGACGGGTCGTCCGCTGGTAGAACGGAGATGGGGAAATTAAATCATGCAATTCCCTCGCACACTCCCCAAAAAGCATCCTATAGAACACCGAAAGGCTGGCTACTCTACGCCTGTGCTCTAGGCTTTGGAGACCATCTCGAGTTAGATCAAGGTCATCAATCAGCCTCTTCGTACGCCTCTCCATTGAATCCAAAGTGGCCAGATGACACTTAGCAGCACCAGCCCATATTTGGCTGCAGTACTCCACACACGAACGGACCTGTGCCTTGTATAACATTAGAAACTGCCCAGGTGTGAAGTACTGCCGGACCTTTGCGATAACGCCAAGTTTCCTGGCAGCCACCTTGGCCTTGGACTCAATGAACCGCCCAAAGTTAAGGGTCGAGGAAATCTCAACTCCCAAAAGCTGAAGGCGGTCGGAACACTCCAAGGACACATTTCGAAAAGTAGGAGCCAAGGTGAACGGGCTCCTTTTGGCGGTAAAAAGACACGCTTGTGTTTTGGCGGCATTGAATGCTACAAGATTGGCATTGCCCCATTCGCAGACTGCCTGCAGTGCAACACTCGTTCGCTCAACCATGGCCTCTTTTTCGGACCAGATTGATTCCCTACTAGCCCGAGCATCCGGCAGGTATCTCTCTACAACTGTGCTGTCATCTGCATACCCATAGATACCGGGCAACAGCAGATCGTTAATATGCAGCAGGAACAGAGTTGCAGAGAAAATAGACCCCTGAGGAACACCGGCATTAGTTGACATAGGCTCAGATGAGCATCCGTCGACAACAACTCGGAGGGACCGTTCAGTCAGGAAGTCTTTTACCCAGCCAGTCAGGCTAGGGGAAATGCCGTACGCTGGAAGCTTACTCAAAAGGCTAACGTGCCATACCCGGTCGAAGGCCTTCGAGAAATCAAGGGAGACAGCAATCGCTTCCCTATTCTTCTCGAGAGCCTCGCCCCACAAGTGAGTGGCATAAGGTAGGTCCCCAGTTGACCGATTGCGGCGAAACCCGTACTGTCGGTCACTGAGGAGATCATTACCTTCCAGGTATGCCAAGAGGCGCGAGTTCAATACACGCTCCATAATTTTGCAAAGTATGGAGGTGATCAAAATCGGCCGATAGTTGGCAGGATCGGCACGACTACCCTTCTTGGGCACGGGCTGCACGTTAGCAAGCTTCCAGGACTTGGGCACTATACCAGTCCTAAATGAGAGGCGATACAAGCGCGTCAATACAGGAGACAACTCGGGCGCACATGCTTTAAGAAAAATCGCTGGTATACCATCTGGACCACTAGTCTTATTCACGTCCAGACGACACAGTACTCTCAGAACCTCCTTGTTCCTAATGCGAACCTCAGGCATTGAAGCTCCGCAATGAGGTAAATTAGGTGGAGTAGCACTGCCAGTATCAAGACGCGAATTATTGGCAAAGAGAGATGCAAAGAGATCTGCTTTCTCTATAGCCGTATGAGCCAGTGTTCCATCAGGCCTAACCAGCGGAAGCAGTGTGGGCCGACAGAAGTTCGCCTCAACCGATTTGGCAAGGGACCAAACAGATCTGCTACCGGATGGCTGCGCAGATAATTTGTTGCCAATATGGGTAATGCGGTCGAAGCGAGCCTTCTTGAGCGCCTTTTTGTAGGGCTTGGCACCACGGTTAAAGGCTCTCTTCTTTGAGCTTAGATCCAGAGCTCCGCGGTCACGACCGTCAACCCAGGCGAGAAATGCCGTGTGCTTACGCTGTTCAGCTTGGACACAATCGGCATTGAACCATGGGCAAGCCGAGCCACCGGCGGGCACGTCATTGAATGGGATAAAATACTCCATAGCTTGACGCACCACATCGGTTATAGCGTCCGCACAGCTCGACGAATTGTCAGAAGAGAAGCAGACCTGCTGCCAAGGATAAGACGCAAAGAAGTGGCGCATCTCATCCCAATCCGCTGACCTGTATCGCCACATTCGCCGTTCACCACGAGAGTCGTGATCTGGTGGGGGGAAGGACGATACAGACTTCACCAGACAGTGGTCTGAAGTTCCCAACGGTGAGGAAACTGTTACAACACATCTGTCCGGATCAGTGGTCAGCAGAAGGTCCAAACAGTTGGCAGTATGACCAACTACATCAGGCACCCTAGTCGCTTGCTCTACCAGCTGGGAAAGGCCCATTGAAAGCGCGAAGTTTCGCGCCTCTCTCCCAGCGTGGTCGGTCCTCTGGTATGGGAAGAGCCAGTCCTGGTGGCAGGCGTTGAAGTCCCCCAGAGCGACGAACTGAGCGTCAGGATGCCGATGCAGCGCATTGTCAGCAGCCTCACTGAGGTGGTCAAATAATCGAGTTGCCTCCTTTTCACCGCTGTGCGATCGGTAGACACAGGTGTAAACAATTATGTATGTAATGTATGTCTGCTCAACAACGTAGATAATGCAATGAATGTTGTTAAACTGTCAAAATGAAACCCATTGCTACTGATAGTGTGATATGCAATGGGGAAGAAAACTGATAAATCTCGCCGCTAGAGGCGCTGATATCGTTTGACCCAAATAAACTGTCAAAACCCATTGTAATTTGTTCGAGTTTACGTTGTTTAAAAAAATGTAAAAAATATGCCGCGTTGTGTAGCAATTTGTTGCAATAATAATGGAAATCACTCTTTCCCTAAAGATATGCATTTCAATTTAGAACAGAATATATAAAAAAAAAAAAAAAAAAAAAAATATATAAAAAAAAAAATAACAATAACAACACAACAACAATAATAACAACAACAACAACAATAACAATAACAAACACAACAACAATAACAATAACAATAATATAATATATAAATTACAAACTAGCGCTTGACTGCAATCCCGCCTGATGGTAAGCAGTGATGCAATCGTTGATGATAAAGCGCGCCAGTTTATTAAGCCTACTCACTCAAAAGAACTGAGTAAATAGGAAGGAAGACGGCAGTTGAGCGCGGTGATGCAATGTTAAACCCAACAACACGACCAACGATGCTGCGCCAGAGGGATATTGTTCTGGTGGCCCTCCACAACCAAACTCCCGACACAACAACATTTCGCGCGTACCCGGCACGTACATCGCAACACAACTGCTCAGACCCGTCCTCCGTACGGCTTCACCAGACATCATGCCGGAACACGATGAATCGCTTGGCGGCATGACTTTGTCTGGTGGGTGGTAACTTACGCCGGCGGCTGATGTTGTGGCCTACCACCGTGTGGTCTTGTTCTTGAGGAACCTCGAAGTTAAAATTCCGGTCATACGATTCAAGTCTGGATAATAATTTTAGGTTAATAGGGTTGAAACTTTCAAAATATGGCAATAAAAAGTACATTAATATTTACTTAAATATAACTAAACAAACATTAAACCTAATACAAAATTAATTTAACTTAAAACACTAATAAATCTGCATTCAGTTTAAAGTCGGGGCATTGTTATTTGCCTGGTAATTAGATCAGCTTTTCGTCCTTTTACAGAAGCTCCTCAAGACTTTTAACTCCTTTTTAGGGTTCCATACCTCAAAAGGAAAAAACGGAACCCTTATAGGATCACTTTGTTGTCCGTCTGTCAAGAACGCATGAACGTATCAAGCTGAAATTCACATGAAATAGTCAGGTCTATTGTCCCTTTAAGCTGTGAAAATATCAAACTTCTAAGCCAAGCCAATCAAAAGATACAGTCGATTATGTCGATATTTTCAACAAATTTTCGACACTCGCAAAGGAATCAAAATCTACAGGATACTTCCCGTAAACTCAGAATCTTGAAATTTGGCATGAAGCATTGTCATATAACGCAAATATAGGAAAAATTGCGAAAATCAATTTTTTTTAGTTATATAATATAACTAGCTGACCCGGCGAACTTCGTTCCGCCTTAAAGGCAATATCACATGACTGCTTTTTAAATTAGGATAATTTTAAATAAATAAATATTATTATTCAATGATTCTTTATTTGGGAGCCAAACCTGGCGGTTCTCCGGAAATCTTTAATGTGTTACAATACTCTGGTCTGGTCGTGCCTCGGAAAGCACGTTAAGCCGTTGGTCCCGGTTGCCATACGAACATCTAGTGGCAGTCGTTACGGGTTGTTGGAGCCCTCAAAAGTCCAACAATTGGTCTAACTGCAATGCTTCGATGTCGCCTTCGGGTTGTGGAGGTCAGACGGCAGTCGCTTCACGGAAAATGTCGAAGTTTAGCCATATCAGCAGTTGGACTGGTAAAGCGGACCCCAGACTCCAAAGCTGAAAAGGCTTCGGATGCGACTGGGATTAACGCTGGGATGATGATGGAATACTCGGAAACAACATCCATTAGCCCAATGCGAACGTCATTGCGCTATATTATATGCGTATAGAAACGCTGCCCGATTCAAATCAGTATTTGATGAATTTCTTCTTGTGCTTCGTAAATTATTATCTAGCGCTTGATCTCTGAGGTTTGCTCGACGATTTCGCATTGCCAACTGAGCCGTTTCATGGGCTGCCTCCCTTTGCTCTGGTGAGTGAGAAGCACGAAGTCGAGCCATACTAAGGCTGCGCTCTTCAAGTGCAATTTCTTGCTCTTCTTCAGTTCTTTTTTTTTGTTTTGGATGGGAAATCATCAAATGACTTCTCCCGCTCTGGGCGGAGCGGAAGGGCGTGTCAGATTTTTACCTAGACTAAAACCCATCCGTGTTCCTTCACTTGCCTGTGCAACGGCCAGTGCCATGGTTTCTTTTTTAACCAACCCGCAACCCTGTGGACCAGTCCTCGTAGACCCCGTCAAGGTGTGCTGACATCTCTTTGAGGCGCGTGTGAAACACAACGCGCCGTCAACTCGGGCCTGGTTCTTACCAGGAGGCGAGCTGCCTATCGCTCGCCGCCCGTAAGCCCGCGCCTACGGTGGTCGGGAGTCCGATGTTGCCACCCGACCAGGGCGCTTCCTGCGGCGGTTTGAGGCGTGAGAGTAGTGGGATTTTCGCTCCCTCACGCGCTATGCCTCCTTCTTTGCCAGCATCACTGCTTCACGAAGGAGGTGAAAGCTTGCCATCATGCACTCTTGCTCCGGACTATGGCCCGGACCAGGGTCGGAGGCGAGAGATCGCCGCCGATCGCCGCCACGAGGACACGGCTGTGCTCTACCCAAGCCGGGCAAACCTCTACCATATGCTCAACCGTGTCCTCAGGGCGATGCACACAGTGGTCACCCTGGCGTTTCCTCCCGCCTTATACGGAACAGGAACCCCCCGAAACAGCCGTGTCCGGTGAGGACCTACGTCAGTCGGAAGGTGAGGACGCCGTGGCGCCTCTCTAGCTACTCCTCAAAGAGAGGACTTACCGCCGCTATTGTGGCGTGCTCTGTGCTGGATTGCAACAATCACATTTTCCATGTCGCCATGAGATCCCACCGGAGCTCTGTCCGCTGTACTGGGATTATATGGATTGGATATGGACACAATTTAATGGATGTTATTATACACATAAACGTTTCTTTTTAATTACTCTATCTATTAAAAGAAACCTCATCAAAATCTGTTTCGTAGTTTTAAAGATTTAATCATACAAAGGGACATGGGGGAAGAGAAAGTACTTTGTTTTATAGTATGTAGTAAAGTGGTAAATGGCACAGCAATACAATATTAGAAATTTTGAAGTTGAAGTTTGCTTTGGGGCTTTTATTAAAAAAATTAACCGGCAGAGAGTATTTATATTCCTTGCTTTAAATGAATGCATCGTCATTCAACCGGTAAGATTTTTTTTAATATGCTGAGTAGTGCAGCAGTGTGTTTGTACCATTTTTAACAAATGAACCGCTAACTTATATTTTGACTGAGTTGTTTTGTTATTCCATGTCACGTCACACGGGAACGACGGGAACAACGGGAACAACGGGAACGGGATAAAAAGTATCCTATGTGATATGTCCTTCTCCCAGTTCTTATCTACCTCCCTACCAATTTTGAGCCATACTGGTTAAGCGGTTCTTGAGTTATAAATAGAGTAACTAACAAAACTTTCATTTATATACATAGACTTCATTCAAATCGGACCAGCCCTTTAGGAGGAATTCAGTGACGTACACAGGTACAGCAGATTTAGGAATATACCCATGGAAAGCATTGTCATCTACATTTGTAACAAAGATATCATACCTCTCTCTACCCCTAGAGCTCTTGTTTCAGTCTCTTAAAGTTAAATAAAAAATCTTAAATATTTATTTATTTCTATTTATTTTTTTCTCTTTTAGTTCATAAGTACAATTTTAGTTAATTAAAAAAATGAAAATATTTTTTTTATTTTTTCCCCTTTTAGTTCTTATGTACAATTTTCTTTTTAAGTAACTACAAAAATTAAAAAAAGAACTATAAACTTGTCTAAAACAAAAAAAAAAAACTTGTGGTTGCCCGGGTTTGAACCGAGGAACACCAGCCATCGCGAGTAGACCATACCCCTATCGCCTACGCTACAGCCGCTATGTCAAGACGCGCGAAATTAACGCCCATATTATGCGTGAAATATTGCGAAAGAGAAAACTCGAAAATATGCGCTTCCCCAGACATAAAACTGAGCTAGATCAATTTCTCGTCCCCGAAAACCCCCACATATTAAATTTCAGCGAAATCGTTAGGGCCGTTTCCGAGATCACATGCTTCTTCAAGCGATCAGCGCCATCTGCCGGGCTGATTTGTGAATCTAAACCATACAGGTCGCCACTCAAACGCATACAGAAAAATTCATTAAAATCGGTCAAGCCGTTTAGGAGGAGTTTAATGACATACACACGTACAGCAGAATTATATATATAAAGATAAAAATATTTTAATAAAATGAAACTTACTACCTTATTTCTCACGAACGAATAAAGGTATCAAAATGAAATTTATACCAAATACCTAGGTCTATTGTCCCTTTAAGCAGTGAAAAATTCAAACTTCTAAGTTAATGCGATCAAAAGATACAGCAGTTTATACCGACACCTTAGACAAATTTCCGTCAAACGTTAGGGAATCAAAACCTACATACAAGGTACTTCCCGTGAACTCAGAATCTTGAAATTCGGCACGAAGCAACGTTATATAGTACAGACAGATAAAGGAAAAATTGCGAAAATAATAAATTTGAAGTTACATAAAATATTAAAATATTATTTTTGCTTACATGACATAAAATATTTTTTTAATAATTATAAACTTACTACCTACCCTTTTTTACATGAACGCGTAGAGATATTAAAGTTGAAATTCATATTAAACACTTCTTAAATCTAATTGTCTCTAAACTGTGAAAAATTCTAAATCAACGCAAAAATTCAAAACGCTGAGTACCTACCTATAATCATACCGCATATTTTGAAATTCGCCACTACTCGCAACGGAATCAAAACTTCAAGACTACTTCCCGCTGACATTGAATCTTCAATTTTGGTATGAAACAATAGCTTAAGGTAACCTAACAGAAAAACCCGAAACATACACCCGAAATATTTTGGTGAATGTAATTCGGTAACCTAAATGCGTCCTAACTGCTGTGTACTTAGTAATTATAAATATATTTAAAGACATTAATTGTAATTTCCTATTGTTGTCGATGATTATCAGACAGCTTGCTTCCTACTGGCGAAGCGGGACGGGGGGAGTAACGAACGAACACGCAAGCACTAGCCACCCGCGGGCGCGAAGGCAGGCGGTTGGTCAAGGGAAGGCACATATCGCGGCACAGCGAGCGGCAGCCGTGTGCCATACGCACGAGCGCCTAGATGCTGTTCGCACATGAACCGAAATTAGTAAAATTTGCGACAATTTCTCGTTAATTTTGTTTACTTCTACTATGTTTATCAATTGCAACTGTAGACTTAAGTTCAAATTTAAGACATAATTAGTTATTTTCAATCAGATTTCTGAATGATGACTAATAAAATGTTGTAAATAAATAACTTTAAAAAAAGAACTTTTACAAGGTGCTGGCCTACTATTTTATTTATATTATAAAATAAAAAATATTAACTATGTTGACTCTCACGAAATTACCATAACTATGATTGTTCTAAACTGAACGGTTTGCGCGAGAGTCACTTCCAAAGTATTAGAATGTGTACATACCCCCTCTGTAAGTTCCAAAATAAGATAATATTAAAACTAAAAAAAATATATGACGTGCATTACGCATTACCATGCAATTGGTTTGAACGATATCTAGTAAGTAATTTGATTTAATACGTCATAAATTGTAAACCGCTACGTTTTTACGGCGGAACCCTCGGTGTGCGAGTCCAACTCGCACTTCGCCGGTTTTTTTTTAACTTGAAACAGTCCATGTATAATACATTGCTCTGTTTCACCTAAAAAAACAAAGACCAACACAATCGTCATTCAATCTAAATATAAACAAAGAAAAAACTCAAAATAAAACGTGATACGACTGCCAGCTAATTGTTATGAGTCAAACGCCATCAGCGACATCTGCCAATAGCTTTGCGTTTTCTTCCCCATTACCCTGCTGGTGCTGAATGCACATGAATGCGTTCTTTTGAAATACCATGGCCATTGATTTATCTAGCTCTTGTGGCCGATCAAACAATCATTCCATATCAGGAACTACGGGATGTGAGACATATTTATATTTATTTTTACTACTATTCATAACATCGGTCAAACTACGTCCGCATAAAAAACGTAAAGTGTATAAAAATTCCGCATTCGTTTCTACAAATAGAACAAATTGCTTTAATTCTGAATCCGATGCTCTCGCCGATTGAGTTTTTTAATTAGTTTTCATCTGGAGTGTGATTTAGTTTGACACAGTTGGCCCTGCAGATGAACTTTTTATTTTTATACAGAAACTACTATTTTGATAAGAGGTATAAATTTTCTAAATAATAATATAATGTTATATACTTTATATTAATATTCAGAAAATTTATTTGTGATATTTTGTGAGTATGGTACCAACTTAAAATTTACCTTAATTCAAAACTGAAAACTAAAGAATAGGTTAAATACAGGACAACACAGGACCTCTTATTAAGACTGGATGTTAGATTTGGGGATCTCTGAGTAAAATCCTTACTAATATTATAAATCGTAAAGTGATTTTGTTTGTTAGTTTGTTTGTTCCGCTTTCAGGCCGTAACTACAGAACCGATTGCTTTGAAATTATGCAGACGTAAAGTTAGAAGTCCGGATTAAATAATAGGGTACTTTTAATCCCGGAAAAAATAGATATTCCCGAGGGAAAACAAAAATACCCAATTCTGCGCGGGCGAAGGTGCGGGCGGAGAACTATTTTCAAATAAAAGAAAAGTCTTTCTTTACTCAACTACCACAAATGACAAAGTAAAACTATTGTCTTGTAACAAAGCATCTCATCAGGTTTCTACCCACGTCAAACAAACGTTTAAAAGCAAACGATGATAATATTCATATATTCACAAAGTAGCCGCCACCGCCGCCAACACCTTCTGATATCAGCAATTCAATTTCAAATAATCCTTCTAGAAGACAATTTCTGAAATTAATAGCGGAGCAGTTGCTATAAATCTGAGCTTAGGATCTATGTCCATAACATAGTACTCTGCTCTAAGAGAATTTAGTTTTGCGCGTCATTTTAGCGTAAAAATGCGAGACTCTGCTTCAAATTCAACTCCAGCCTGTAATATGAGTAAAAGCGGTCAAAACTAAAAGCTAGTAATACACTGGGTACAAAGCATGGATCCTCATATGTGTACTCTTCTTTCAATCAGCAATACTCGCAAGAAACACTGTTATGAACTGTGAAATATAGAATTTCTGCTAGAGACTACTTTAAACATAAAATGAAAAATATTAATTCTTTAGAAAAACTGAAGAGCTGATCTGTAGTCATCTTCGTTGAATTAGGCGACGTCCCCAAGCGGCATTGTAAAAAACCTAGGTGCATATTCTTGCTGAGAAGCAGGCAAAGTTTCTCACAAGTTATCGTCCCGTGCAAACACAGCTTTACGTTTAAAACTTACTATATGCTAACACAGCAGTGAATTTCTACAGAAACTATATATCATTAAGGCGTACTTTTTTATTTTTCAATGGAGTATAATTTTTAGCTGAAAGTTTCAGTGAAAGCTTTTATTTATGTGCACTTTTCAGAACTCGTTAGAAATGTTGGTTCGGCGCAACGCGGTACTGCTACCGGTAAAACTAACTTTAAAGTGTAGTACATTTTTAGATTGATTTTTTATCTTTAATTACAAGTACGCTTTTAATTACTTTATTTATTGCGTTTCTTTACATTATGCCACAGAGCATTTTTTCAATAATTGCCAGTCAATAAATATTTATACTTAAAAATATAATTAAGACAATTAACCATTATATCTCCTCGTTTACCGCTCACGTAAAGATTACCTCTCTACTAAACCTTGTTAAATAAAATTATAAGCCGAAAGGTGTTGAGTACCGCCAGTTTCATGGCTAGCTACATGACAGTCAGCGAAACACGACACCGACACTTCGTGTAGTGTAATTAATAATGTTATTTATGATTTTGAACATTATTAATGTGTTTTTAGTTTTTATCTTGTTATGTAACAGTATTGTATATGTTGCTGCCTGAAATAAAAAAATAAACAGTCATATAATAAGATCAATTACATTTCCATTAAAAAGTTTGTGCAGCTATGATATACCATTTCATGTCGTAAAATAATGCCAGAACTTAAACAGTGAGCCCCTATAATTCGAAAATCTTAGGCAACCGGTATCGATACTTAGAAGTCTGGAAGTTTGACTACGAGTCTTTCCAAAGGGTATCGTGTTACATAATAGGTGAGCGATGAAGGCCAGTGGCAGTCGCTCTTTGTATAATACTTGTAATCCGCTGCCTAGGCAGAAGGCTCAAAGCAGAAAAGTTTGGGCAGATTACGGGTTTGTAACATTTGCATCATATCGAGAACAAATCTGAACAAATCTCACTCAGACCATTCTTGTTCGCTAGGATCAGCACTTCGCGCTCTATGTTCCACGTCACCTGCAGTTGTATCCACTGCTTTTTGTTTGTAACATTTGCATCATATCGAGAACAAATCTGAACAAATCTCACTCGGACCATTCTTGTTCGCTAGGATCAGCACTTCGCGCTCTATGTTCCACGTACCCTGCAGTTGTATCCACTGCTTTTTGTTTGTAACATTTGCATCATATCGAAAACAAATCTGAACAAATCTCACTCGGACCATTCTTGTTCGCTAGGATCAGCACTTCGTGCTCTATGTTCCACGTACCCTGCAGTTGTATCCACTGCTTTTTGTTTGTAACATTTGCATCATATCGAGAACAAATCTGAACAAATCTCACTCGGACCATTCTTGTTCGCTAGGATCAGCTCTTCGCGCTCTATGTTCCACGTACACTGCAGTTGTATCCACTGCTTTTTGGTTGAGTGTTCATTATTTTTAACCGACTTCAAAAAAGGAGGAGGTTCTCAATTCGGCGTAATCTTTTTTTTTTTATGTATGTTCACCGATTACTCTAAGACGCCTGCACCGATTTGCAAAATTATTTTTGTATTTGAATGGGTATACTTTCCAGGTGGTCCCATAGTCACCAGGTCAGGATCTGATGACGAAAAACCAGAGAAATCAAGAGGAACTTTCAAAAACTGTAGGGACGACTAGTGCATTTCTAAGTGTTTTTATTAGGTTTTTTAAACCACTACAATTTAATAAAGGTCTGGAGTAGATCTGATGTTGAAGACCCTAGACAGTCGAGGGAACTCCTCAACGATTAACAGCAGCTACCTTGCGTTTGTTCTTGATTAATTTGTATTGATAAGAGATTTATATCTAGATGTATTATGATTATCATTAGGGGTCTTATGATGAAGACGGACATTTAAGGGAACTCCTCAACGGTTTACAATAGCTGCTTTGTATTTGGACTTAATTCATTTATATTGATGAGAACTTTACACCTATATGGGTTAGAATTATTGTCTGCAGTAAATCTAATGATGAAGACAATTGGCAGTCTCAGAGGGAATTCTTAAAAATTTACAGCATTGAAGTTTAACATCAATCAATTAAAATCAAGAGACTGAATTTAAGTTGCGTAATCGCGTCATGTCAAGTAAACAAAATTACGTCGTTTGCTTACCTGTAAACAAACGACGTAATTTAATTTACAAAAGGCCTGCCTTTTCCCAACTATATTAGCGTCAGCACCAAAAAAAGTGTAAAATAAAAACTTTTGCACAAAAAAAAGCAACCGGCTTTGTAGAGTGTTTTTTGGAAAAACACTACAAATTCAACGTCAAAAGCGAATAAGTATATGAAAACCAAAGACACCTACTTCCGAAATTAGTTATTTTTCACTTTGTAGTGTTTTTTGGAAGTCGGTTGACTTTTTTTTTTAATCTCTTAAAAGTTAAAAATAAATCGCAATAAATACCTTTAAATTGCCATGATAATTAAAAGAACGAAGCGTTCCTATTTCTCCGGCGGACACTTACATACAAGCGGTGGATTATAAACATTCTTCAAGTTAATGAAATAAACTTTCCGTAACTCGACTGTTAACTACGGCGGTGCTAAGAAAATTTTAAAGTTGAAATAAAATTATTCCTGCACTTACATACAATATTATGCACAACTTGTGAACGATTTTTCAATTATCTGATATAATTTTAATCGAAGATTAATTTTGGAATTTTGACCGTTAATTCATATAAATGCTGACAATTTTGTCTTGTTTAGATGTTTAATTGTTTAGAAAAAAAATACTTAAATGGTTGATGGCTAATATTCTTTACAGCATAAATTTTCTGCGGCTGGGAAAGAATTCGTAATGGAAACTATAATATTCACATGCTTGATAGCATGTGAATATTATAGTTTTTATAAGCAAAACGTGTATCTGTATATTATTTCTAAATCTAAAAAGAAAATTTGATTAGCAAAATCCCTTTTAACAGAAAAACTACATGTAGCTGTCTATTATACGGCGTAGCACTTGTCTACGGTGTAGCGCTTGTCTACGGTGTAGCACTTGTCTACGGTGTAGCACTTGGATACGGTGTAGCACTTGTCTACGGTGTAGCACTTGGCTGTGGTGTAGCATTTGTCAATGGCGTAACACTGCTACGGTCGAGTTTCTGCAGATACGTGTATATTCTATTTATGAGTGTTTACAACGCATGCACGACTAGCAACGTCGCAATTTAATGTCATATTTCGTGGTTTTCAATTTTTATTATTTAATCCGAGCTATATTTTAAAAATGTGTTCTACTAACTATTTAGAATTATGTGAAAAGTGTGTAAGGTAACAAATCATTGCGTTGTTGTTGTCGTTGTTATTTTCATAGTAAAATAACTGTATACATTAAGACAACTTACTCTTTATCCACTGTTCACGTAATTCCAAAAAGTTAGTTGTGCGTAGTAAACACTCTTAAGGCATTAATCTGAGCAGACGGCTTATGTTCTAAGTAAGATCTGAGTAATATTACTTTATAGAGGTCGTTCTGTTAATAACTGTTAAATATAAGGTAGAGGTCGTAAATATTAGGCAGCGGAAAACGATAACACAATAATTTATGAAGCTAAAATAATCTTAACAAGATTTATAACAATAATCTTGTTAATTAAATTATAGTTTAATTTCAGTATTCGATTAATATTCTGATTATTGAAATCTTTATAATATTTTTGGCATTTGAGTCTTATGTTCTTCAAAGTTTGTTATGGAGAACCTAAAACTGATCAATAAAATTCAAGACACTGGACCTTTTCTTAATAAGATTTTAGAATTTTTTATAAAGGTTCCGCTCCTGAACTGAAAACCGTAGAGTTAGAAGAACAGCATCATTACACGGACGACACGGACTCAACAAGAACAGCATCATTACACGGACTACACGGACTCAACAAGAACAGCATCATTACACGGACTATACGGACTCAACAAGAACAGCATCATTACACGGACTACACGGACTCAACAAGAACAGCATCATTACACGGACTACACGGACTCAACAAGAACAGCATCATTACACGGACTACACGGACTCAACAAGAACAGCATCATTACACGGACTACACGGACTCAACAAGAACAGCATCATTACACGGACTACACGGACTCAACAAGAACAGCATCATTACACGGACTACACGGACTCAACAAGAGCAGCATCATTACACGGTCCACACGGACTCAACAAGAACAGCATCATTACACGGACTACACGGACTCAACAAGAACAGCATCATTACACGGACTACACGGACTCAACAAGAACAGTATCATTACACGGACTACATGGACTCAACAAGAACAGCATCATTACACGGACTCAACAAGTGACCTTATCTATCTACATTATAAAACACTAAATTACACAGACACTGGGGAACTATTGAACCACACAAAATGATACAAGCACACACACACAAACACACACACAAACACGCACACACTCTTGCATGTTGATTATACATAAGGTTTTGTATAAATTGTATACTGCTGTGGAAGAGCGGAGTCTCCTAACACAGGCATTATTTGCTTAACAGGAGGCTTCAATCACCAACTAACGAAAAATAATTTAGAGTACTATTAAATTTGATTTTAATTTGATTTGATTTTTTACTACACTATGTTTGTATAGAATTAGAATCGAGAAAAAGTAAGTATTACATCGCTCCTCCTGTGTTTATACGCAAACCCCGCAGTAGGTGTGAGCGCCATTCGTTACAGTAATGAAGAGTAGTTTAACTCGCATTGATTAGTTTGTACTCTTGCAAGTTATTGTTAAGTATCTGCACTAATAAACACGCTGCAAGAGTTCAAGTTAAGTGCTTTTGTAATATATCGGGCTTCGTGTTAGCTGGCATAGTTTATGGAGCAGTAACGATACCTACATCTTTACCTCATTAAGATAATACGCAAACAATTGCTTTTCGTAACACATCATTTACTTTTCCTGTGTCGGTTTGTATGATTCAATCTTTAAAACTAGGCAATGGATTTAGATAGGGTTTTTTTATTAGATAGACTGATTTAAGAGGATGGATTTTATGTATATAACATGCATAATATATAAGAGGAACACTGATCATTTTTGAGGTTTCTAACACATGTCGCAAAATAAACCCATTTTTTCGAGCTTACATTGTAAACGCTGGCTGAACCCTATGAGATAGATCAAAATAATGTACTACAGTATTGTAGACCTTAAAAATGCCTACAAAAAAGTTTGCGACACCATATATCTACCTACTATACTACCTACTAATTTCTTCATTATTACTACTATTATATATTTGAAAAGTTAATTAAAATGCCAGCCTAAATCAGAGACCACTATTTGTTCCTAATTATTAATCCTCATCCAAATAAATTACGTCAAATCAAAGGTAATTTTAGTCGATGATTTATTCAAAACTAAACACCAGAAAAGATCCCCGTGCCTCTTGCGCCCCTGCCATCCGCCTGCTACTTGAGTGTTTTTCTGCCTAAACCGCGGAGTGAGTGGGCCGGAGCGGGGGACCATTATTTTGAACAAACTTGCTACCCGTGTAGGCTTTCATTCTGTTTGAAGGTGGTGGGACTGGAATCCATAGACAATAAGGTCGACGTGTCTTGCAGAGTCAGATATTGGTTGATGGGCGGCACAGTAGATATTATTTTTTATTGAAGGGCCACCGTTTCTTGAAGAAGGCTTAGGTACCTATATCATTTGTCCACGTGCGAAGCCGGGGCGGGTCGTAAAGCTGGTGTTCTAGCTTTCGGGCTTCTGTCTAACCACAATGACAGGTAACGATATACAATAGGCATAAACACTCACCCTATGGTGGTGTGGTTATTGTAGCAATGTCTGATGACAGGTCGTTGTCCCACTCTAAGCATTTCTTTCGTATTGTGGATGCATTAACAAAAATATACACTCCAATACAAAACACCGTACCTGAAAACGCTGCATTTCTAATCTATAAGATTATGGCACATAGCTTTACATATATTATATCAAAATGTATCTTTAGTGAAAATTTACCAAAGTATACAAGATATAATTATTTAACAAAGGGCGCCACAGCGGTGACCGCGACCTGCGTTAATTACACCCTGGATTACACGATCACGAATAATCGCTTCATACCCCGTATTATTAATAATATATTATATTAGGGAATTTTCGACTTTCTGTTTTGAGATGGGTAACGGCTTAAACGAATAATTTGACTACATTAACAATTTGTTAGCATAACGTCGTATCGTCCCCGAAGAGACAGGCAATATATAAATACTACTCGTTTTTTTTTTTTTTTTGCTTTTATATTAAAATTTAAAAACGAAGCCTATTTCCAAGCAGCTTCACGACTCAGGTGGCAGTTTCTGAAATCAAAACGATGTTGCCCTGTAATGTAAATACGTAACACCCTAATAGGAACTATCAAATGGAATCATTTTAAAACATTTTTGAAAATCCATTGCAAGATGTGTTCCAAAAGTTTGTCTACTCAACAATCTAGGTAATAATTATTACAAGTTGTCAACAGCTAGTCTGAAATAACTATCCCAAGTTGGGGGTCTGTCTCATACCACCTTTGATAAAGGCACAGCATTAAACACATTGTAAAAATGAATTACTTTTTAACTGTAAAGGATTATGATTTATTATATCTTATACAATTATGACACCCAGTATCACAGTAACACATTAGTTCAGACAATAGAGTAATAATGTACAGAATAAAAATACTAAAGAGTAACACGTGCTGTGGCCGCCTTTACAACTGAGTAATGATTATTGAATAATCACTTAAACATTACTAATGCTATGTGTATTGTAGTACGTACAGGTGCACCTGGTCCCGCCCCGGGGGTGGCAGGCGTGCTGTTGTGATATATTGTTATTAACTTTACAAACGAGACACATGCGACAGTTTCGTTCAATACCAAATATTAATGGAGCACGGCGTGTTCCCGTTGTACCGAATACAGGCTCGCGGGTGTAATGGTAACAGTATGGCAAATAACTATTCAAAACCAAATCATTATAGCATGCTAGGTTTTTTAATACTGTTCCAAACAATACAAGCACTATAACGACTACATGCTATTCACTAAAAGTTTCTCCCTCTAGGTACTACGATCGGAAACTACCGCCTGGCAATGTATATTGTTAGAATTTACTTGTTGTAACTGAAAGTTCAATTAATTTACCTGTCCGAACCGTAATTACCTACTGCTTTCACGAACACCAGACTAAAGTACCTAAATAATTACTAGACTAAGTATACGTTAATGCCCCACAGAAATAATAAGCTTCTCAAACGTTAGCCGCCTTCTACAGAATTCCAAGTATCGAAACCAATTTACATGAGCATCCCTGTATAAGATATCATTTGTTTCAGTCAACCCGGGTAGTCTAAGGCTAGGTATATCTGATACAAGACTATACATTTCAAGCAGGTGCTGGTCGGCATTCATTGCACGAAGTTTGTTTGCGCCCCCTGAACGTGTAATGACATTGCACAAAGTTTGTTAGCGCTCCCCTCAACTTGTAATAATATTGCAGCAATCTGCATTCTATACACTGGAGGACAAAAGTTTGGTCGCACAATAAACATGCTCGTTCCGCGTAGCTCGTTCCACGTCCCTCGGATTTGATGAGTCGCAGAGGTCCAGACAGACAGGTCATTTTGTTTGGCTTTTATTACCTACGTATATTGGAGTTTTTATTATATGTTACCTGAATGTTATTAAGTTTCATCCTACTTTTGTATGACAACTAGACAATTCAGTTAGATAACTAATTAGACAACTATGCGATTGTGTCTGATGTCCCTTCATATTATGTCCCATCGTTTCAATTGAAACTGATGACCAGCTCAGCTCTAGCGCCGCACCGTGTAGATCACACCTAAGATCTATCATTAATTCTCATCCTTATAAAACGAGTTAGGTACTATTTTATTCCATTTCTGTCCATTATGTAAAATTGTAGTCCAGTCACTTTAGGCAAAAAAAGGGTCAATCTCGGAATTTGAAATAATAAGCTGGAAACTCGTATACAACTTCATTTTGGCGTTGTAAATATTGTCTGAAAAGTCTCATATTATCTCGTGTCTGCGTTGTAAGTTTTTCGAAGTCAAAGGTCACGAAAATCGGTTTTTTGCAATTAACTCCGTTTCTATTGCTCCAATGATGTAAGCACCTATTATAAAAATTGTAGAGCATAAAATTTGCGTCAAGTTTTGTTCTAAACTTTTTTTTATAAAGTCAACCGTTTTTCGATAGAGAGAGGAGAGCACCCAACGCTCGGGCATTATACTGTAATACAAGGTCAACCGTGAATCTCGGTGAATAATACCTTATATATAGTTACTATGTCATTACAATAGTGTCAACAATAAATAATTTGTATTATTTATTAGTTAATACATTGTATTGAATAATGTTTCAAAATTGATTATAAATAGAAAAAAAAATTAAGTATTTGCTCTTCAAATTTTAAAGATTTTAAAATTTACAGATTTTAAAGTTAATGTATTTTTAGTTATCCTGCCTGATGGTAAGCAGTGACGCAATCGTTGATGGTAAAGCGCACTAGTTTATTAAGAGCCTATTAACTCTAGCCTTGAAGACACTCAAATTGTAGTCCGACGGAAACACCGCCGCTGGCAAATTGTTCCAGTCCCTCGAAGTACGCGGTATAAAGGAGGAGGCGAAATGCTTCGTCCGGATCGTAGTGGTGTTAACAACGTAAGGGTGGAAACCAGCCATACGACGGGTCGTCCGCTGGTGGAACGAAGATGGGGGAATTAAATCATGCAATTCCATCGCACACTCCCCGAAATGCATCCTATAGAACACCGAAAGGCTGGCTACTCTACGCCTGTGCTCTAGGCTTTGGAGACCAACTCGAGTTAGATCAGGGTCACCAATCAGCCTCTTTGCACGTCTCTCCACTGAATCCAAAGTGGCCAGGTGACACTTGGCAGCACCAGCCCAAATGTGTCTGCAGTACTCCACACACGAACGGACCTGTGCTTTGTATAACATTAGAAGCTGCCCAGGTGTGAAGTACTGCCGGACCTTTGAGATAACGCCAAGTTTCCTGGCAGCCACCTTAGCCTTGGACTCAATGAACCGCCCAAAGTTAAGGTCCGAGGAAATCTCAACTCCCAAAAGCTGAAGGCGGTCGGGACACTCCAAGGACATTCCGAAAAGTAGGAGCCAGGGTGAACGGGCTCCTTTTGGCGGTGAAAAGACACGCCTGTGTTTTGGCGGCATTGAATGCTACAAGATTGGCATTGCCCCATTCGGAGACTGCCTGCAGCGCACCACTCGTTCGCTCAACCATGGCCTCTCTTTCGGACCGGATTGATTCCCTACTAGCCCGAGCACCCGGCAGGTATCTCTCTACAACTGTGCTGTCATCTGCATACCCATAGATACCAGGCATCAGCAGATCGTTAATATGCAGCAGGAATAGAGTTGCAGAGAGAACAGACTCCTGAGGAACACCGGCATTAGTTGACATGGGCTCAGAAGAGCATCCATCGATAACAACTCGGAGGGACCGTTCAGTCAGGAAGTCTTTTACCCAGCCAGTCAGGCTGGGGGAAATGCCGTACGCTGGAAGCTTACTCAAAAGGCCAGCGTGCCATACCCGGTCGAAGGCCTTCGAGACATCAAGGGAGACAGCAATCGCTTCCCCATTCTTCTCGAGGGCCTCGCCCCACAAGTGAGTGGCATATACTAGTAGGTCCCCAGTTGACCGATTGCGGCGAAACCCGTACTGTCGGTCACTGAGGAGATCGTTACCTTCCAGGTATGCCAAGAGGCACGAGTTCAATACGCGCTCCATAATTTTGCAAAGTATGGAGGTGATCGAAATCGGCCGATAGTTGGCAGGATCGGCACGACTACCCTTCTTGGGCACGGGCTGCACGTTAGCAAGCTTCCAGGACTTGGGCACAATACCAGTCCTAAATGAGAGGCGATACAAGCGCGTCAATACAGGAGACAACTCGGGCGCAAAAGTTTTAAGAACAATCGCTGGTATACCATCCGGACCACTAGCCTTATTCACGTCCAAACGACACAGTACTCTCAGAACCTCCTTGTTCCTAATGCGAACCTCAGGCATTGAGGCTCCGCAATGAGGTAAATTAGGTGGAGTAGCACTGCCAGTATCAAGACGCGAATTATGGGCAAAGAGAGAAGCAAAGAGACCTGCTTTCTCTCTCGCCGTATGAGCCAGTGTTCCATCAGGCCTAACCAGCGGAGGCAGTGAGGACCGACAGAAGTTCGCCTCAACCGATTTGGCAAGGGACCAAAAAGATCTGCTACTGGATGGCTGCGCAGATAACTTGTTGCCAATATGGGTGATGCGGTCGAAGCGAGCCTTCTTGAGCGCCTTCTTGTAGGACTTGGCAGCACGGTTAAAGGCGCTCTTCTTTGAGCTTAGATCAGGAGCTCCGCGGTCACGAGCGTCAACCCAGGCGAGAAATGCCGTGTGCTTACGCTGTTCAGCTTGGACACAATCGGCATTGAACCATGGGCGAGCCGAGCCGCCGACGGGCACGTCATTGAATGGGATAAAATACTCCATAGCTTGACGCACCACATCGGTTATAGCGTCCGTACAGCTCGACGGATTGTCAGAAGAGAAGCATACCTGCTGCCAAGGATAAGACGCAAAGAAGTGGCGCATCTCATCCCAATCCGCTGACCTGTATCGCCACAATCGCCGTTCACCACGAGAGTCGTGTTCTGGTGGGGAGAAGGACGACACAGACTTCATCAGACAGTGGTCTGAAGTTCCCAACGGTGAGGAAACTGTTACAACACATCTGTCCGGATCAGTGGTCAGCAGAAGGTCCAAACAGTTGGCAGTATGGCCAACTACATCAGGCACCCTAGTCGCTTGCTCTACCAGCTGGGAAAGGCCCATAGAAAGCGCGAAGTATCGCGCTTCTCTCCCAGCGTGGTCGGTCCTCTGGTATGGGAAGAGCCAGTCCTGGTGGCAGGCGTTGAAGTCCCCCAGAGCGACGAACTGAGCGTCAGGGTGCCGATGTAGCGCATTGTCAGCAGCCTCACTGAGATGGTCAAATAACCGAGTTGTTTCCTGATCACCGCTGTGCGATCGGTAGACACAGGTGTAGACAATTTTGTCCACACCGGTGTCAACCAACAGCCATAAGGTCGAAAAATGAGGGCCCTCGAGGTGACGGAGACGCCGGCAACAGATGTCATTGCGAACATACACACAGACCCCGGCACGCTGCAGGAAATGATGCTCCAAAGAGTATCCCGGGTAGCCGAGGTATGCCGCATCAGGCGGACATCTGATCTGGGTCTCCGTCAAGAAAAGTAGATGCGGCTTCTCAGTCTCAAGGTGATAGTGTACTGCTAAGAGATTGGAGTGCAGACTTCTAATATTAGAGAGGTGCACTTTGAAAGAGAGGACGTGCGCCCGCTGTGCACACCTACTTTTCTTTTTGCACCTTTTCATTGACTTGTTTTTTTGTTTTTTTTTTTTTTGAGTGAATAGGAAGGAAGACAGCAGTTGAGTATAGTGCTAAGTTGTTGTATAGTGTATAATTTTAACGTTTCTTCTATTGAGATTATAACTGAGAAGACTGACCTGTATAAGACGACCTTTTTATATGATATCTATACCTGCGAATGCGGTCCCCTCCATAGTTCATGTGGCTGATGTTCAGTTGTTATGTGGAAACTGGTTTCTTTTTCAAGGGACCACTTTGTATTGACTGATTTTTTTAGTTGGTTATAAGATCTCAGCAACGATGGTGTACAATTTTGATAATTATGGCTGATTAGTGTTTAATTTGTGGAAAGTCTCTAACTGAAGGTGATTCTGTGAATATATTGCGTGGCTTGAAAACTTTAAAAACTCCAAGTATCGAAAGAAATGATGGTCACATAGACTTCTTAAATACTTTCACCTCTGTGAAGCATGTCGAGTGTCGGAAAGTACATAAATAAAAATTATATATCAGCATCAAAACGACGATTAGAGGAAGGTGAACCTTTACCAGCATTCAGTGTACCTGGACGAAGATCATGTCGAACTCTCATGTCGCACCCACTCCAATTCTAGTTGATTTCTCTGCACTCGAAGTTGTGGACGAGTATATATACCTCACAAATAAAGTAGGAGCCGACCTGTCGCTGCCGGCAGTAGTGCGGAGGATGGTCGGTAGCGCAGTGTCGTGGGACGCGGTGGTGTCCTTCTGCGAGGACGTGATGTCGCAGAAGGACGCTACGGAACGGGAGAGGGAGATCTCAACTCCCTTCCCGGGCCGCAGAAGACGCACCGGGCGTCGAGGAAGGGCGGATAACGCCCTCTTCCGCCCCCCATGAATGGGTTCAAGGGCGAGGGGCATGGGGAACTCCCCGCCCCCTATTCGATGGACCCCGAGGCGGAGGTGCGCGCTGCGCGCGGTGGAGGCCCGGACAGACCTGGCTAACACGAGAGTGTGGGGCCGTGGAAGAATTTAGACTCCCACAGTCCCACGCGCGCTCGTGATAGAAGAGGCACCGGGGTGATCTTAGTCAGTAAAAGTCTGACAGACCCCGTCGCCCACACCAGGGCGGCGGACATCCCATGAGGATTTCCACTCCGAAAAAAAAAAAAATGTCCATCTAGGTAGGTCCATCTTCGAGAAAGAGGTGTGGCGTCGAATCAAGCTCGGCTGGGCAACGTTCGGGAAGCTACGCTACATCTTCTCGTCGTCCAAGATACCACAGTGTTTCTTTGACCAGTGTGTGTTGCCAGTGATGACTTATGGAACTGAAACGTGGTCGCTCACAATGGGCCTCATACGAAGGCTCAGAGTCACACAAAGGGCAATGGAAAGAGCTATGTTCGGAGTTTTTTTGCGTGATCGAATCAGAAATGAGGAGATTCGCAGAAGAACCAAAGTCACTGACATAGCTCTGCTAGTCGCTAAACTTAAGTGGCAGTGGGCAGGGCACCGATGTGTTCTGTGTTCGTAGAACCGATGGCCGATGGGGCAGTAAGGTTCTAGAGTAGCGGCCACGTACTGGAAGACGCAGCGTAGGGAGGTCCCCAACAAGGTGGACCGATGACTTGGTGAAGGTCGCGGGAAGCTGATGGATGCGGGCAGCACAAGACCGGTCAACGTGGAAAGCCTTGGGGGAGGCCTTTGTCCAGCAATGGACATCTATAGGCTGAAGAAGAAGTGTACCTCGTAAAAAAGGAATGAGGTGTTTAATTTTAAAACACTGTGATAGTATTTTGAAGTACTGATTTTTGAACTTAAATTATTTTTACTTGATTTATTTGTATTCACAATCTATCTATTTACAGTCTATTATCGAATAAAATGCAATGAATTTATAATCTATATAATAGGTACATAAAACACTAGCTGTTGCGCGCGACTTCGTCCGCGTAGATTTCAGTTTATACCGCGCGGTGGTTCCCGTTTCCGCCACATTTTTTGTTACTGCTCTGCTCCTATTAGTCATAGCGGGATGTTATATAGTCTAAAGCCTTCCTGGATTAATAAGCTATCCAACACAAAAATAATTTTTGAAATCGGACCAGTAGTTCCTGAGATTAGCGCGCACAAACAAACAAACTCTTCAGCTTTATATATTAGTATAGATATAGATTATTCAATACAATGTATTAACTAATAAATGGTTCAAATTATTTATTGTTGACACTATTGTAATGATTCAGTAACTATATTATTATTATTATTATTCACCGAGATTCAGGGTTGACCTTGTATTACAGTATATATACCTGAGCGCGCTGGGTGCTCTCCGCTCTCTATCTCAAAAACGCTTGATTTTATAAAAAAATGTTTAAAACAAAACTTGTCGCAAATTTTATGCTTTACAATTTTGATTGTATGTGCTAACATCATTGGAGCAATAGAAAAGGAGATAATTGTAAAAAACAGATTTTACCTCGAATAACTTACGACGGAGACACGAGATAATATGAGACTTTTTAGACAACATTTAGAACGCCAAAACGAAGCTGTATACGAGTTTTCAGCTTCTTATCTCAAATTCCCAGGTGAAACCCTAAAGTGACTGGACTTTTGTGGAACTCACTCCCGTCTAACATTCGTGATTTAAAAACTATTTCTCTATTTTAACGTCAATCAAAAGAGCATCACTTATCCTCTATACTGTGAGAAATCGTATATTATATGTATATATAATACATTTATAAACTTTATTACTATGTATTTATTTAAGTGTATACACATATAATAAAATAAAAAGCACATGGGGTATTTATGTAATAATTTTTGGATTACATGTGTACTTATAATATAATATGTTTAGTTTCAGAAATTATACATTCATATTTTTCTCTTTTTGTTCTTACACACTATTGTCTACATGTTTTCTGTTCTACATCTTCTTTCCCAGTTCTGCTGGAAGAAATTTCTTAAGAAATAAGCAGCACCTTTGTACAAAGTTATTAATTTTATCATATCCGTATGAATTTGGCTGTGTATACATAATTAATAAAATAAATAAAAATACTTTGCAAATCCATTTTAATACATGAAAGTTCCCAAACGATTAAGCCAAAAGTAATTAATCTGATCATGAAACATAATAGAAAAAGGTACTTCAAAACCACTTAAACTTAATCGTTCAAACGAAAATTCCACCACACCTACTCTCATAAAGATAAATTGGTGGAGTTTAATTAAATGTAATTTCATGAGCAATCTAAGGGTGTCCGTTTAATCTGTCCGCCAGTGTAAAAGAGGCATCGATGTCTGCTACAGATATCAGATCTAGTGCACTTGCTTTGCCTTTGTTTAAATCGATGAAAAATCGAAATGTTCTTCGATTTTTTTCGCTGATAAGTCTGATTTGAATATATTTAAACTTATCCTTTGTGTGCTTTTGAATAAAGATGATATTAAAGCTAGTGTAATATAAAAAAAAAAATGGTATATTATGAGAACTGTTAATGTTAGTCTGCCAAGTTTTTATTACCTGACTATTGTTTAAGTACTTTCCGTCTACACACAATCATGTGTGCGCTGGATATTGCAGTTCACATACCACAATGTCTGATGTTCGGTACCCGTTCCAGTATACTAGTAATACGTATGTAGATACTTATTGTACACAAGCGGAACGATAAGTTAGGTAACTATGTACATCACAGGCACATCTCAACTTTAAGAATTGTCTTCTTTATTAGTAGTATAAAAACGTCTTTCAATTCCAAGCAATTTATGAGGTTTTCTTGTTATTTTACTGTGATCTATAGATATTTTAGCTATATTATCAATACATAGTATAAAACAAAGTCGCTTTCGCTGTATGTCGGTATGTATGCTTAGATCTTTAAAACTACGCAACGGATTTTGACGCGGTTTTTTTAATAGATAGAGTGATTCTTAAGGAAGGTTTGTATGTATAATAAATGCATAATATAGCAGAGAAACACTGAGAAATCTAAAAAGCGCGATAAAACCGAACTCCACGCGGGCGAAGCCGCGGGCGGAAAGCTAGTAAAATATAAAATGCAAATCACATAACCCTATATTGACTTACCCCAGGGTCGTTCTCCTTGATATGACTTCATTTAAAAGTAACATTTATTTGATCGAATATATCTATGTAAATATATACTCAGATACGCTAGAGTTCATTTGACCGACCCACCCCTACGTTAATGAAATGTTTATATAACAAGGTCTAAGCCACAATATGTAGTTGCCTGACGTTGACAACCGTTTTGTATCTAAATAGGCTTACTAGTTTTAACAAGCCTCATGTGTTGCCGGTCTTATTAAGATTGAAATGATTTTGCGAATAGATTAAGTTTGATTACATTGAGGATAAGGATTTATTAAAATTATAACAGAAAAATCAAGAATTTACACATTTCATAAATCATCTTTGTTCTAACACTGAATTTCAGAAGCTAAGTCAACTACGAAAATAGTGCTTCAGTTTAAAGTAAAACCGTCGCTAGACACAAAGTGCACAAAAACTCTTCAATACCAAAGCTAGCCAACCCGGAACTGAGACGTCTCGGCCCACAAATGTTATATACTATCACCAAGGGAATTGCAACCCTAAAGACTTATAACATAAAGCCGTAAGTTTTAATTAAGTTTTCTTCCAGGGGTTTTTGACCGTCTGTCACATCGTCGTGTAACTTTATTCACTAAAACAATTAAGTCGGCGACGCTCATTCTATTAATTGTTTTATTTAATTAAATACATGTTGATAATAACATCAATTAGTTTTTCTATAGGGGATTGTGTTGCATTATTAGGGATTGTATGTGTCTCGCAAATGGGATGTTTGGAGACGGTTCTAAGTGATGCTATTTTTATATTAATTTATAAGACGGCTTGGATATTACAAAGCCGTCTTATATATAAACTAGCTTTCCGCCCGCGACTTCGCCCGCGTGGAGGTGGGTTCTATCGCGCTTTATAGATTTCCCTCGGAAATATACATTTTTTTTTTTTTGGATAAAAAGTACCCTATTATTAAAACCGGACTTCTAATTTTACGTCTGCAAAATTTCAAATTAATCGGTTCAGTAGTTACGGCGTGAAAGCGGAACAAACAAACTCTCTTTCCGATTTGTAATATTGGTAAGGATTATAGTTAATTATTTCTATAATTAGTCTGGGTAAAGCTTTTCAGATACTTTTATCATTACCTAAACAAAATTACTTTCAAAGATAAGATTATATTTCTGAGTATAATCCTTAAGTAGAGTAGGCATTGGTTTAATAACAAAGAAAAGCTTTTAGAGTATTCTAAGCTTATGTTTGAACAAAATTAATTATGGTATTATTTATATACTTAGGTAATAGGTTTATAAATAATGATAGAGAAATCATCAGTTTGTACTTAAATAATGAGAGTCAGGTGACCAGCATGTTATACAACATTATTTATTATTATATATATTTGTTTATACAAAACCCGAACACGTGTCCAATATTTTTAAGTGAAGAATCTATGTACAAAATTTCAAAAAGATACAATGAAAAACCAACAAGTTATTAGCTTATTATTCTACTTGGTTGTCCCAACAAAAGTATGGTCAAAGCTCCGATGGGGCGAGCACGGGGCGTTGACCTCTGGCGTCAGCTGTGGCGCACCCGCAAGTACTACGATCTATCGTAACCGCTCGGTAACCAGTTTGCATCAATTTCTAAATGTATTTGGTAAAAAATATAACATGGTGTAAAAATGATTGGAATCGATTCAGCTGCTATATTATTGTTTACAAAGTTATTTTTACTTAATACGAAACCTGAATACAGTTTGTTCAAAATAAGCAACTGAATTAATTCCAATAAGTTTTACACATATTATATTTTTTCCCAAATACATTTATAAATTGTTGAAGTGTGGTTACCGAGCGCACACAGCTAACGGTAGATCATAGTACTAGGATCACAGTGAGACTGGGCCGCGACGCGCTGTGCCGCTTCGGGCGCAGGCGGGCAAGCGGTACGTTGACCATATTTTTGTTGGGACGACCAGGTAAGATAACAATGTCGTAACTTTGTAGTTTTTCGTGATATCTTTTTGAAATTTTGTACATAGATTCTTTACTTAAATACTGGACACGTGTTTAGGGTTTCATATAAACAAAAAATAACCTTATATAGTGAACGCCATAGAACCTCACATCGGTGTGATAGCGGCACTTGAAGTACCGCACGACTGACGGCCGCCACTATTGTTGCCTTTTTACACGTTCGCGGTTTCGTAAGCGCTGATTCAATTTATAGCGACGTGCGTGCGGGCCGCGTGCGATACAAGCTCCGCTCTGCGTCATTCGGCCAAGAACTTCTTATTAACTTTAGTGGCGCATTATTATATACTTAATTTAGCCCCAACGTCGCCTGTGGTCCGGGATGCCTACCTATTAATAACTTTTCTTAACGCGTCGTTTAATGCTAGATGGATGATACTTTCTCATTTATTTAAGTAGTTACGGATACATATTTTTAGTTCGGATATATTTTTATAAAAGGTTGCCTCACACTATAAATTACTCATTTTTAAATGTTTGTAATCGTACCCAGCATTTATTAATATTTAAAGTTACATACACAAACAACCAGACCCGGAACTACTACTTACTATATGTGATCCATGCAAATATTTGTTCCGTGCGGGAATCAAACCCCCGACACACAATGCAGCATTCGAAAGCTCAGCCATTGCGCCAACCGCGTCATCAAACGGAAAAATGATGTTAAGAAAATTTGCGACGTTCTCCTGTCTGCCACTGTTAATATTACAAACTCATCGTCTGTCAAGTGAACAGAAGATTAATAATTAAGACTGTTCGTCAAAATATCTAATACTGTATTTTCATCAGTGTGATGAGATTAAGTAATGTCAAATATAATGAGCACTCTTTACTGAATACATTTTCAAGATCAAGTCATCTCGTTTCTATGTACCTAACATATGACCTTGCGAACTCATCAAGCAAACAATAATAAATAACTGACTTTACTAATTAAACAGTAGCTACAAGTGCGTAGGCATCGCTTTTTACATAATATTATAAAAATTTATGAATATATTATGAGTGTAAATAGTTGAATAGAGTGAAGGACGGTAGAAATTCAAGTTAAGATGCTGATCTCAACTCAACCACGACGAAATATGTAGATGTTTTAGAATTCATCAAAATTATTGTCTAAAGGCTTTGCCGCGAGAAATCGCGGTACGGCGGACAGAGTACCGGCGGGATCTCATGGCGACATGGAGAGTGCGAACACTGGGTTGCAACGCCACAAACGGCGGTAAGTCCTCTCTTTGAGGAGTGGCTATAGACGCTCTCACCTTCCGCCTGACGCAGGACCTCACCGGACACGACTGCTTCTGAAGGTTCCTGTTCCGGATAAGGCGGGAGGAAACACCAGGGTATCAACACTGTGGGAATTGCCTTGAAGACACGGTGGAGCACACGGTGGAGGTCTGCCGAGCTTGGGTAGGTAGGAGGTGTAGGATCTCTTGCGTCCGGCCCTGGTTCAGGCTATGGTCCGAAGCGAGAGTGCATGGCAGGCCGTCACCTCCTTGTGCGAAGCAGTGATGCTGACCTTAGCGTCCACTTCCACGTTCACCCTCCGTCAACTTAGCGTTCACTGTGTTACGAAAATAAAGATCACACAAATGTAAAATAAAAGTGAAAATATTGTATGTATGATATCAATGTGTTTGAGAGTCGCTCTTAGACCGTACATTCACAACACAGAGAGCTTATTAACAATAACCGGCAACACTCGATAACACTTTTCCCGACCTAGGGTTACAACCCACGACGATTGTGTTTTTCGTTAATCTGAAGTGTGTATTACTAATAGTTTTCAGTCTCCTAAAATAAAAAAGTATATAATGCATATACGTAAATCATTACGAGATATTATAATGTAGGCACTTAGAAATAATAAACTTTGCTGTATAATACCCGCTTAACAATGTCGTGTACCTCGAACAACGTCGCGCTTACGCTGGATTATCAAGTCTTGTAAAATATTTTTGTCAAAGAGATCATAATTTCGTAAGTTTGTAATTTAATAGGCGACTCTAAGATGAAGTCTATAAGGTTGATAATACAAGCAATTGCTGTTGGAGCTAGTTTGGTATGCTGATAAAGAAATTATGGAAAAATACTGAGCATGTACCAGCTGTGTTATAAGACGAGTATCTTATGAATTATGATTCATAGGATAAATTCGTAGACAAATATTATAAACTCTCAATCTTATCAATTTGTTTACATTTTCATCAGACATTTTCAGAACACACTATCCTACTGATATTATAAGTACATGCTCAAGTTTATATGGTTGAATGGATGGATTGATGGATGTTTGTTTGTTTATTGCCCTTTCACGCCAAATCTACTGAACTACTTTGGATGAAATTTGGCAATCAGACAGCTTACCACCAGGAATCATTCCGATATCTTTTTTTAATACAGAATCGAAACAAATGCAGCTGAAACCGCGGGACGCTAGCTAGTAAATAATACTTAATGGCTGAGATAAATGAGGTACAATTATTATAATAGAAGTAGAAGGAGGTCTAATTGTTCTTGTAGATAAATGAATCTAATTACATTATTTTGCTTGAAAAGAAAATTAAAACTACCAATTAGGAGAAGTGCTTCTTTGTACTCCCATTTAGTGTTTGTAAATTAAGAATTCATGGTTCTGAAGTTAGATATGTACAATATTATGTGCTCAGTGGGAGGTACGTGTTCTCAACATTCATTTGAGATAAGATTAATTCTAATTAAATTTTGTAACGCAGTTTTGTGATACACTACAAGTTATTAAATCAAGATAAACCTTCAATAATATTGGGGAATCAGAAATGAAAGGGGGTTCTTCCTATTTTTAACAAGTATGAAAAAATCAGTTTTAAAACTCGCAATGTGCAATGATTTATGTCTACACGTACAATAATAGATGCATTCTAAATGGTATTGAAGTGTATTGCCTCGTGCCGTTCTCCCGGCTCGCAGGCTGTTGGTCATAAGTTCTAACCATTTGGTCAGGCTTTGACACTGCGAACAAATCGACTTACTCGTTATTGGTTGAAGACACTGAAGTATCACGTTATGGCCCGTCTACACGCTCCGTATTGCCTGTGCACCCCAGGCCTGTGCAGTCATTACAAAAAGACGGAACATTCGGGACTGCGCGCGCTACCGTCTTGCCGTCCATACACACGCGCTTACCTGCGCAAACTGGTTTGCACAGGCATGCTCGCAGATAAGACGGAGCGTGTAGACGGGGCATTAGACAGGAAAGAAAAAGGGGAGGAGGGAGACAAAGAATTTATTAAAACAACAAATAAAAATCAAAGATAAATAATATAAATATGAAGATGAATGCATAAGGTGAGTGAGGTGAAAGAAGATAAAATAAATAGTAGAAAAACTTCAGCATCGGTCACGGTGAACATGATGGTGATGATGCAGAGCAGCAGTAGACAGCGGTAGAGAGCCTCCCTCGGAAGCTGCAGACGAGTGCTATACGCAGTGGCACAGCCTCTTAAAGTCAGCAACCACTCAAAGGCAAGGGCGGACGAGTACCGCAGCAGAAACGGCGGTGAGGGCCAGTCACAGAGGTCACAGGAAGAGGATCCCCTCTCCCCGAAGGAGAGGGTACCCCCTAGGAGGGACTCTGGAAGCAAAATATATCACAATTAATATAATATAGCTAATATAGAAGCCAGACCGAAACTAAAACTAAACTCACACAGTCACACTGCTCAGCGAGGGCTTCCGAAGAAACCTCGCAGAACAGCTTTTCACGAAAGGAGATGTTTAAGAAATGTATGGAGCCTGGGTCAGCACATTGTACACTTAATTCTAGGTATAGTTACGCTATAGTTAACTGTTTTTAATGTTAATTTCCTATAATTTGGCTTAGTTTTTATACAGATTCAATTTAACTTGGCTAAGGAGTGCAACACAACTACTAATAAATATGGTGGTCAGCAATAAGCGAAATAAGATTTTGACAGTGACATTTGATTGACGTGTCATATATCTAAGGCTATCGTATCTATTTTATCTACCATATGACTGCGAAACAAACAAAACATGAAATCAAACTCAACATGAAATCAACACTCCACACGAACACAACGGGAAAATAGAACTGTCAAAGTCGCCAATCAAACGTCATAACCACTATCATGGCTACCTTATTACAGGGTTATCTCACTAAAAAACGATTCAAATAATTAATTATATATACTTGTATTTCTATTCAAATTAATTTAGTAGTATTTTTATGAAAATCTTTTATTTTTAGGGTTCCGTACCTCAAAAGGAAAAAAACGGAACCCTTATAGGATCACTTTGTTGTTCGTCTGTCTGTCTGTCTGTCTGTCAAGACCCTTTATCTCAAGACCTCGTGGACATATCAAGCTAAAATTCACATGAAATACTTAGGTCTATTGTCCCTTTAAGCTGTGAAAATATCAAACTTCTAAGCCAAACCAATCAAAAGATACAGCCGATTATGTCGATATTTTCAACAAATTTTCGACACTCGCAAAGGACTCAAAACCTACAGGATACTTTCCGTAAACTCAGAATCTTGAAATTTGGCATGAAGCATTGTCAAGGAAGTCGTGGTGGCCTAGTGGTTAAAACACCAGCCTCTCAAGTATGAGGGCGCGGGTTCGATTCCAGGTCAGGCAAGTACCAATGTAACTTTTCTAAAGTTATATGTACTTTCTAAGTATATCTTGGACACCAATGACTGAAGGTGAAGGAAAACATCTTGAGGAAACCTGGACTTGTAAGTCTGAAATCGCCAACCCGCATTGAGCAAGCGTGGTGATTACGCTCAATCCTTCTCTATATGATTGGAGACCTGTGCCCAGCAGTGGGACGATAAAAAAGGTTGATGATGATTGTCATTTAATGCAAATATAGGAAAAATTACGAAAATCTCATTTTTTTAGTTATATAATATAATAAAAATATTTTAATAAAATGAAACTTACTACCTTATTTCTCACGAACGACTAAAGGTATCAAATTGAAATTTATACCAAATACCTAGGTCTATTGTCCCTTTAAGCAGTGAAGAAATCAACCTTCTAAGTTAACGCGATCAAAAGATACAGCAGTTACCGACACCTAAGACGAATTTTCGTCACACGCGATTCCCTAGCAATCAAAACCTACAAGGTACTTTCCGTGAACTCAGAATCTTGAAATTCGGCACGAAGCAACGTTATATAGTACAGACAGATAAAGGAAAAATTGTGAAAATGATAAATTTGAAGTTACATAAAATATTAAAATATTATTTTTGCTTACATGACATAAAATATTTTTTTAATAATTATAAAGTTACTACCTACTCTTTTTCACATGAACGCGTAGAGATATTAAAGTGAAATTCATATCAAACACTTCTTAAATCTAATTGCCTCTAAACTGTGAACAATTCTAAATCAACGCAAAAATTCAAAACGCTGAGGTAGGTAACTACCTATAATCATACCGCATATTGTGAAATTCGCCACTACTCGCAACGGAAACAAAACTTAAAGACTACTTCCCGCTGACATTGAATCTTGAATTTTGGTATGAAACAATAGCTTAAGGTAACCTAACAGAAAAACCCGAAACCTTTTAATATTTTTAGGCACAGTAACTAGTTAATCCAATACAAAGACCAACACAATCGTCATTAAATCTAAATATTTTGGTGAATGTAATTCTGTATATAACCTAAATGCGTCCTAACTTCTGTGTACTTAGTAATTATAAATATATTCAAAGACATTAAGTGTAATTTCCTATTGTTGTCGATGATTATCAGACAGCTTGCTTCCTACTGGCGAAGCGGGACGGGGGGGAGTAACGAACGAACGCGCAAGCACTAGCCGCCCGCGGGCGCGAAGGCAGGCGGTTGGTCAAGGGAAAGGGTATCGCGGCACAGCGAGCGGCAGCCGTGCGCCATACGCAAGAGCGCCTAGATGCAATTCACACGTGTACCGAATTTAGTAAAATTTGCGACAATTTCTCGTTGATTTTGTTTACTTCTACTTTGTTTATCAATTGCAAAATTTTGCAAAGATACAATTATGGCTACAATTGCATTAATCGTCAATGAAAATAATATTTTACATCATATAGTTCCTATGCCTCCAGATGGAAATTTTTTATTTCATGCAATAGTTTTCTATTTACAATTCCACTAATTTGGATCAAACACAATTACTACGAACTTCAATAGTTAATCATATTTATGATAACTGGGACGAGTTTAATTTGTATACAAGCAATGCCCGGGGAGATCCATTCTCTTCACGACAAGTGATTATTCTAAACTGAACGGTTTGCGCGAGAGTCACTTCCAAAGTATTAAAATGTGTACCCTCTCTGTAAGTTCCGAAATAAGATAATATTAAAACTAAAAAAGTATATGATGTGCATTACGCATTACCATGCAATTGGTTTGAACGATATCTAGTAAGTAATTTGATTTAAAACGTCATAAATTGTAAACCGATACGTTTGTACGGCGGAACCCTAGGTGTGCGAGTCCGACTCGCACTTGGCCCGTTTTTTTTTTTCTTTTATCTATATAGCGTACATAGTGGTGGCCTAAAATGAAACACCTACTTAAATATTTGAAAAATTATAAGCAATATGAAATAACTTAAAGGAGTTGGGATAACAAATCCGATAGAAAAATAGCAGGCTGTCAAGAATTTATAAGAAAAGGTTGTCATTAGAGACAAAACTGAAATACTACTGAATTAGTGAAAAACTGTCATAACAATGAAAATATTGTTCTAAACATTGATATAATATTAAATATATATTATATTATTATTTCTAAATATGTAAAAATAAGTAAATATTAAATTATGGCGTTGTGGTGAGTAGGAAAAATTAATACAGCACAGCATAGGTACAGCTTCTTATGCTAAGTTATCGCTAAGTCGCCGAAACTTAGGCTTAAAGTTGAGGACCGTATCTGTAAGCTGAATAATGAGTCTGGGTGTAGTAAAATGTTATCAGAACAGCGCCTCATAATACTGGAATGCGTATTATGACCTGCAGAAATGAATGATATATAAGTATGAATATAAATACATAAGTGTAAGTATATGTAGGTAAATTACATAACACTACAACAGTTCCAACCTAAACTATGATTTATTGAATACTAGCTTTCCGCCCGCGGCTTCGCCCGCGTAGAGTTCGGTTATATCGCGCTTTTTGGATTTCCCTCGGGAATATCAATTTTTTCCGGAATAAAAGGTAGTCTAAACCTTCCTTAAGAATCACTCTATCTATTAAAAAAAACCGCGTCAAAATCCGTTGCGTAGTTTTAAAGATCTAAGCATACATACGGACATACAGCGAAAGCGACTTTGTTTTATACTATGTATTGATTGATTGATCATTCAGGTCGGTAAAATGGCTGCCGTTTAGTTAAAATGCTAGGCGGTTCAATAAAAAGCTATTTAAATCGGATGGCTGCGTAGCATATATGCAGCCAACTGGTTTTTAAGTTATTTTTTTTAATCCAAATTGGATTAGCTAACTTTATATTCGAAAATCCGCCAAGCATGGGGATTATGGCAAACCCTCTCAATGTAATGGAAAACGTTTGTCTAGCAGTGAACCTCTATAGGCTGTAGAAGAAGATTCGGCAACAAATATGTACAGTAAAAGCTTAAAACTGTAGTGGCACGCAAGGACTGCAATGCTATGTGCTATTTAAGCGCGCAGTCACGCGCGCGTGTGCACACTAATGAATTATCTACTCGAAATAAAATTTACTCGAATTAATTATCGAATAAATTACTTATCGGATAAATTATCTACTCGAATTAAAATTAACATTACACGAAATAAAATTATATTTCTGTTATATTTAGATGCATCCTGTTGTATGTACCTTGATTGCATTGTTAAAATTTGCGTATATATATAATGTGCTGTTCTGTGATCAACAGTCTGAGGACGATTCTTAATTATGAAGTTAACCCATTTTTTACTGCTCCGAAAACATAACGTCACAACTTATTTAATGAGGTTATAGCTAAGTACTTATTCATTTTCTTGGCGAAAAGGAGATTGACAATAAACCTCAATCTATGTTAGATCATTAAATATTTACTTATATTACTATACTGACGTTTACTTTCAAACCTCTTTTCGTCAAGAAAACCTAACTGAGGGTAAAAACACTTATGGGCTAAAGAGTGGCTAGAGAGGTGTCACGCCGTCCTCACCTTCCGCCGCAGGTCTTCATCGAACGCAACTGTTTCGGATGGTTCCTGTTCCGGATAAGGTGGAAAGAAACGCCAGGGTATAATAAATGGGGGATCGCCTTGGGGATACTGTAGACGTCTGCCCGGCTTGGGTGGAGCACCGCCGTGTCCTCATGGCGGCGATCGGCGGAAATCTCATGCGTCCGGCCTGATCCAGGCCAGGGTTCGAAGCATAAGTGCATGGCAGGCCGTCACCTCCTGCTGCGACACAGTGATGCTGGCTAAAGAAGAACCTGTGGGAGCGGGAAACTCAGCGAACTCACGCCTCTAGCCGCCGCAGGAAACGCCCGGTCGGAAGACAACATCGAACTCCCGGCCAACGTAGGCGCGAAATCTGCTTAGACATTATTACGACAACTGTCCTGGACCACCAGCCCATGTTACCTATTACCTAGGTTTATTCTTTTGTGTAAATAATACGTCAAGCTAGCTTGGCATTTGATTTAACTTACGTCCTTTTAGTTTCAAGGAAATATACACAAGGCAATCCTTGTGAGATTACCTTGATTGAGAATCACTCTAGAAGAGCAAAATACTCTTTAATATTTAAATGAAAGCAAATATAGATATAAACTCATATTATTTGTTTTCAAATAAAACATAAGTGCTTTCCTACTTTCTTTACTTATGGTAATATGTTGTTTTAAAAGCTTTTGAAATAGAAATACACAGCAATAAAACAGGATTTGCAAAAATACTTGAAAACAAAATCGCAAGCGAAAAATAATAATGTAATAAATATTTCGTGTATTTGTCTGATATGGTAAACTGAGCATGAAAACGGTTCCCAACCCAGACAATGAATTCCAATGTGTCCGGATTTGACACACAGGTACGTACGTATCGCTGTAGACGTTGCTTTCAGCAACTTAACTGAGTCGGCCGATAATATTATGCTCATCTAAAGTACCTAATATTATGTGTTTTCCAGGGTTTCATTACCGCTGATCACATAGGCGACTGAACGTCTTACGTGATCGTAAGTGCATTCCTAAGACATACCTAGTGAACATAAACAGCTTGGTTCTCATTCTGTAACTACTTGCAAGAGAGATGCCTCTGATTCTGGAGTTTGAGATTGCTCAAACTCCTAATTATAATCAAGTGAATATTGTCAGTGCCGTAACGTGCTTGCACATAGATCATATTAACTAATTAGACTTACATCGCACGTGGGATGAGGTAATTAGAACACACGTAGGCATCATTAATAACTTACATTTTCATTATAATAGGTATAATATGCGTGGGTTTTAGGTAATTAACACAACAGAACTGCTTGTGCAAGTCAATTATTTTTGCAAATAAACAGAATTGTTGACGTTTGTCTACTTTCACGACGAAAATCTCTCTAAAACGTGACTTATATTAGAAAAAACAAATTATCCTGTTCGCATTTTCGTTAAATTTGATATCCTGCCAGCTGCCTCTCGTTCAACTTATTTTGGAGCTTCAAATCCGTTTGTTTATAGATGTGTCGCTTGAAATTGAAACTCAAGACTCTGTAAAAACAGCGGATAATTTTTAAACGAGCGATTATAATGTCTTATTCTTAGAAAACATTAAATATTCTCTGGAAACAGTTTCTAGAAGCTTGAGACATCATGTTTTTTTATTATTTTTGGCAACGAACAGTCATATGCAAACATTATAATTCTTAAAACTAATTTGTTCTTACAGACCTATAGCGCAGACAATGTGAGATGAGTACCTATAATAGTAAAAATAAGTACAATCAACTGCTTATAAGGAAAGATGCGTCAGATATACATCAATATTTTATTTTGAACACAACATAACTTTAATAATTAAGCAATACATTTAATAAGGTTTGAGTTCTAAGCTCTAAGCGAAGTTTTAGCAAGATCAATGTCCGTGTATTTAAAGAGTTACATAAATGTTGAAGAGAACTTGTTAGTCTGTAGTTCCTTTAGAATAATAAATATTTGTTATTTTGGGCAATCAGCGATAGATAATGACTAGCGATAGAATTGTTCATCTATTCTATACTGATGTTGAAATGTTTTCGACGCGACATATTTATACGGATTGAGAGGAAAACGGACCATTCGACTTCTGCGGCGGTTCGCTCTGAATTTGCATGACTGGTTAGGGTTATTTAAGTTGCAACGATTTGATTGTGTTTTGATTTTATTAAGTGTTTAATTTTTTATACTAAGCCTATAAAATTTATTGTAGTTCGTCATTTCAGCCGAAAGACGTCTACTTCTGGACATAGAGGGCCTATGTCCAGAAGTAGACGTCTTTCGGCTGAAATGGTAACCTACAATACATTTTTAGCACCTCCTCCCTCTAGCACCTTCACTTAACCGACTCACAAGCGGCCTTCACAAGATCGTATCATAGATAATGCATAGCAAATATAACAGTTTTGAGCTCAGCGTTATCAACTTTATTGTGTTTTTATGAAACTTGTTTCATACATTTTAAAAAATATATATAATATTATATTTCTGCGAAAACGAGATGCAACGTACCCATACCCATGAAAAACTATTTTTATTCCCAGAATAACAAAATCTATGTATAATTTATTGATCAAAACTAAATGCTGACCAAAATGCGTCAGAAAACACATATTTTTCAAGTAATATGAAAAACTTTTATCAAGAAATCTAATAAACTTGTTAAATTATTGCATTTCGGGATTGTATGCGATATTAGCATTCAAATTTATAGTTTGAGCCGTCGGAGGTGGAGAACAATATGAATACTAAATTCTCAATAGAATAAATCCTAGTTGTTTGTTGGTTTCTAACTTTAGATTGGACTAGAGTGTCACCACTACGTCGGCTGCGGGAAGGACTCGGTGCGGCATACGCTGGCAGTCTGCCGCTTGGGAGAAGCCGCGCCGTGCCCTCATTTGAGAAGTATGCAGTGATCTGTCGCTGCCCGATTAGAACCCGAGTGTGCTCTTTGACGTCGCAGGAGGAGTCAAACACATCACCTCCCTCTGACTCAAAAAGGCGCGGAGCAGCGTCTGGGGTAGCGTGTGGGGTTGCGGAAGTATAGTTCGTTGCCCCGACTCTAGGCGTAGGTGTGAAAGACCTGAGAGAGCCTGTCGCCCCAGGGCGGTGAACATCCACGTGGATTATCCACCCCGAAAGAAAGGGTGTATGCAATGCTATTGTAATTGATATGTAGGTACTTCAAGTGTCTTTGTGTATTTATTTATGCTCATTTTAACTTAGGTGGTTGAGTGTATACAGCCATAGAATGCCTTCAACAATATTCATCACTAATCCAACCCCTCAATTTGCCCATAACTGCGGATTACCTAACATTGTTATACACGTTAACTCTATACGTGCGACATAATACTAGTACATTGCTTCGACTCAACCCTACAATGTTGTGTATCTGTGCTAATACATTCACCGTGATGCATCGACAAGTAGGGTAATAGTCACGTCAGTGCGATGTGACGTCTTGCATCACACTGTTCACGGAAATATACGGCCGCGCAATTTGAACGGGAGCTATACGTAATAACAAGAGTCTCTCTCTCTCTCTCTCTCTGATCTCAGTCTTAACCTGTCAAAAATAATATTACAAATTGTTAGAATATTTTGTCGCCGAAATGAGACTGTGATTACATTTTGAATGTCATTGTGACAATCGGTTGAGTCGGTCTGTTTAATTAGATATATTCAATAAATGTTTATTTATTTATAAATATATTATTTAGCTTATAGCGTCTCAACTTATCCCTCTCGTCACAACTATCCTCTTTCTTTTATACAGTTATTTCACTGTCTATCACTTTCTGTACAGTTTAAACCCACATCGACGGTTAATTAACAAAACATTTTTTCTTCAGTTTCAAAATGGTAAAAGCGACTTACGACTTACTGATGACTACATATAACTTATACATAGCTAATATTACCTTTTTTTAATTAAGCATTTATGCTAGGGACAATAATTAGGCCTAACGGGAAAATAAATCCATATAATCTAGGAGCAGACAAGTCCGATATCCGCTCCCGTATACTCTCCATGCATATTGCAGCAATTTCAGAACAGCATGCACCTGTTAAGTTCGTACACTGCTTATTGCACTAAATGTACCCGTTTAACCCCGCAACGGCGCACGTGTGTAAACTCACCACGTGCAGGTTAACATGGCTTGCTCACGGTTATTGCTGGATTTACTGAATAGTATGTTTATTAAAGAGCATTGTTTGCTTACAAGTAATTAACTACATATATATATTATGTTCAGAAGGAGGACGGAGATAGAGCTGAGTATCTGTAGTTGCGACTTTAACCCCTCTATTCGTAACGTTATTTAAAGTTAACTAGTAATTAGCGAATACCATACATTTTGACGTTTGCATGTCACTTAAATTTAATATTCGTTTATGAATAAACACCATAGTGTTTAAGGGGTTAATTCATAAACGATGATTAAAGTTAAGTGACGTGCAAACGTCAAAAATGTAATTTTCGCTAATCACTAGTTAACTTTAAGTAACTTTTATGAATATGAGAGACCTCCGGAGTTTCAACACACGCTCCATAGAGGAAGCGATAGAGCTAAACCGGGGGTCGAAAGTCTTCGTACAAAAGCTTGGGAGGAGCCATCTAACGAAGCTGACGACATCGGATGGGAGAGTCGTTACTTTGAAACCGGAGGTACTTGCGGAGGTTGAAACCTTCTATAGTCAGCTGTATACCTCGCAAGCGCCTAAACCAGTTCCCCGCACTGAAGATTCCAGAGCCACTCTCACACAGCACTACACCGTAGACCCCCCACGATCTCGGCTAGGTTGATCTCGGATCAGCCTAGCCGAGATCGTGGTAGCTCTTGGACAGCTTAAAAATGGGAAGGCCCCGGGAGAAGATGGGACTACCTCGGAACTCTTGAAAACTGCATTTACGCCTGTGCTAAAAGATCTTCAGCGTATATTTAATTCTGCTCTCTTTTCGGGGAGAACTCCTAAGGCATGGAACAAAAGCGTAGTGGTTCTGTTTTTCAAGAAAGGTGATAAAACCTTACTGAAGAACTATAGACCCATTTTGCTTTTGAGCCATGTCTACAAGCTGTTTTCGGGAGGAATCACGAATCGACTAGCGCGTAGACTCGACGAATTCCAGCCGCCTGGGCAGGCCGGGTTTCGAGGAGGATTTAGTACCATAGACCACATACCCACAGTGAGGCAGATTATACAGAAGACCGAAGAGTATAATCAGCCCCTGTGTCTAGCATTTGTGGACTATGAGAAGGTCTTTGACTCCATAGAGACCTGGTCTGTTCTTGAATCTTTGCAGCGATGCCAAGTCGATTGGCGATATATCCAAGTGATGAGGTATCTCTACGACGCACGCCGCCACAATGTCCGTCCAAGTCCAGAACCGCAGACTAGACATATCCCTCTTAAGCGAGGAGTGAGACAAGGGGACGTTATTTCCCCCAAATTGTTCTCCAATGCCCCCGAGGATATGTTTAAGACGCTGGATTGGCAGGGTCGGGGCATTAACATCAATGGCGAGTACATCTCACACTTGCGATTTGCGGACGATATCGTCATCATGGCGGAAACGCAGCAAGAGCTGGAACAAATGCTGGCCAACTTAGCTGACTCCTCCCAACGCATCGGTCTCCGGATGAACTTAGATAAGACCAAAATTATGTTCAATGAACGGGTCACTCCGGGACCGGTTGCCGTAAACGGAATGCCGCTCGAAGTTGTTTCAGAATATGTATACCTCGGGCAAACGTTGCAATTAGGGAAAAACAACTTCGAGAAGGAGGCAAATAGAAGGATCCAGCTGGGATAGGCAGCATTTGGTAAACTTCGTCGGTTATTTTCGTAGCCCATACCTCAATGTTTGAAGTCAAAAATCTTCAACCAGTGCGACGGTCAGACTAGTCCATAAATTTAAAGTCGCTCAGCGAGCTATGGAGCGGGCTATGTTAGGCGTCTCTCTGAAGGACCGCATCGGAAATGAGATGATCCGACAGAGGACCAGAGTTACCGAGAGAAGAAGAAGACCAGAGTTAGCTGAGAGGATTAGCAAGCTGAAGTGGCAATTAGCTGGTCAGATATGCCGCAGGACCGACAACCGTTAGGGTAAACGAGTCCTCGATTGGAGACCGCGTCTCGGCAAACATAGCGTGGGACGCCCTTGGGCGAGATGGAGCGACGACATCAAAAAGGTGGCTGGTAGTGGCTGGCGGAGAACTGCTCAGGATCGAGCTTGTTGGCTCTTGTGTCATGAAGGAGGCCTATGTCCAGCGGTGGACGAGTAGGGGCTGATGATGATGATGATGACGATGAACTTTTATGAATAAAGAGGTTAATGTTTTACATATTTTAGTCCAAATATTATAATCATTAAATGAAATTTTTAAACTTGTAATCTGTACCAACAAATGAATCAGAAAACGACACTTACAAAATAATGGTAGTTTGGTTCACCTTTAATAAAGTTTTTAAGTTAATTTAAGTCTTCTGGTAAATGCCCATCTAGTGTGCCCAAATTGACGCTGAATGATAATGAACTCAAGCGGGTAAGTCATTTTAAATATCTGGGACACTATGTTACCGAAGATCTTGATGACCAAATGGACATTGAAAGGGAGCGCAGGGCACTGGCGGTTAAGAATAACATGCTGGCACGCAGGTTTGCTCGTTGCAACGAGAATGTTAAAATCACTCTTTTTAAAGCGTACTGCCAGACTTTTTACACGTGCAGTCTGTGGTTTTGTTATACACAGAGATCGCTCAGTGCCCTGCGAGTCCAATACAACAACGGTTTCAGGATGTTGCTGGGGTTGCCCCGTTTCTGTAGTGCATCTGGCATGTTCGCGGAAGCCCGTGTTGATGGCTTTCATGCCATTATACGCAAGAGAACCGCCTCCTTGCTACGTAGAGTACGGGGTAGCACTAGCAGCATTTTGAGAGTAGTTGCTGAGGGGATCGACTCCAAAATAATGGAGTCTTTCATGCGGGTCCTAGTCAGACAGTAAGGAGTGTCTGGCTGAGCTCGCAAAAAATTTAATATTGTCTTACTTTCTACTTTTTTACTTTTTTATTATTACTAACATAGGCTTAAGATCTTTGTAGTACTAACCAAATATGGATACATTGTCCGAAATAAATTATTATTATTATTATTATTATTTAATCCACACCACATTTAATCATCATCTTCGTCGATGATTTTTAATTACAATGTAATAAATGTCAAAACAATTCTGAACAGGGTTTGTTTACACATCTATTTATTTATAAAGCTGAAGAGTTTGTTTGTTTGTTTGAACGCGCTAATCTCAGGAACTACTGGTTCGATTTGAAAAATTCTTTTTGCGTTGGATAGCCCATTAATTCAAGAAGGCTTTAAGCTATATAACACCACGCTGCGACCAAAAATAGCGGAGCATAACTAACTCCACGCGGACGAAGTCGCTGGTGCCGCTAGTTAATATATAAAGCTAAAGAGTTTGTTTGTTTGAACGCGCTAATCTCGGGAACTGCTAGTCCAATTTGACAAAATCTTATGCGTTAGATAGCCCACTAATCTAGGAAGGCTTTACGCTATATAATATCACGCTGCGACCAATAGAAGTGGAGCATAACTAACTTCACGTGAACGAAGTCGCTGGCGGCCGCTAGTGCATAATATGTCGTCTATTAGATATACAACTGGCGATGTACCCAATGAAAGTGCCTTTGAGCCCCCACTTATATTTATTAATGATTTACTAAAATGTATGTACCGATTATCAAACCGTCCTGTTTGTTGATTTTAGTACACTTGTTGTATTGAAACATAGAATCCTATTAAAATTAATTAAATAACAGAATAATCGTTATGACGTTCCGGATATCAAAAACAAAACAGATAAATATAAAATTCTCAATCCAAAAAATACCTGATAACAACAGTATCAGATTTCTTAGACTCTACTTGTATAGTCATTTTAACGACAACATGGTTTTCGCAGTGGTTAAGCTATGGACAGCTGCGCTGTTTGTCGCGGGCGGAACAATATAATTTGTATGACCTGCAATTCCTTGTTTCGGGACTGGCTGTTTGTGTATGTGACTTTATATGTTTGTAAATATACCCCCGATACAGGAGATAGTCCTAGTGTGGGTCAAATATAAAAAAAAAAAACTGGATTATGCGCATACGACTAGTCTGTTCCACTCACACTGCACCACTCGCATCGACGGACTGGAGACCAGGGTTGACGCGCTGGAGCAACGTGCCGCTTCGGGGTCCGCGAACTCGGCCAATGTGGACAAGATTGTGGAGGAGTTGAGGCGAGACATTAATGAAAGGGACCAGGATCTCCTCGCTAACGACATAGAGGTGTCTAATTTGCCGGAGGGGAAGGTGGAAAACCCCACACATATAATTAAGGTCATTGGCCACAAGCTGGGGGTCAGCCTTGACGACCGCGACATTGTTAGCGCGGAACGAGTTGGTGGAAGGCAGCTCAACGTGACGAGCTCAGCTGGTCCGACTGAGTCTCGTCCGCGGCCGATTGTTGTGCGGTTTGCTCGCCGGGAACTGCGCGACCTCCTGGGAAGCGCGCGAGTGCGGCGCGGTGCGACCACTGCCGACCTCGACATGTCCGCTCCAGCGCAGCGATTCTACCTCAACGAGCGGCTGACGAAAGCCAATCGCTTGTTGTTTCGAAGGGCGCGGGATGTGGCCAGCCGCCTCGATTGGAGGTTTGTATGGACCAAGCAGGGCCGCATATTCGCCAGAAAGATGCCTGGAGACAGGGCGCAGAGGATCCGCACTGACGAGGATTTGTCTCGTGTCTTCGGGACTGAAAAGGTCACGGCTTGGTTATTTTAGTGTCTGTGTGTGTGTGAATGTTTTTATTAATTATGCTTGGAGGGGTGCGTGTCATAACCGTTTTCATGGTGTGCTCTGTCTTGCAACGGGGTTGTGTGGAGCTTGTGCCACCACGTCAACTTATTCTACTATTATGCTCTGTTTACTTATATTATACTAGCTTTCCGCCCGCGGCTTCGCCCGCGTGGAGTTCGGTTATATCGCGCTTTTTAGATTTCCCTCGGGAACATCAAATTTTTCCGGGATAAAAGGTAGCCTATGTTCTTTCTCAGGGTCTAAAGATTGTCTGTGCCAAATTTCATCACAATCGGTTGAGAGGTTTAAGCGGGAAAGCGTAACAGACAGACAGACAGACAGACAGACAGACAGACAGACAGAGTTACTTTCACATTTATAATATTAGTATGGATGTGCAAAGTCCATTTTCAATTAATATATTTAGATCAAATTCTGTATTTCTTACTCTTATATATGTGTTGTGTTTGCTCTTACGACAGTGCCCAACTCAGCCTCCACACAACATCTTCGTATACCCATTCGTGCCTGACACTTTTACATCTGAAACCTACAGCTTTTATCACTGATGGCTCCCAGTAAATACATTAAGTTCGGTCTACTAAATGCGGGCTCTCTAGGGACAAATCAAGACGAGTTTTTGATTGCCATGGGTAACCACTCTGTAGACATCATGGCTATCAATGAAACATGGTTACGTAAGGGGGAAGAGTATCGAGCACCTAGTGTACCTGGGTACAAATTCAGGCACGTACCTCGACCTGTCACTACCCGAGGTGGGCGCGGCGGGGGAGTTGCCTTTTACATAAAGAGTGGCATTAACGCGCGCGTAAAGGCTCATCCTGACCACCCTGAAGTGGAGCAGCTCTGGCTAGGCTTGACCGTAAATAGGAGAAAACTTCTTATTGGGACCGCATACCGCCCGCCTTGGCAGGACCTGGAGCTATTCCTTGACGCCATTACTGCCAGTATTAGTGCACTAGCCCCATTTGATAATCTGATACTGTTGGGTGACCTAAATGTTAATCTAATGGATGCAAACAGCTCAAAGTCAAAGCAGCTAGCTGACTTTTTTACTTGCTTGAACGTAACACAATTAGTCCAATCAGCGACACACTTCTTGGGTACTAGTAGTTCGCTTATTGACATCGTATGCACTGATGCTACAACGCGAAATGTTAGGGTCACCCATGTAAGTGAACTCGGTCACCACTCCTTCATCACATGTGAATCTGTTTTTAAGAAGCCCAAGGCTAAACCTAGGGTGATTGAGTTCCGCTCTTTTTCAGATATCATGTCGGATCAATTCCATAAGGATTTGAATGGGATACCAGGGTCTTCTGTGGGAGATTTGTGTGATGTGGATGCCATGGTGCATGCCTTTGACACAGGCCTGCTCCAACTCTTTGATCTTCACGCTCCTGTCAAGAAAAAGACCTTTTTTAAGTGACCTACACCTTGGATCACGGACAATATTCGTCTCATGTTCAAGCTGCGAGATGAGGCCAGGGATAGATGTCGTCAGACCAATGAACCACACCATAAGCAGTACTACCTGGATCTTAAAAATGAGGCTGCCGCCGCATTAGTAAGGGAAAAGACAGCTTATTTTACAAAAAATATTAATGATCAAAGTAAGGACCCCAAACTTTTGTGGCGTAATTTAAAGTCAGATGTACTTCCCGATCATAAAGAAAGGCTATTGCCAAGTCATTTTGACAATCCAGATAGTATCAATGTGGCATTTTTGGATGTTTCGGGAAATTGTAATGATAATGTCTCGCTAATATCCAGCTTTTATTCACGCAGGCACGGTACAGCCGAGTTCTCTCTCTCTGCAATCAACCAGGAGACAATTCTGAAGATCGTCAAGGGTCTTCGGTCAAATGCCCGGGGTGTTGATGGTATCAGCTTGGAAATGTTAACACTCACATTGCCGACTACATTGAAAGTCATCACTGATATCATCAACAGGTCTATAGAATCGAGTACTTTCCCTGACCTCTGGCGACACGCAATTGTTCGTCCTATCCCTAAAATTAGTGATCCAGCCACTTTGAAAGATCTCAGGCCAATTAGTATACTTCCCTGCATGTCAAAGATTCTAGAGCGTGTAGTGTATCTGCAGGTGGTTGACTACTTGGAGTCTAACAACATTCTCCCTGAACTACAGTCGGGTTTCCGTAAAGGAAGAGGCACTGCAACGGCTCTGATAGATGTAGTGGGAAATATCCTGGAGTCACGTGACAGGGGTGAGGGGTCGATCCTAGTCCTGCTGGACTTCTCTCGGGCTTACGACGCCATTAATACCAATTTACTGCTGTCCAAACTATCATACTATGGCTTTGACCGTGGCGCTGTGGATTGGTTTAAAAGCTATTTGACTGGTAGGACGCAGTATGTGCAGATCATCAAAGGGGATGGAACAATTGTTTAACCCCCTCCACTTCAGGTGACCAGAGGGGTCCCGCAGGGATCGATTTTGGGCCCATTGTTGTACATTCTCTACAGTGCTGATGTTACTGGATCCTTTGTAAACTGCAAGTATCACATGTATGCTGATGACATCCAGCTGCACATGTCCTTCAAAGGGAACGATGCGGCGTTGGCGGTGCAAAGGTTGAATGAGGATCTACATAGAGTGACTACCTGGTCTGAAGAGAACTCTCTCGTTTTGAACCCACTGAAGTCAAAGTTTTTGGTGCTGGGAAGTAAAAAGCAAGTTGCTGCAATACTGTCTGCCAAACCAGAGATTATGATTAATGGGGAGAGAATTGAGCGAGTGGAGCAGGCGTGTAGTCTGGGTCTTATAGTGGAACCAGAGCTGCGTTTTGAGGCTCATTTGAGGAATGTCCTCAGGAGCTGTTTTTATAGGCTTAAGGTATTATACGGTATACGTAAGTTTCTTAGCCTACCAATTAGGAAGCAGCTGGTTGACAGTCTGATCTTATCCAAGCTCAACTATTGTGACACTGTCTATGGACCCTGCTTGCTGGGTAGGACAGAGAGGTTGATTCAGAGAATTCAGAATGCCTGTGTTCGTTTCTGCATTCATGTCCCACGCAGGCATCATGTGACGCCATACTTGAACAAACTCATGACACTGAAAATGGCAGCCAGACGGAAGCTCCACTTAGCGAGTTTGATGTTCGGAATTGTTAGAACTCTTAAGCCGCACTATTTATTTGAAAAGCTCACCTGGCGACAAGATCACTACAAATACGGTCTTCGTTCTGTGGTTGGCCCGCTAAACATGCCACGGCAGCATTCAGGGGCAGTTTCAAGTTTGCAGCCACACGCTGTTGGAATGATCTTCCGCTACCTTTGCGAGACCTAAAATTAATAGGAACTTTTAAACATCAACTAAAGAACTGATTATTACAAGCACAAATTTCAGATAAATGAATATGATGATTCTTCTTTACTCACCCCTTAGGTTATGGCCTGCAGTGCTTGGTATTTGATCTCCATTCGCCAATCGAGAATATGCAGCGCTGTGGCATGGGCATTTGGCTTTCTTTTTCCCGGGACTACTGCCAGCATTGTTCCTGTCCACATTGTGTGCATGTTGATAACCTCATCATTTTCCTACCCCGTAGCAATTTATTTGTTGACATTCTATTTATTTAAAGCGTTTTCAGTTCTAATAAAATTCCAATATTCGTTCAGTTCAGTTGTATTGTTTTTATATTACTTATTAATTTTATTTTATTTTTGAATGTGTATCTATTCGTGCCTCTTGACATCCATATTTTCATACCTTCCTGTTTTTTGGAGCCCTAAAGCTCCTTGTGCAGTGTGCAGCATGTCGGGTCACCCTCCAGTTTTCAATTTCAGGCTTTCATCTTTCACAGATTACTCGCGGACGCATAATTTAGTGGGAACACTGACACATAACACATAACTTTTTAACTTCTGTAACTTTTATTATACATATCACTGGGCATACCGTAATTCTTTTCAACCAAATATATTAGGTATTAGTAACAAATGTAACAATGTAAACTTTCCTAAATTGATTATTTGATACATTCTGGAATTGTATGTATGCGCGTACGCGGTGCGTCAAACCGGACGCTTCCTTAATGTTGCCACTATGTAAAAGGTAAACTAAACAATAGGGAAGAAAACTGACAAATCTCGCCACTAGAGGCGCTGATATCGTTTGACCCAAATAAACTGTCAAAACCCAATGTAATTTGTACGAATTTACATTGCTTTTAAAAATTTTAAAAATATACCGCGTTGTATAGCAATTTCTTGCAATAATAACGGAAATCACTCTTTCCCTAAAGATATGCATTTCAATTTAGAACAGAATATTTGTATGTATAAATAGATTTCAGTAAAGGTTATGTTGATGTCTCTATAACTTTCTGGGGGCGGTAAAACATTTTTTTTCTCTTGAATTTCTTGTTCTTGATGAACCTCGAAATAAAATTTCGGTCATACGATTCAAGTCTAGATAATAATTTTAGGTTAATAGGGTTAATAGGGTTCAGTAGAGCCATACATTCCTCCAAAACCCACTACACCGTTGTCATGGGGGACTTCAACGCAAAACTGGGCATGCGAGACGCGGACCAGAAGAAAGTGGGGCAATTTGGAGTTGGAAATCGGAATCCCAGAGGTCAGATGCTAATGGATTTCATGGAAAGGGAAGGACTATTTGCGATGAACTCTTTTTTCAGGAAACCATTGCACCGCAAGTGGACCTGGCTCAGCCCCGATGGTCAGACCAAAAACGAGATAGACTTCATAATGTCAACGAGAAGGCAAGTGTTCAACGATGTCTCCGTGATCCATGCGGTAAAAACAGGGAGTGATCACCGTATTGTTAGAGGCATCTTGAACCTCAACATTAGGCTCGAACGCTCTCGACTTATGAAGTCTACGCTCCGTCCAGCGTCAACACAACTCCAAAACCCCGAGAGCTTTCAGATCGAACTACAAAACCGCTTCGAATACCTCGGTGAATGCGTAGATGTGGACGACTACAACAACAGGTTTGTGGAAACTCTCCAAACGGAAGGGTCTAAGTTCTACAAAACCCTCCGTTCAAAAAGACAGAAGAAGATCTCCGGTCCCACCCACCGGCTAATGGAAGAAAGACGGGAGGTGATCTTAAAATCCCCTGATGACGCTTCGCGCATCAGATGCCTTAACAGACAGATCTCAAAGTCTCTGACTCGCGATATACGCCAATTTAATACAAATTGTATTAAAGAGGCTATCGAGCAGAACAAAGGCTCCAAAGTGTTCGCACGAGAATTGTCTGTTGGACAGAGTCTACTTGCGAAGCTGAAGACTGGGGATGGTAGGATCGTCACTTCCAAGCCCGAGCTTTTGGGTGAGATGGAGAAATTCTACGGAGAGTTATACACATCAACACACGCACCTGTTGTAAGCCTGGCTAATGATCCTAGAGCCAGACTAACCCGACACTACACCGACGATATCCCGGACGTCAGCCTGTACGAGATTGGTATGGCCCTGAAACAGCTCAAGAACGATAAGGCGGCTGGAGATGATGGAATTACGGCTGAGCTTCTGAAAGCGGGTGGCAAACCAGTTCTTAAAGCGCTTCAGAAGCTATTTAATTCCGTCATTCTTAAAGGCGAAACGCCTAAGGCGTGGCACAGGAGCGTGGTGGTTTTGTTTTTCAAAAAAGGTGACAATGCCCTCCTGAAAAACTACAGACCGATATCCCTCCTGAGCCATGTCTACAAGCTGTTTTCTAGGGTCATCACGAATCATCTCGCTCGCAGGTTCGACGACTTCCAGCCTCCCGAACAAGCAGGCTTCCGAAAAGGCTTTAGCACCATAGACCACATTCATACGCTGCGGCAAGTTATACAGAAGTCCGAGGAGTATAACAAACCACTATGCTTGGCGTTTGTGGACTATGAGAAGGCCTTCGATTCGATTGAGACTTGGGCGGTGCCACAGTCTCTCCAGCGGTGCCAAATTGACCATCGATACATTGAGGTGATAAAGTGTTTGTACAAAAACGCCACCATGTCAGTCCGTCTCCAGGATCAGGACTCGAAACCGATCCAACTGCAGCGTGGAGTGAGACAAGGAGATGTCATATCTCATAAATTGTTTACTGCTGCGTTGGAAGATGTCTTCAAGCTCCTGGACTGGAAAGGACTTGGCATCAACATCAACGGCGAGTACATCGCTAATCTCCGTTTCGCAGATGATATCGTGGTCATGGCTGAGACCCTGGAAGACTTGGGCAAAATGCTCAATGACCTCAGCAGAGCTTCCCAACAAGTGGGTCTAAAAATGAACATGGATAAGACGAAGATCATGTCGAACTCCCATGTCGCACCCACTCCAATTGTAGTTGGTTGCTCTACACTCGAAGTTGTTGACGAGTATATATACCTGGGACAGACAGTCCAACTAGGTAGGTCCAACTTCGAGAAAGAGGTGTCTCGGCGAATCCAGCTCGGTTGGGCAGCGTTCGGGAAACTACGCTACATCTTCTCGTCGTCCAAGATACTACAGTGTCTCAAGACTAAACTCTTTGACCAGTGTGTGTTGCCAGTGATGACTTACGGAACTGAAACGTGGTCGCTCACAATGGGCCTCATACGAAGGCTCAGAGTCACACAAAGGGCAATGGAAAGAGCTATGCTAGGAGTTTCTCTTCGTGATCGAATCAGAAATGAGGAGATCCGCAGAAGAACCAAAGTCACCGACATAGCTCTGCGAGTCGCTAAACTTAAGTGGCAGTGGGCAGGGCACATTGCTCGTAGAACCGATGGCCGATGGGGCAGCAAGGTTCTGGAGTGGCGGCCACGTACTGGAAGACGCAGCGTAGGGAGACCCCCAACAAGGTGGACCGATGACCTGGTGAAGGTCGCGGGAAGCCGATGGATGCGGGCAGCTCAAGACCGGTCATCGTGGAAAGCCTTGGGGGAGGCCTTTGTCCAGCAGTGGACATCTATAGGCTGAGGAAGAAGGGTTGAAACTTTCAAAATAAGGCAATAATAAGTACATTAATATTTACTTAAATATAACTAAGGAAACATTGAACCTAATACAAAATTAATGTAACTTAAAACACTAATAAGTCTGCATTCAGTTTAAAGTCTGGGCATTGTTATTTGCCTGGTAATTAGATCAACTTTTCGTCCTTTTACTGAAGCTCCTCTAGACTTTGAACTCCTTTTTTAACTTGAAACAGTCCATGTACAATACATTGATCTGCTTTACCTAAAAAAAAACTCGTCAAACACAAAAAAAAAACTCAACATCAAACGTGATACGACTGATGGCTAATATTGTTATGAGTCAAACGCCATCAGCGACATCTGCAAATAGCTTTGCGTTTTCTTCCCCATTGTTGAGAATGATATTCTCGTAGTTTTTATATCCTGTTTTTGTATTTTATATTCCTGTTTGTGTTTGTTTAAACTGTTCTCTCACTATGTAAATTTAGATTTTTATTTTTTGTTATTATTATTATTATTGCATTTTTATTTATTTTTTTGTACCGATTCGGTGTCAGTTGTGATTGTCTGTTGCACCGGGTGACGTCTTTACGTCGGCACCGGCTGTCGCTGAAAACCAGCGCTGGGCTCTGTTTTGCATAGGGTCGCAGCATAATGCTGAGCGATAGCCGTTTTGCGTGGATGTGACGCATGTCAACTATGATCACTCAATTGTTTTTGTACACTTTATGTCATGTTTACCGCAAATAAACGTATTTTCTTTCTTTCTTTCATTCTTTTCAATTTTGTACCGCGTACAAAATTCAAAAGAAGTGTATATGTGCTGTGTAATGTTTAAGCTGAAACTGAATGATTGTTGTAGGCATGGGTGTACCCAGGGGGGCAGGTGGGGCAGCTGCATCCATAAGGTGGGTACGCCCACCACGTTGTAGGCCACTATTTGATAAATTTAAACTACTTACTTTCGCCCGGTGCATGTAATGTATGTTCATATACAAGACGCATTCGTATAATTAAAAAAAACATTTTTGTGAAATGCTCACATCAAAGCGACGTAATGACATAATGCTGTTATCGCCCAAAACTGCGCTCTATTCAAAAAGCTTTTTGGGAATGGCGCCAAATTGTATAACAAGCAATATTACAAAAAAAAATCTTAAGAGCTTTTTTAACTGTAAGCAGTGTTCACCATTACAAAAAGGCGCTTCTTAAATTATTACTCATAAAAACCGACGACACAGTCAATGATTACTTAGAATACAAATTAAAATTTTATTTTTATTTATGTAATAACTTAGTTATACTAAATTCTTTGTCGTTCTACAAACCGCAGTGTCTCAAAATGAAAGTCTTTGACGAGGCAATGAAAGTCTATGACACTTTTCAGTGTTATAGGTCATCAGACCTATGACACTGAAAAGTGGCCGCTCACAAAGGGCCTAATAAGAAAACTTATAATCACCGACAGGGAGAGGGCTATACTTCAAGTTTCCTAACGTGATCGAATCAGAGATGAAAAGCTGATATTAAAGAATTGTCAAAATCAAGTGGTAGTGGACATTAATAGCAGAACAGATGTCTAATATGCCGAAAGGTTCTGGAGTGGTGATCGTTTACTAAAAGACGTAGCGTTGAAAAGGTGGACGTGGACATAAGGTGGACCAACGCCCTTGTTGAAGCCACAGCAACCCGTGGTATGCGAGAAGAACGAAACTGGTCGAAGTGAACGCGCAAGTGTCAATGTCCAGCAATGGATGTCTTTCAGCTGAAATGATAAATTGTTTAGTCAAGTTTTTTTGATTAATGTGACAATATTTATCATTTTTACAACCTAACTAACAATCTCACACCACAGGATGCTAAAGATCGCGCAAAATATAGGAAATTGAGCAAGAAAGGGGACCTCGGGCTCCAACGCGAAAGCCGCGCATGCAACCGGGATAAACGCTAAGATGATGATGATGATGATTTATCATTTTTACCCCTTATGAATAAGAAATTATTATATATGAACGGCATTGATAGCATAGCATAGCGTGAATTCTATTAATATTAAAAAGTCTAATGTTACCTATGTTGTATCTACAAATAAAAATATTTGAACTTAATTTTTTTTAACCAAAATTCAAACTACGCGACAATCTTGATTCCCAGGTACAGTTAGCACATGGGGAGCGCATTACGCTTTGATGTAGATTGCGCGGTCCAAATAACAACCACTGCCACAGTTAAATAGGTTCCTACAAATATAGTTAATTACCTCGTCTTTAAATATAGACGAGGATATTAAGTGGCACCTAATTGGATGAACGTCGAGTTAATTACGGAAGGATTATTCTGACTTTAAGCATGTCAGACGTCGTTAGTGGATCCTATTGTTTATAATTAAGTAAAGCCTTCAGTAACGTAAATAATTTACTTAACTCATTAATTATTCATATTGACTGATATACTTACTAGATTATTTATTGTTTATATGAAACCCGAAACTCGTGTCCAGTATATTTTAGTAAAGAATTTTAAAATGATATCATGAAAAAGCACAAAGTTATGAGCTTGTTATCCTACTTGATTGTCCCAACAAAACCTTGGTCAACGCTCCATTCGGGCAGGCGAGCAGTGCGTTGACCTCTGGCGTCAGCTGTTGCGCGGGCACGTTCTACCGTAAGCTGCGTGACAATAATCTAGTAATTTCAGGCTTTATAAGGAACACAGTGTCAATAAAAGTCGTTATTGGAAAATGCAGAATTCAAATGAGCGACTAATATTGTGCAGTTTATGTACAATTTGGAGTCATCGCATATGATTTGACTCGCACATTAGACGTGCAATTAATAATTAATTAATTAATGTGTAATGATTTGATTTTTTTTCGCTAAGTTTTGTCTTGCTCTAATAAACAAATAGAGAATGCTTATATTTAAATTTAAACTCCTAAACATGGCTTTAATAGCTTCAAAGAGTAACTAGTAATTTGTATGTAAATTGCAACCGTAATAGGTAGATAGTATCTATGACTAAGCACTTCTCTGACTCATAGAACTTGAGAACAGGAAATTGAGAAAACTAATTCTTAACCTGCGTTCCTACTACAATTTTTATTCTTGTCCTTTCCAACACAGTAAAGGAGCAAAATTCACACGCATCATTTATGATCGAAAAACGTAAACATCCTCTCCTAACCCGATCATTTTTCCTAGCAATCACAGAAGTGAGGCAATGACATCAGACCTTGAAACAGTGCAAACCACAGAAATCGTAATAACAAGTCAATAGAAGTGCTTTAAACTGACTTTTAACACCAGAACGCGTGTCGCCGGTCGTCTTTTACCACCACATAAACAAACAATACATACACTAGAAACAAGCATTTTGCATTATTGATACAAAATTAAACCTTCGAGCTATAGTATAACGCAATATTTTCTAACAGCACATAATCGCAGAAGGCGCGGCTTTTTTAACCAATAATAAACGTGCGCGAAAAGCAGAGAAACATATCGCGCGCTCACTTTCACTGAGAAAAAGTGCAGGTCAAATCAAATCAGATCAAATCAAAATCGTTTATTTCAAATTAACCATCACTTGGTACTTTTGAATAGTCAATGTCGGTCAGTTCAAGAAAAGTGAAGCTAAATTGCACGTTCCAAAGCGTAGATCTCTATGGAGAAGAACGTGCAAGAAACTCCATGGACACTCTTTTAAAATCATAATATATGGGTTACATTTCTTCGTTGTTGCTTCTATCATGTGAGTCGTAATGTTTATGTTCATATCGATAATTTTCCGATGAGCGTTAATTAAAGTGTTTCATTCCTCAACGCACTTTAAGGTGATTTACATGTTTATGAGATAAGGGAATGCAATACACAATTAACTAGGTATAAGTTATATTTTTTTTTTGTTAAAAAATCAATCAAAATCCAAGCGTTTATTTCAAATAAAGAAATTCCGTCTTCCAGAAGCAGATATCCATTTATCTTTAATATCTAGATCTTTTGGAAACCTGTAATAATATCAATATCATTGGATTAAGTAAACAAATGCATAAATAATATAAAAACGTATCGATTCAATCCAACTTAATCTATTATCCTTACAATATAATAATATGAATACCTACTTAATTATTTTGCCATGAAAAGTATTTGATAAATACTGAAAACATCAATTGTACAAGGATACCCAACGCAGACTAGTTTACCTACTGCCTACTAGGCCTACCTATGTACATACCCATGTAATAATAAGCATAATTCTTATTAAAATACAATCATCTCATATATATTTAACGTTAACTCGTAATATTTCATTATTTCATTCCCATTTCGGTAAAGCTAATAAAAAGTAAACGTAATAAATCATCGATACAAAATAATAGTGACACATCACTAACTCATGCGGCATGTTCCTGGAATTTACGTAAAGGGCGATATTGTTAATTTCGTATGACTATAATTTCATTGCTGCTTTTAGCAGTTTTCATAGTAAACATGAACAAACTAAGTATCAATGGAAATTGATGTGAAAAAAAATCGTTTTCTATGATAATCGTAGTAGGGGTGGTGTAAATATTTAAATTGTGTATATTTATTAAAAACGACATTATTTCAAAAATTATGTACTTACATATGAAATGTTATCCCTTTATTTGTATAGTTACAAGTTTTGGAAGAGTTTCCGCAGTTGGATGCGCTGCAAATCACCATGTTTATCGGTCTGCGTCCCAAACAACACAAATAACCGCAACAAACGCTCCACGTACTCTTGTGTGTCACAACCCATATGCACGGCGACAAGGTCACGCGTCTTTGCGACTTCTATTGACTTGTTATTACGATTTCTGTGGTGCAAACGTTCAATATCGATTATATTATTGCTTTCTCTTTTTCTCAATCGAACTGCGAGTTAATGCGTCTAGCAATCGTGAGGGTAATAATCGTGATGTGACATTTGTGACTATAGAATACGACTACGGGCGTGTGACAAGTTCACACTTATGTGTGCGGCCGCCATTATGTTCGGTTGTAGATGCGTGGGGTCTCCGTCGTAAGGAAGTATGACTAGATTATGGCGAACTTGAGTAATCGCTTTATTGGGGGATGTCACTGTGCTCTGAACAGATTGGGGGAATTTCATATGTCAGAACGTTTTTTGCACAATATTATTTGTTACTTTTTGTCGAACGATCGCTGGGGAATGCTTGCTCATCGTGGTTTTTTTTTTGTTCCTTCGTTGTGCTGCTCTGAAATATTTGCTGATAATACTACAAAACGTTACAAGATTTTCTTTGGGTCGGATTAACGTCGGGGTCAAATCAATTAATGCTAGCAAAACCTCGCAGAAGTGGTGAGTGACCCCTAGTAAAAATAAAACAAAATGAGGAGTCTAAACTGTTTAATAATATGCTCTATGCTAACATATGGGTAGGAGACCCATGCCTTCCTACTTTTGAAACCGAAACTGGAAATGTACCCACCTACGAGAATCTTCTAAGTAGGTACTTAACCTAGAAAACTAAGTACAAAATAAGACTCACCGAGTGGCTGACTGTTAACAATACTTGGATATGTGTACCCTACCCTCCTCTGGGTCCGCACCGCCCAGACACATGCCCCCCTTGCTAACTTGTTAACTTCCCGACTCAGCGTACCGAGAAGCTGGATAAAAACTATCCGTAATATCGTCCGGTGCCAGGGATTTAAGCACTCAATATATTTTTTCCGAATATTTTACGTCTGACACAACCGACCAAAGTTTTCAAGTCATTCCCATAGGCAATACACTGTTTTGTTTTTACTAGTGACCTATACCAACATCTGTTTAGTTAATACGATGTGACACACTGGAGTTTTATCCTAAACATATACTCATTTTAAGTTAATCTTTTCCTGCTAAGGATTCTATTTGCCATGAGAAATGTAATAAGTAAATGTCGTGGATAACGATATAATTTTAAAAAAAGTTGCTCATTTAATTTATGTAGTAGTGAGGAAAACGTGTAACGCCATTGTGCAATGTTTGTGCATAAAGTTTTAATAAATAAATAATGGCGGCACGTGAACAGAGTCGTTTTAGAAAGTGAAGACTGTCGAACGGTCACTTCGCTTTGAGGGGCGGACTAGGGCACTTCTCTGGGGCTAAACTGTCAGTTTGCCTATCTACGAGTATATTGTAATTGTCAAGATTCGAGGGTATATTTACACTTCGTGCTTTAATTCAAAACTACACCTACGAAATGGAACCCTTACCACCACACCAAGATGGTGGCGACCCTACCGCGCCGCCATCGCTGACGTTGTCGTATGTATGTCACAGCCAACCTCACTTCGCTCCCTCAGCTATCGCACGGTTGATCACTGTTTTAACTTAACCATTTTGGGGGTGCTCTATGTTACTTTTTTATATATATATATATTATAAACTAGCGCTTGACCGCAATCCTGCCTGATGGTAAGCAGTGACGCAATCGTTGATGGTAAAGCGCACTAGTTTATTAACTTACTGGGATGAATTTGTTTTGCATGTGATTGGTAATAGTTCCAACGTAAACAACAGTTTATTGAATACTAGCGACCCACCCCGGCTTCGCACATGGACAAATGATATAGATATCTAAGCCTTCTTCAAGAAACGGTGGCCCTTTAATAAAAATAATGTCTACTGTGCCTTATTGTCCATGGTTAGCCAGTTCCACCACCTTCAAACAGAATGAAAGCCTACCGGGGTAGCAAGTTTGTTCGAAATAATGTTTCCCCACTCCGGCCAACTCACTCCGCGGTTTAGGCAAAGAAACACTCAAGTCGCAGGCGGCCGGCACGGGCGCGAGCGGCACGCGGATTTATTCTGGCGTTTAGTTTTGAATAAATCGTGATATCTCCTGAATTAAACCACCAATTCCAATAATTAAAAAAGAGATCTGCTGCTACGAAAATTACCTTTGATATAACGTAATTTATTTGGATATGGATTAATAATAAGGGACAAATAGTGGGCTCTGATTTCGACTGGAATTTTAATTAACTATTCGAACATATAAAAGTAGTCAAAATGAAGATAATGCTGCAGTAGGTACATTATTTTGATTTATCTCATAGGGTTCATCCAACGTTTGCAATGTAAGCTCGAAAAAATGGGTTTATTTTGCGACATGTGTTAGAAACCTCAAAAATGATCAGTGTTCCTCTTATATATAATAGATGTTATATACATAAAAACCTTCCTCTTGAATCACTATATCTATTAAAAAACCCTACCAAAATCCGTTGCGCAGTTTTAAAGATTGAATCATACAAAGCGACATAGGGAAAGTAAAAGTGACTTTGTTTTATAATATGTAGTGATTATTAAAGCCATACACACAGCCCCACTAAGTTAAAAACCTAGGCGTTAACTAAACGGTTTATTTAAGGCGCTGTGCTCAGTAAAAATAGGCTTCAAAAAAACAGTTTTTTAGCCAAATGTATACATTTCAGAGCAGCCAAAAATTTATATGTTAATCTTGATTATATGTAGCAGGAAACCATTGTTTTCAAAACACGTTTTGAACTAATTTTCTCGATAGAAAAAAATCCTAAAGTAACCCCTAAAATTGAATTTATAACAGTTGTAACTGTATTATTAATCATCAAATCTTGATAAAATTGAGAAGAGCGTTGTAAAATATAATAGTAAATGAAACCATTGTTTTTGTTTATCGATTTAACTAAGATATTCTAAAATAAATAATGTATTTAATGATAAATAACGTGAACGAAACGTCGCTCCATCGCGGCGTCCATTGCCTTCTCTTTCACTTCTATGCTTAGCGACAGTGACCGCTGAGGCGCGCTGCCTGACGGACCTATGTCAATTTTTGCTTTACCCCGCACAGAAAATAATTATATTTACGTGTCTGTTTGTTGATGAATAATCATATTTCGTTTTTGCCCGGGTTCAAACCCCAGGTTTACATTATATGCTTTTTGTAGATTTTAATTGAAATAAATGCTTTTTAATTTACTGTTGTATTTTTGCCGATATTTTATTTGATTTTTTTCTGTAATTATTCTTTTTACTTTTTCGCGGCAAATTTTTCTTCACCTGTATGTGTTCGGGTTCAAACCCCAGCTTTACATTGTATGCTTTTTGATGGATTTCTTATTTGCAATTGTTTTTTTTTTTAATTATTATTAATTCAGCCGATTTTCTGTATTTTTGTAGTAATTGTTCCATCTTTTTAAATATATTCTTTTTGTAACAATTATAATGCAAACTAATATTTAAAATCAATTCGTTATAATTTTCTTTCTACAAATTTCTAGAAATTAATAATAAATAATAATAATAAGCCTTTATTTGACCATGAATTTCTTAGTTCATAATATAATTTAACAAAAGAAAAACAATAAAAATAACAGTTAATTTGTTTTTAAATATCCGAAAATGTATTTTTTTTTAACAGTTACTCTAAACAGCTGTTTATAAATAGTAATTTCTAGAAATGATATATTTCTAACAATTTCATGACAAAAGGACATAACACAAAAAATTTAAGCAGAACGGACAAAGCGCATTATAAAAAAAAAAGAAAACAAAAGTAATAATAAAAAATGAAAATATGTATAAAATACACATTTTCGAAAATCGCAAGGTAAAGTAAAAAAACGGATGTGGGATTCGAACTTGCTGCTCGTCTAATGCGAACCGGGACTGTGACGAACAGAGCCAACTATGCTTCGCGGTTGGGTTGTGAAATTACGCTTCTAAATGTAGATGGAATAGAAAAGAAAAACAATAAAAATAACAGTTAATTTGATAATAGTTCAAAACAGTAAATTTAGATTTCATTTTGTTGCATTATTCATGGCCCCTTTCAGTATAGGCCTCCTCCAAGTGCCTCCATATATTTCAATCTTTTTGTGTTGTGTCATCATTCAAGCACTCGTACAAACCCGACTTCGATAAGAGTTGCAGTTTTGAAGAAAAAATCTTTTATTTTTTTAAATATCCGAAAATGTATTTTTTTTTTAACAGTTACTCTAAACAGCTGTTTATAAATAGTAATTTCTAGAAATGATATATTTCTAACAGTTTCATGAAAAAAGGACATAACACAAAAAATTTAAGCAGAACGGACAAAGCGCATTATAAAAATAAAAAAGAAAACAAAAGTAATAATGAAAAATGAAAATATGTATAAAATATACATTTTCGAAAATCGCAAGGTAAAGTAAACGGATGTTGGGATTCGAACTCGGTGCTCGTCTAATGCGAACCGGGACTGTGACGAACAGAGCCAGCCATGCTTCGCGGTTGGTTTGTGAAATTACGCTTCTAAATGTAGATGGAATTGAGAATGGTTTGTATAGATTTAATAGAACGTGCGTATTTCTCGATGCACGACGCCTCACTCATCGATGTACTCCCGCGGAGCGCCCCGCGCCCCGCAGTGGGCGGGGCTAGTCGTGTCCCACTTCGTCTGCTTCACCCCCTCAAATACCTAAAAGTTTGCTATTCACAGCGTCTTAAATAGTTGGCTGCGACATGTACATAACACAGCTTATTTATACATTCTTAATTCAAGCACACTTCCTACGGTCTATTACCCAGTAATTACCTGTTACTTAAGTGAAATTAACATAATGGAGAGCAGCCGTGGTCAAGTGGTATCGGCGACTTACAACTTCAGTCCAGCTGTTTACAAGTTGTAGCTCGTACGTTTGAAGCCGGAAGTCCTGGAGCCAACAAAAAATAAACGTCGAAGAAATGTGACATGATCATGATCGTGATCTCTTTTTTTTCTTTTTGATGTATCGTCACCCGATAGTGATAGCTACTTATATTTGACCCTGTATACTGTTACCGTCACCCCTTGTTTATTGAAGCTGTTATAAATGCAAGTAAGCAGAATATCGCGTGATGAACACAATACGCCCGTCGCAAGGGATCGCAGCTAATTTTGGTATACACAACGAAACGCACCGTTAAGGTGACTCCACATGCACACAGAAAAGTCGTGACATATATGTTAGTGTGTAACTTTCTACTTAACTAATAATACTTATATTGCTACAAGGACATTTCGGTGCTTGACTGTCGTTGCCATGGGGGCGCTGTAAGTAATGGTACCTAAAGGAAATGCCTACGTATTTCTGGACTTGTTGATTCGCTAACAAAAATGTTTTTCACAAACATTTGTACAATTATTTTGTAAAATTTTAATAATGGCGGTGTTAGTTCTGATTGGCCACGCGCCAAATAATCTTATAGCTATACGAGTACCCGGGTCAGGTTCCGGGCGTTAAAATGACACATCGATGCCGATAACAGCGCTCTACTAAGCCGAACTTTTTCTATAACTCGACTTTACAGAATACGGCCGCAGACTGTATCCATAGACTAATTAATAATTTTGTCTTTGTTACCTGTTGGTTACCTTCGTGTACTGCCACGAGGTATATGTGTACATCGCAGGAATACATGTAAGTATTGTTGTATATTTAATATAATTAATAACTAAAGACGAATTATGTCTACGTTCACTGATGGAATAAGCCGTCTAATTATCTTATATACTCCACATTAGTAGTAACAATTTGACATTTATAGACCTTTGACCTTTACGTCATAGAAATAACCGTGATTTCTGTAGAACAACTGGTATTCAGTTAGCTGTTCACAAAAGTATTGAACTACCAGAAATAGAAAAACCTCTTTATAATTCCAATCTAATATTATATAGATTTGTATTCCCTATTCCCATTACTATTTCAGGACCTAAGTTACACGCGCAATTTCGGGAACTAAATAAAAGAAATGTATTCGAATATTTCATAGTAACATAGGTACTCGTTATCAAAGGCGAAGTATTTTCACAATGAGCGGCTTATTGGCTCGAGTCATAAGCCTATTATAATACATATCGGTTCATTGGCTTAATAAAAAGGTTCGAATAAATATAGAGTCCTCAGTATAAAGTGTATGTATGTATATAGGTTGGTCAATGTACGGAGCCATTTTTAACGTTTAGTTAATACACTACGTTTAGCTTTTTTAAACTGGTTATACCAAATAGTGGTCCGGTCTTGTTCTAAAAATGTATGTAAGTGTACCCGAAACAATATCTTTAAAGGAAATCGTACGTCTATTTACTTTACCAATATATGAGACAAATTCGAAATAATCTTACAAAGCAAAATTCTGTTGGCGCCCAACTGGGACTCTGACGAACGCGCTGTGCCTAAGTATGTAAATTCATAACTATTTATTTGTAATGCTTCTATCAAGATTTTTAACGTCGGCAAAACTGCAGCAACGATGCAAGAAGAATTACTGATAATAATTAAGGGCTTAAGTGGACAAAGGTGTTATCCAACAAAATAAAAAATTGCGTGAGCATAGGTTTTAACTGATGATAAATGTATGATGTATGCAAAAAAATCACATATTGTGATTTTTTCGGATAACACCTTGGTGTACTTAATCTACCCTTCAATTCTTAAAAGCTAAGTGACAAGAGTACACCACGGTCAGTGTGAAAGACCATGATAACGCGTTAAACCTACATCGCCAGCCATCACAGACATCAATAACTTTGGTTGCGGCCGCACCCAGCAATGGACGCAGCGTCGCTTGATTACCGCTGATGGCACCATTTACAGCCGACTTTATGGTGGCAACTTTATTTACTGGCTCATTTCATTTTCTACGGCGTTTTCGTTTCATGGATATTTTTGGCTAGAACTTTAGGGGATAATTTAAGTGATTGGAAACGTCATCGGGAGTGTAAAAGTCGTGTCGTGGGAGACGTCAGTCGACACGCCAGCTGTAACTCACAGCGTCGCGCTCGTAAACTCAGCGTCAATGTTTTTTTTACTCAAATATCGTACCGTTCGTTTTTGTTATCTAAATCCAATTTGAGCGGTATTTTTGGTAGTAACGTTCAATCAATGTCAACGCCCAATTTAGTATTTTCTTGTTTTACCGTCGTGTCAAAGTCATACGATGTCAATTTCGTTTCGAGTAGTAAGACCCCTTATATGGTTTACGTTGAACTTGTTATCTATCATTTGTTGTCACCTCTACATTTGTGAATTTCATCATTTAAATAAAACGTATGGCACTCGGGGATCGATTTTTATCAACTTATGCAATTTTAATTATTTATTATATATTTACGCAGTATTTTTAATTTTAATTCAAGTTTTTTCTTTGATATTAATTCTAATTTCACAGCCTCCGTGGCGTAGCGGTAGCGGACGCGGCCATTGCGCAAAATGGCGCGTGTTCGATCCCCGCACAGTGCAAGTATTTGTATGCATGAATATGAATACTTGCACTGGTCTGGTCGTGCCTCGGAAAGCACGTTAAGCCGTTGGTCCCGGTTGCCATACAAACATCTAGTGGCAGTCGTTACGGGTTGTTGGAGCCCTCAAAAGTCCAACAATTGGTCTAACTGCAATGCTTCGATGTCGCCTTCGGGTTGTGGAGGTCAGACGGCAGTCGCTTCACGGAAAATGTCGAAATTTAGCCATTTCAGCAGTTGGACTGGTAAAGCGGACCCCAGACTCCAAAGCTAAAAAGGCTTCGGATGCGACTGGGATTAACGCTGTGATGATGATGATGATTAATTCTAATTACACTTATTGAGCGTGTTGATTGATAAGAAAACCATTTTGTTTTCTTTTATTGAATAAATGAGAAGTCCTTTATACCTACATAATATACTTTTTCACAAACAGCTGCTTACGTATTCGTCCGATTCCGGAGCGGTTCGTCTCGATTAGGGTTGTACGTATTTAAAATAAAAATGTTGTTTTAATTAACCATAATTTTTTTTTTTTCTATATGTACTTTCACCTTCGCCTTCGCCTCCGTTAACGCCTCCGCTAACAAGCCTCCGTTACAACCCTAGACTCGATCCGTGCGTGCTTCGTACTTCTTCTGCTTCTTCTCAGCCTATAGAGGCCCACTACTGGACAATGGCCTCACCAAGGCATTACCATAATCCCCACGCTTGGCAGGTGGGTCGGGGATTACAGTAATTTATTATTTCACAGGAGAAGCGCTGCTTCCCGTTTCTGTGAGATTTCCCTTATGAGAGTTCCCTTAGTCGCCTCTTACGACACCCACAGGAGGACATAGGTTGGTACTATTCTATGCCCGGTACCACAAGAGACCTTCAGGAGCTTCGTACAGTCGTACCATATATGTACATATACCTACGTTAAGTTTCAACTAGTCGCGGCCAAAAAGCACGCTGTCTCACCTAGCACCGTGTCTGAAAAGATAGAATCAATTATGAGCAGTTTGCAGAATTAGAATGACGTTAGACGATACAGGGATTTCAACGCCGCACCGCTGTGTCAGTCGGAGTAGGCGTTGTGTATGTTAGGTTGCATCTTCGTTGTGGAATTTCTTGATTCCCTCACCGCGCGTAAAGCTCGCGACAAAAGCTATGCAAGCCTAATAAACAAAACCATCGCTACCAAAATCGATAAAACAATGCAGTAATAAAAACGCGTATAGAAAATAATTTAAAAATAAATATCATGGAACCATGAAACGTTTGAACATTAAACTGCTAAACCCTTTTTATTCCGTCATTAAGTTTATCACCATAAAAATATGTTGTTTTACCAGCAAGCAATATACTTTCTATTGCTCATATACTGCTTCGAGAATTGATAACAAGTTTTATATTCTACTAACTATTGCCTTCAGTTTCACCCGCGTAGGCTTCGATATGTTTTTTTTATATGCCCCGCTCCTATTGGTTGCAGCGTGATTTATTTATATTTTTCAAATTAAGTATGAATTTTTCAAATTGAACCATTAGTTCCTGCGATTAGCGCGTTCAAACAAACAAACAAACTCTTCAGCTTTATATATTAAGTATAGATAAATAAGATTTTCAAATATTAACATATAGAAATAAAAAAATATTTTAAAATATAAATAATAGAGGCACGAGCGCGGGCCGGTGGTATCAAACAATTCAACACAAACTTTATGGCATTGTTAACAAACAAACACTTATTAATTTTAAAAATGGCGTGACTTGAGCGACTTTTTTATAGCCGTAAGCCCTAGGCCATTTGGATCGTTTACAGATCTATCCAGCCCCCTAATCGGCGACACATTTTTGTCAAATGATTGCGACTAGTTGGGATCAGTTGGGATCGTTTAGGGCAGTGATTCCCAAAGTGGTCCAGGTGGACCCGCAGGGGTCCACGGGAGACTTGTTGGGAGTCTACGTAGGTGTGAACAAAAAATGGGGGTCCATAAGATGTTAATGGGGGTCCACGAAAATTTATCTGCTTTTGATAGTAAAGAGCAAAAATGTAAGCATAGTTTTTATAAGGGCCTACCTACATTGTTTTAAGTACCTATCAAGCAGATAATATTTTAATAAGGCAAGCGACCGTTACTTGTCCAAACTTGCGTATTCGATATTACGTACAATTTCGTGTACAGACTTTCAAAGCGCTATCCGCCCGACAATGCTTAATGCTTGTTCAGACATGGACTTGATCACCACTATAAATACTTGATGCCAAAGGCAAACTCATTCATTTGTTTCCGGAATTTCGAAAAAAAGGCGGAATTTCGAAAAAAAGGTGTGAGAAAATTTATATCTGTGTTTGCTAGTGCCGGAGAAAAGTAAGTAGCCTACCTTTTTTTTGTTATAGTACTTAAGTATTTTATTTACGTGTACTAATCGGTTGATCACAATGGCTTATACAGATAGGTAACTAAGTAACTTACAGATATTTTAATTGTCCTCTTTCGATTTGAAGACAAACACAGCATGTTTTATTCAATTGTTTTTTCACGAGAGAAGCACTGCCTCTCTAAAAAGGCCGAATAAGAATATTGCAGAGCAATTAATTTTGTAATTTTTCTTGCAAATAACTACTAATTTTATAAAACAGTAATTTCATAATCATTTTAAATTGATTTTGAAGTAACTATTTTATCAAAACTATTCCTTTTCAGAAAGAGCGAGCGGTGCGCGGGCGACGGGAAAAGGGCGGGGCTTGAACTTCGATGCCAGTTTGTCACGTTTTAACAATGAAGCCGCAGACAAAAAATACGCAAATACACGGAGCGCGTGAACTCATTGATTTAATAAAATGTTAGTTATCGTTTTTATGGACAATTTTGGGATTTCGACTTTTATTTTTTCCTACACAAATATGATCAGTATTGTGGTCAGTACTAATAAACCGCTGAGACAAATACAGACGTTTTCACAAAACGGTATCAATTTTAAAGTACATAATTTACCACTAATTTTTAATAGTATTAATAAAAATTGGTGTACTCCTGAGTACACCAATTTTTATTTTTCTCAGCTTTTATTCAGCGTGTATTTGTCTTCCGTTCTTCTATTTCCGCGTGCTGACAAAAGCTGCGGTGTGATACCTATATTCAGAAAAAAATTTGGTTACTAAAACATTTTGACGTGACAACGTCTTATAAATTGGTTTGCCGGGTGACACTTCAAGAAACTGCGTTACGCTCCGCTCACGTTATGCGCTCACAATGAGAGCGAGTGAGAGGCACGCGTCCCTTCCACTCGGGCATGGTTAGCCCGCCTAAGAGCGAGAGAGACAGACATAAATAAAAAGTGAAAGGCACGCGTCCCTTCACTCGAGCACAGTTAGCCCGCCTAAGAGCGAGAGAGACAGAGCGAGAGAGAGAGAGTGAGAGAGATAGGCATACACACCGGTTCATGTCTTGCGCTTCTATTTCGCTTAGGCGCCTGCATACAAGTTTACACGTTGCCAGTTAATTGTAAAACAATTGTGTAGTGATAATGTGAAGGTAGTTTCGTCCATCGCAACAATTCAAACAGCAAAGGTAAATAATTTCAGACTGATAATATAACATGATGAAATAAATGACTAAGGATAATGTGAAGGTAGTTTCGTGTAAAAATAAAATTTTGTTAATATGAAATTCAGTGCGAGATTCTTTGTATAAATTAATGTTTAAAAACATAATTCTTTGTATAAATAAATGTTTTAAATTATTACTATTATTTCATCCTTCTTCCTACTATACGAAACACACATTACAACACATTCACATTAAAATTATTTTACCACTCAAAGTCGTTGTCACGTAAAACTTTCGCCCGTATACCGACTTTACAGGCAACCAATTTTATTTTTTTACAGGTAACAGGTAACTGACACGAAACATGGCTACAGCAAAGAAAAAATGTCGACAATATAGTGTCGATTATTTGAAATATGGTTTTGTTCCATCAGAGGCAGACAAACAATTGCCCATGTGCCTATTATGCAACAAAGTTTTGAGCAATGACTCTATGATACCATCAAAGCTCGAAGATCATCTAAAAAGGTGTCATACTGATAAAATAGGTAAAGATTTAAAATATTTTCAAACATTTCATAAAAATGTGGAAAGAGACCCACCATGCGCAGTATGTTCGCTTCAACATCTCAAAGTAACGATGATAGCTTGCGGGCATCTTACAATATCTCATTACTTATAGCAAAATCTGGAAAACCGCACACTATCGGAGAACAATTAATTTTACCCGCTGTTGAAGAGGTTTTAAAAACTGTTTTGCACAAATCTCCATTTGACGTACTAAAAAGAATTCCATTAAGTAACAATACTGTACAAAGACGCATTGATGAAATGAGCTCTGATATCGAAAGCTTTTTGTGCAATCATCTGCAAAAAACTCATTTTTCTATACAACTGGACGAGTCAACGTTACCCGGTAATGAAGCATTACTATTGGCATATGTCCGATTTATTATTGAGGAAGAAATTCACGAAGAATTGCTATTTGCCAGAACTTTGGAGACTGACACTAAAGGCGAATCAATATTTAATGTCCTGAGTAATTTTTTTACGGAAAAATCGATTCCATTTACAAACATTATTTCAGTGGCAACAGACGGAGCTCCTGCAATGGTCGGGCGATATCGTGGGTTTATAAGTCATCTCAAAAGAATTATACCAGGACTTACAGCTATTCATTGCGTAATCCACCGACAACATCTTGTGGCAAAACATTTAAGTGACAGGTTGAACCAATCTCTTCATTTTGTAATAAAAGCTGTCAACAAAATCAGAAGCAATGCATTGAATACGCGTTTATTTGCTCAATTGTGCGACGAAAATGATGAAGACTTCCAACGACTGCTCTTACATACTGAAGTACGCTGGTTGTCGAAAGGTGCATGCTTAACGAGATTTTACTCTGTTTTCGATTCCATATTAGAGTTCTTAGAAAGTAGAGATCCAGATTTAAAAGAAAACTTGATCAAATTCAAAGCAGACATTGCGTATTTGACAGATTTGTTTAAAAAAATTAATGATATTAACTTGCAGTTACAAGGGGACAGCCTGAATTTAATAAAAACAAAGGGGATAATTTCGGCTTTTCTTGGGAAATTGAAATTTATGAAGCAAAACATTAGTCGGCGCGAATTCTCTCAATTTCCAAACTTGTCGCAGGTAGAATGTATTGATGAGGATATCCATACCTACAGTCAACATTTAAGTGCCCTGCATGATGACTTCAAAACCAGGTTTGAAGATATACTGACGATGGATATACCACCATGGATCATAAATCCATTTGATGAAACGGAAGTGGCCAATGTTGTATTACAAGAGGAGCTGCTCGAGCTAAGCACTAATGAGGAGCTGAAGGTGAAATTTAGAAAAGGCTACCCAACATTTTGGCTGCAAGCAGAAATACCCGAAAAATATCCTGGACTGTGGGAAATCGCAAGGAAATTTTTAATAGCTTTTCCCTCGTCATACCTTGTCGAAAGGAGTTTTAGTGCCGTTACAAACCTCTTAACAAAAAAAAAGGAGCAAATTAAACATCACAGAGCGGGGGGATTTGCGGTTATTGCTCACAAAAATAAAGCCAAACATTGATCGTTTGCTGACACTCCATCAGATACATCCTTCCCATTAATTAAAATTATGACCTGAACCTATATTACCTTAATATTTTTTTCTTGTAATTCTATTCTTTTAATAAATAAAGTGATATAAAATGTACCATTTTTAGTTTTTGTTTTACATATCGGAATATAGGGACAGAACTCAGAAGTAACACAATTTTTATTTTTTGGCGACTTTAAGAATGTGGTAAAAATGTAGCAGGAGGGGGTCCACCGAAACCAGTAAAATTTTGAAAGTGGTCCACGAGAAAAATAAGTTTGGGAACTACTGGTTTAGGGGTTTGATTAGGGGGCAGGTTGTAACCCTGGACGAAATTTTTCTGTGGAAGGTGTTATGAAAAGCCGCAGGATCGAGGGAAATGATATAACAAATAATAAAGATAAATATCATTTATTTGTCAAACATGCGTTTACATTAACTGATTTGACAGACATGCAAGGTATTGAAAATATATACTGAGAGCGTCCATGTTTTGCCAATCACGGCGTACAAATGTTCTAGGTATAAGGGTTACATTTTACATAATTGGTATAATAGTCGTTTTAAGTGTCACAACAAAATACAAAGCAAACGAATAATAATATTGATGTCAAGATAACATTATAATACAAATATACAGTCAAGAGAAAAGCTAAAGTCAAAAGTAAATTACATCACAGTATATTCAATTATGTCAAATAGGTAGGTAATTAAATAAAAGTTATATTATTAAAGTTAATTAAAGTTCACATTATTCATTGTTATTATTATACATGTATATTAGTCGTCGGAACAGAAAAGTCTTTTTCATTCAAAAAATCTTGCAGATTGTAATATGTTTTACTAATTTAAAAAAATCTCAGCTTATTTTTGAAACGAACCAAGGGCAGTTCTCTCCAACTTTTAGGTATTTTATTAAATATGGATGGAGCCATACAAAAAACACTTTTGCGCATAAGGGCTGTTCTCGAAGGAAGAGAGCATATCCTACTATTGTCGCGCCTATTGCGTGGTACTATTTCATCTAATCGTTTAAATAGGTGTGAATTTGTTTTAACAAAAATAGCTACCTCTAAAATGTACAGACATGGCAAAGTAAGTATTTTATATTTTTTAAAGTAGGGCCCACAACTATCAGTAGGTTTAATTTTGAATATTGAGCGCACGCATCTCTTTTGAGCCTTGAACACCGTATCTTTTTCAGTTGAATTACCCCAAAAAATGACACCAAAGCGTAAATGTGACTCTGTTAAGCCGTAGTAGGCTGTAAGTAATGCCTCCACACCTATTATAGACGACAATGTGTGCAGGGCATAGGCGGATTGACTGAGTTTTTTACATAAGATTTCGGTATGGGTTTTCCAATTCAATTTTTTGTCAATGTGGAGCCCTAGAAATTTTGTTGTTTCGACTTCTTCTATAGGTTGGTCATTGTAATGTATATTCAAATGACTCTTACTATTAATCCGTTGGCTAAAATGTATTAATTTAGTTTTAGTCAGGTTAATTTTTAAATTATTGTTATCTAGCCAGTTTACCATTTGATTTATGGAACTATTTATGTCACTTTCATAAGTATCAACACTTTTACAAGGTATCGTTATAGTGCTATCATCAGCAAATAGTGTCAGAGGTTGGGCGATGCCTTTCGGTAAATCATTGATATATAATATAAATAAAAGAGGCCCTAGAACACTGCCTTGCGGCACACCAAACGAAACTGTACGTTCTGAGGATTGAAATACAATTTCATTTTTACTAGTTATATTAATTTTATTTATATTTGTTATCTGAGTTCTGTTATGTAAGTAAGATTTAATTAGATTGTTGACATTTCCTCTAATTCCATACGCTTCAAGTTTTTTTAAGAGTGTACCATAATGCACATAGTCAAAGGCTTGCGTCATGTCACAAATAATATATATACAATAATAATAATGAAATTGTTTATTAAGCAAGTAGGATCACTGATCACTTTTACATGTCACATTTTTTATTTTATTTTTTTTAACTAGATGAAGCCGGCATTTCGTAACTGACTACCTCTGAGAAGAAATAGCTGAAACAAACTCAGGATCCGCAGGATCATCATCTTTTTTCAAGTCCAGACATTAAAAATGAAAATGTTTTCAATAATTTACGTTATAATTACGCACATTGCTTAATAACAATGCTTAACAGAGCGAGCAGCTCAGTCCCAAGCTTTTTTAATAACCTGCTAAATAACCTGTGATTTTATAATACCCCTTTTTGCAAAGTTTGGTCTTTATACAGTTTTTAAATCGTTTAATGGGTAAGTTTCCCACATTGACCCATTAACGAGTTGCCTACTCTGTGGAGACGAGTGTGATGTACAGCAAGATTGTGTTTGCTGTTGGTATTTATATTATGAATTTCGCTTATTTTCTTAAAATTCGAGATATTTTTATGAACATACATAAGATTTTCAAATATATATTGTGAAGCTATAGTCAGAATGCTCACCTCTTTGACGTTTTCTCTAAGAAAATCTCTAGGACCACGGTTGTAAATGGCTCGAAAAGCCCTCTTCTGTAAAACAAAGATGGTATTGATGTCCGCACAAGTTCCCCAGAGAAGAATCCCATAAGTCATAAGACTATGAAAATAACTAAAATAAACAGTTCTGGCTCTATCCACATCAGTTATCTGTCTAATTTTCGTAACAGCAAAGGCGGCAGAACTCAGTCTACCCGACAGCTTCTCAATGTGAGGACCCCATTGTAACTTGGCGTCAATAGTTAATCCAAGAAAAACTAGCGACCCGACAGGGATGAACTCTACACCATTCAGTTGAACATTGGTACTTAGCTGCCTGACATTTGGCGTAGAAAATTTAATGACTTTAGTTTTTTTTTTTTTTTCATTTAAAGGAAGGTTATTTACATTAAACCAATGGACAACTTTAGAGAGTGCATTGTTAACTTCGTCAAAATTTGCTAGCTGACGCTTGACTTTAAAAATAAGAGAAGTGTCATCCGCGAACAATACTATGTTGTGATTATCCCTCACGTGATGAGGTAAGTCATTAATATAAATTAAAAACAAGAATGGACCTAGAATTGAGCCCTGCGGAACGCCCATGGTGACCACAGATCCTGCAGATCTCTTGCCATTAACATCAACCCTCTGAATTCGATTATTCAGATAAGAAGTCAGAAGGTCGAGAGCTCTGTCCCTCAAACCATAATGGTACAATTTCCTGATAAGAGTATCATGATGTACGCAATCAAAGGCCTTGGACAAATCACAAAAAATACCAAGAGCATCTTGCGATTCTTCCCAGGCCCCAAATATGTTCTTTAGCAACGCCACGCCCGCATCTGTAGTTGAACGACCCTTTGTAAAACCAAATTATTTCACGTGCAATAAATTGTGTAAGATAAAGTGCCTCAACAACTGTTTCAAAATTAATTTTTCAAAAATTTTGCTCAAAGTTGGTAATATCGAAATTGGGCGAAAATTCGCGGGATCAGTTGTACTACCAGATATGATCAGTGGAATTACTTTGCTAAGTTTCATCAAATCAGGAAATATACCAGATGTGACACAAGAATTAAAAACAATTGCTAAGAAAGGTGCGATAACATCTATTATTGAAGCTACAGTGTATACTGACAAACCCCAATGATCGGCAGTTTTTTTTTACATCAAGATCCTTAAAAGATTCTATAATGTCTTTAGCAGTCACAAATGTAAATTCAAAGTGATTGTCACATTCTGGAACACATTCTTTTAGTATGGCATAAGCAGAAGTGGAGGAAGAAGACAAAGTTTTTGTTGTCATTATTGGAATAACTCCAAAACCCCGAGAGCTTTCAGATAGAACTACAAAACCGCTTCGAATGCCTCGGTGAATGCGTAGATGTGGACGACTACAACAGTTTGTGGAAACTCTCCAAACGGAAGGGTCTAAGTTTTACAAAACCCTCCGTTCAAAAGGACAGAAGAAGATCTCCGGTCCCACCCGCCGGCTACTGGAAGAAAGACGGGAGGTGATCTTAAAATCCCCTGATGACGCTTCGCGTATCAGATGCCTTAACAGACAAATCTCAAAGTCTCTGACTCGCAACATACGCCAATTTAATACAAATTGTATTAAAGAGGCTATCGAGCGGAACAAAGGCTCCAAAGTGTTCGCACGAGAATTGTCTGTTGGACAGAGTCTACTTGCGAAGCTGAAGACTGGGGATGGTGGGATCGTCACTTCCAAGCCCGAGCTTTTGGGTGAGATTGAGAAATTCTACGGAGAGTTATACACATCAACACACGCACCTGTTGTAAGCCTGGCTAATGATCCTAGAGCCAGACTAACCCGACACTACACCGACGATATCCCGGACGTCAGCCTGTACGAGATTGGTATGGCCCTGAAACAGCTCAAGAACGATAAGGCGGCTGGAGATGATGGAATTACGGCTGAGCTTCTGAAAGCGGGTGGCAAACCGGTTCTTAGAGCGCTTCAGAAGCTATTTAATTCCGTCATTCTTAAAGGCGAAACGCCTAAGGCGTGGCACAGGAGCGTGGTGGTTTTGTTTTTCAAAAAAGGTGACAATACCCTCCTGAAAAACTACAGACCGATATCCCTCCTGAGCCATGTCTACAAGCTGTTTTCTAGGGTCATCACGAATCGTCTCGCTCGCAGGTTCGACGACTTCCAGCCTCCCGAACAAGCAGGCTTCCGAAAAGGCTTTAGCACCATAGACCACATTCATACGCTGCGGCAAGTTATACAGAAGTCCGAGGAGTATAACAAACCACTATGCTTGGCGTTTGTGGACTATGAGAAGGCCTTCGATTCGATTGAGACTTGGGCGGTGCTACAGTTCTCCAGCGGTGCCAAATTGACCATCGATACATTGAGGTGATAAAGTGTTTGTACAAAAACGCCACCATGTCAGTCCGTCTCCAGGATCAGGACTCGAAACCGATCCAACTGCAGCGTGGAGTGAGACAAGGAGATGTCATATCTCCCAAATTGTTCACTGCTGCGTTGGAAGATGTCTTCAAGCTCCTGGACTGGAAAGGACTTGGCATCAACATCAACGGCGAGTACATCACTAATCTCCGTTTCGCAGATGATATCGTGGTCATGGCTGAGACCCTGGAAGACTTGGGCAATATGCTCAATGACCTCAGCAGAGCTTCCCAACAAGTGGGGCTAAAAATGAACATGGATAAGACGAAGATCATGTCGAACTCTCATGTCGCACCCACTCCAATTGTAGTTGGCTGCTCTGCACTCGAAGTTGTTGACGAGTATGTATACCTGGGACAAACAGTCCAACTAGGTAGGTCCAACTTCGAGAAAGAGGTGTCTCGGCGAATCCAGCTCGGTTGGGCAGCGTTCGGGAAGCTACGCTACATCTTCTCGTCGTCCAAGATACCACAGTGTCTCAAGACTAAAGTCTTTGACCAGTGTGTGTTGCCAGTGATGACTTACGGAACTGAAACGTGGTCGCTCACAATGGGCCTCATACGAAGGCTCAGAGTCACACAAAGGGCAATGGAAAGAGCTATGCTTAGGAGTTTCTCTGCGTGATCGAATCAGAAATGAGGAGATCCGCAGAAGAACCAAAGTCACCGACATAGCTCTGCGAGTCGCTAAACTTAAGTGGCAGTGGGCAGGGCACATTGCTCATAGAACCGATGGCCGATGGGGCAGTAAGGTTCTGGAGTGGCGGCCACGTACTGGAAGACGCAGCGTAGGGAGGCCCCCAACAAGGTGGACCGATGACCTGGTGAAGGTCGCAGGAAGCCGATGGATGCGGGCAGCACAAGACCGGTCAGCGTGGAAAGCCTTGGGGGAGGCCTTTGTCCAGCAGTGGACATCTATAGGCTGAAGAAGAAGAAGATTGGAATATTAGTAAAAAAATTCTCAAACTCAGTTGCTACCTCCAAGTCCGCCTTTATATCTTCATCGTTAATTTTAAGATTGCGATTTTGTACTTTGGTTCTTCCAGTTTCCGAATTTATAATTTCCCAAGTTGTCTTGATTTTATTTCCAGAAGATTTTATTATATTTTTAATGTGTATGGTTTTTGCTGAGGAACAGGCTCTTTTAAAAGTTTTTGAATAATATTTAACAAATTCTTGAAAAGTTTCATCATGTTTAAATGTTTTTTCCTGATACAATTCATACATTATTGTTTCGAACAATTATTAGGGAGCCACCCCTTATCATATTCACTCTGCTGAACGAGCTAGCAACCTGATGGTTATTAAAGCTGAACATGAACTGATGGGCTCTTAACCAATGTTCATTAAGACAAACAATATCAATGTAACTACAGTTCATGAACAACTCCAATTCTAATTGGTTATTTATCACACCCTGTATATTTTGGTGAACAATTTTATGGGTATTATTACTCATTTTATTTTGAAAATTATTTGATAGGTGTGATATTAATACATCTTGGTTTACATGTATGCTAGAATTTAACTCTGTTGTCTTAATTTCCCCTGATAATGGGTACAAGTCTAACTTGGTATTTAAAATAGTGCTAGAGGTTGACTCTATTGTTTAAAGTTGTAATTTAAATAGCTTGGAACATATTCCAAGCTCTGCTCATTACCACTAAGTGTATTATTTAACTGCTCAATATAAGCAGTATAGTTAGCCAAACACTTGACTGACTTATATAATTATATAGTTTGATAGCGATTCTGCTACCTGTCCTTAAAAAAAATTACAAAGATAATAGTTATCTTTGGTCATAAAATAATTTTGACTAATGAGTGCATTAGAGTCAATAAATTCAAATTTTTCGTTATATAATGTCATAGTTTGTAGTTTTTGTTTGTCATCTATATCTAATTTTATTTTCGGTCTGTAACAGGTCATTGCCATAAGGGAAGGCAAACAAAACTATTTTATTTACATTTAAGGAGGCAAGACTCCTCCCTCCTGCCTCGTTAGGCAAGACTTTCAAAATATTTCTTAATTTTTACACTGTTTGCATTTCCCCTTCTCCTAATCAAAATAACAATGGTTGTAGATGGACTGTAATTATCACTTATAACTTTTTCTATAATTTTACTGTAAGATGCTTCAGGCATACAATAATTAACTACTTGGTCATTTAAATGGTGATGTAGTGTATGACCCATATTTTTACCTATTTTATCTCAGTACATCAATATTTTATTTCTATTGTTTAACAATTTATTTGTTATTATTAATTCTTCTGTGTTTGGTGTGGCGAGGAAAGTACTGCAGAGACTGTCAAACAACTCCACAGTATGGGTCACTAATGGTGCAGACTCATTAGAGACAGTTGATCATGAACCAAAGTCACCGACATAGCTCTGCGAGTCGCTAAACTTAAGTGGCAGTTGGCAGGGCACATTCCTCATAGAACCGATGGCCGACGGGGCAGTAAGGTTCTGAAGTGGCGGCCACGTACTGGAAGACGAAGCGTAGGGAGGCCCCCAACAAGGTGGACCGATGACCTGGTAAAGGTCTCGGGAAGCCGATGGATGCGGGCTGCGCAAGACCGGCCAGCGTGGAAAGCCTTGGGGGAGGCCTTTGTCCAGCAGTGGACATCTATAGGCTGAAGAAGAAGAAGACCGTGAACAGCCCGATGGATCATAATTACAATCAGGTGTTAGATTGTTCGTTAAAGAGTTGAACATTCTCTCATTCTCACTACACAAGTCCACCAGACTGTTCATTGCCAGAATATACTCTCCCATTTCCTTTTGAGAAATCTCATATTTAGATATAACACTATTCAAGGAATCCTGTAAGCGGAGACTCTCTGACTGTAATTGCTGAATTTTAACCTCGTAATTATTTTTAATGCTATCTAATTTTATTTTATACCCACTAATTGTTTCTTTTAATTTTTAACAACTTTTTAATACATTGAAGCTTTTTGTAAAAGTATTTTTGTTATTTTTAATTGATTTCTGAGTTTTTCTAATCATTTTATTTATTTTAATGTATTTTTTTAACTTATTTTTACTACTATTTACAAATTTTACTTGAGGGCTTGATCTTATACGATCGTACAAGTAAGATCAATTGTCTCAATGTTATTATTACTGTTTATGTTTCCCAAGGTTAAGTTGTCAGAATGCAGCGGAGTGGTACCAACCAGTTCATCAAACAGAGGATGAGTCTGCGCTGTTTGGAGTCTCCAGCTAGCACCCTCCAGCCTGTCGATGGTGTCCTGGGCTTCGCTTAACCCAGATTTTAGCTCAGTGTTGCATTTGACAGTGATATCGAACTCATTGCTAAGGATTGTGATAATATGGTAATGACTGTGATACTTGGAAAGTAGGAATCTATGATAAAGGCATGTACTCAGGCATGTGTGAGCTTGATTCAGTCACATAAATCACAGTGCACATACGTAGTTTTTAATTTTATGGGTACCCAGTCACTGCAGGGATTTTGTTTACTTTTCCAAGATTTAATCTTGTTCGGACATGAGTTTTAACTAGTTTCTGGTACGCATCAAAATGGTGGCCGGAATGTGTTCCGCGGCGCGAGATTTTTTTCACACTGGCGCGACACGATACGATTCGTCCGTGGCGGCATCGGTAAAGTAGAAGTAGTAGAAAAGAGAATAGGACATCGGAAGTGCGAACAGCACAGAACACATGAAATGCAAGCTCAAACAAATATTTTTAATACTAAAGCGAAATTCAAGGCCCCTCGATTAGAATTTTAATTTTGAATAATTCTTCTAATTGTATATGTTTAAAATACGTAATGTTGAAGTACTAACTTAAATGAAAACCTAATCACCACTCTGTGTAGTATTTATTAATTTGTGTAATTTTATTAATACTGGGCTATCATAAACACCGAAAAAGAAAATGCAGATCTGTATATCCTCAATCTGTTTCATGTGTAAGCTATGTTTTATAAAGTGAAACCACTTTTGCTATGCCCTGCGGGTAAGACCGACTTGTATGTAGAGACGACAGAGCTGTTATGTCCCGTCTCCGACGCCGCTCTATACTTCCTTGTGTGGGATTTATATCAGCCCCTGGCGGGGCGTCTTGCGACGAGCCTACTTGAACTACTAACAAATCCCTACATCAACAATGTCAGTCTGTTAACAATTATTAATACGTAAACTTACTTCATTCTAGTGGAATGCTAATGTAATCATCAGATGCATAGACCTAAATTGGTCTTAGCTTTTCTATATCCACAGTTCATTGCACAATGTTATTTACGGGCACACCTAGACTAGCAGAGCTCTTTGAATTTACTAAGTGTCACGTAGCAAAATATAGCAGCAGGCGACATCTCGTGGACTAGGGCTGAACTCGGGTCACATATTTTACATCGAGCCGAGAGATGGCGTTGCGCAAAAGGACGGTCGTTAATATAATAAATAAATTTAAATAAAGAACGACCGGGTTAAATAATATAATATAAAAGAAGGACTTAAAATAAAGATATTAAAAAAATAGGAACCAACTCATGAGTCTGAAATAAAATACAAGTCGCGGAACGCACGAGTCTATGGTTCAGGAAAAGACAATTGGGAGCGGTCGGTCGGAATAGAGAGAAGCTTCGAGAAGGAAAAGAACTACCGAAGCTTGCGTGGTGTCGCGAGTTCTTTTGTGGAAATAGCCGGTACCCAAGGCTGGCGTGTGGTGTAATAAGCCCCATGGGGCGGTGCATCTGAAGTCTGGCTCATCTCTCTGTGAGTATTCATTTCTGTACCCGGAATATTTTCTCCACGTGTTTTCCTGTTCTGTAATGCTGAATTGGGTTAAATGTTGTTCTAGATTTGGCTCTATTGGCGGGCCTAGGGTGGGAACCCGTTTTGGGAGGCGTCGCGTCATAATTTATCTTTGGTGGCCTTGATTCCCATTGGATCAGGCTTGTTGGAGTGGATTTGGCTGAACCCTGATGGTACGGCACATCGAGTTCTCTTTCGACGACGAGTAGACAGGTATAAGCTGTCATGATTATTTTGCTCCTGGTGTTCCCGAGATACCTAATCCCGCAGGCCGCGTTCAACCGTGCATTAATCTGACACCCGTCAGTTAGTGAAGCCAAGGGTCTTTGTACCGTAATCTAGAAGCGTAATCCAGAGGCGTTAGGCAGGAGAGCTAACGTAATCTGGAAGCGTAATCCAGAGGCGTTAGTTAGAAGCGTAATCCAGAGGCGTTAGGCAGGAGAGCTAACGTAATCCCGAAGCGTAATTCAGAAGTGTTAGTTAGAAGCGTAATTCAGAAGTGTTAGTCAGGAGAGCTAATCTGAAACGTAGACTCCCTGTCCTTGTTTCTTTGTTTTGATGTATCTAGTGATTGAGAGTGGGTTTCCGACAGGTTGCATTTAAGTAGGCTATTGGCTTGATATTGTGTGCATAACCTGAGATACTTTGGTAACGACTGAGCCGTGATCACAACGGTTCACCTCACGAATCCTCATCAAGCGACCCTGAGCTTGCTGAATTGTCTCATGTGGATTCCCTGTCCCACTCCGACCCGAGACGGAGTGAGTCAGGAAATCGTCTAGGTAAGTTAGGAGTTTGTTTTGTCATATCTTTATGACACAGGGTAATTATAAAATAAATTTGTAATTGTATCCATTTATTGTTTTATTTAATGCTCCTAGCTACCAAGTATTTATTTAGATAATTAAATTTACTGTAACTGCCGGGTAAGGGTGGAGTAAGACACCCCAGAGTTTTCTTTTTTTAAAGCGTTACAGTTGGCGCCCAAAGGTATATAAATTAGATTATACAAGGTGTAACATAAAGGGTATATACATAACAAAGGCATGGCATCTTTACATGATATCAAACGATATTGGAAGGGTTTTTTAATCCTATCTCTTTATGTTAGGAAGTTATGAGGAAAAACACCGCCTGTGATAGGCTACTATCATACTAGTCGTACAGAGATATTGAAGACATTCATCGGATTTTGGCAAGTAACGTGACGGGTAACGAGTAGTTATTAACGTATGTAGTGTGCTGCCACGTTAGTTGTGATTTTATTTTAAGAAACACACGAAACCGAAAATTTGGTGCCAATTTTTTGAGTGTTTTATTTTGAGTTAAAACCCTTCCGATATTGTTTGATATCATGTAAAGATGCCATGCCCTTGTTATGTATATACCCTTTTTGTTACACGTTGTATAAGGTGAACGGTCGTTGATTACATACCACTCTCTCTCATACATTCTCTTCTGGATTGCGGTACAATGTTAGTTATAGGCTAGTTTTAAGAATTTCATGTGTAATTTAGTGATAATTACTAAAATATTGCCAAAAGGAAGCCACGGTGTGTGTGTTGTAGTTCACTAACAAAGTTAATTGATATTACAGTGGTGTTGAAATTTCTTATAAAATTTATAGTTGACAACTTGAAGAATGGTTATTAAGTTTTGTACTGTAACTACACACATCAAAAGTGTCTAGGGATCAAGCATTTTTATGCGGATTTCTTGAGATTGAGATGTGGCTTTGTAATAAATTTATGATTTTATAAATTTATATGGATCCTTTTTGGTGCATTTCATAATTTGAATCAGGAACTGTGAATCAAATTCGAGTAAAAGATGAAAATCAGCTGTCAATATTTTCCCTATAAAAACATACAACGCATTGAAGACATTATTAGTGCTACTGTTTCCCTACTACTGATTAAAACCAACGTTATTATGGAGCGGCGACGTCATTTAAGCAGGGAAGAAATGCTCAGAGCCGTGGGAATGATAGAAGCTGGTTCCCGGCAACGTACTGTGGCTTTAGCTCTGAATACAAGTCAGAGTGTTATCAGTCGACTTTGGACACGTTACCGAAGCACTGGTACCGTGGCTGAGCGCCATGGAGGACGGTATCGCTGCACCACACGGAGACAAGACCGATACATTCAAATCTTAACTCGAAGAGCTCCAACAATAACCGCCATGATGTTAGCCGTGAGGCTTCATCACTCTTCAGGGAACTTAATTAGCGACCAAACAGTCAGAAACCGCTTGCATGAAGTGAACCTTCATTCCCGAAGACCGCTACGGGTACCACCTATAGCAATGCACAATCGTAGGATTCGATATCAATGGGCTCTTGAACACAGAAATTGGGCAGAAGAACAATGGCGTTTCGTGTGCTTTTCTGATGAGTCTCGTTTTGGTATGAGACCGGATACAAGACGTATACGACACTGGAGAACCCCTGGACGCCAACAGCGATTAAAATCCTGCCAGGAAGTCCATCCTTATAGTGGTGGAACCATCATGGTATGGGCGGGTATTTGGATCGGCGGAAGAACTGAGTTGATTTGGATCAGAGGCAACCTCAACGCTCAAATTTATGCTGAAACGATTGTATCAGACGTCATCGTTCCTCTACAAGTGCAAATCGGTCCCTTATTTCAGTTAATGCATGATAATGCACGACCGCACACCGCAAGAGTTGTAAGACAGACTCTCGCCGCAGCTAACATCAATGTCCTGCCCTGGCCTGCTCAGTCGCCAGACTTGAACCCGATTGAGCATGCATGGGATATGCTACAGAGAAGAGCTCTGCCGAATATGGAGGGTATCCAGTCGCAAGAAGACCTTTTTTTGTTGTTGCAACGAACATGGGCGGCCATTCCACAGCGTGATTTGGATGAACTCATTTTGAGTATGCCAAACCGATGTTCTTGTGTTGTTAGTGTTCGCGGTAGAAACACGGATTATTAATTGTTTAAGTTACCCAATAAAATTTTAGAGAAAACTGTTATTTCAGTCTTTTTTTCGAACTTTTGTGTTAGTGGTTCAAATGTCAAATATCCCTTTATTAGGAAAATGGCAAATTTCTTTATTAATGCAAAGGTGACTTGGTTTATCGTTACTGTGACAAACGAAAACACTTTATTTGATGAATCCTTAAAGAAAATTTTAATTAATATCAATCAGGAGAAAAGTTATTGCAAAAATATATGTTGATCCCTAGACACTTTTGATGTGTGTAGTTACAAGTAAAGTAGTCCTAACCTATAGGAACAAGGAATTTACAAGAATAATATACCACATAATTATTTTTTGACATACCTACATTGTATTTTTTTTTTTTTAAATTACAAAACCAACATTGTAACAAAGTTAGTGAAACAATATTATTGCAAGTCAATCTAAAACAACAACACATATTTAATGTAATTCTGCTAATAATTGCCAGCACAATTTGATCATTTGGTATAATAAATTAAAAACTTTATTGAAACAGTTACATGTCTGACAATGGTATACTGACTGATTCCTTCTTTGAACCTAACAACATATTTAATGTTATCCTACAATCAATAACAACCATAATTTGATAATTAGGCATAATAATTTATAAACATTATAGAAACAGTTTCATATCTGCCAACGGTGAACAGAATGTATCATGCTGTAAGCCTAACAACATGTTTAATGTAATTATATAATCATTAACCACCATAATTCTATCAATGTTATAATAAAATTGTAAACTTAATTCAAACATTCACATATGTAACAGCGGAAAATAGAAAATAACATGCTGTAAAGTAAGCCTAGCAATTAGAAATCTTGAAGTTAATACAATCATTGCATTGTTATTGTATTGTTCAGACAGGACCACAATATTGTACTCGAGCGGTCACCAGTACGCTCACGGTGGTTTGACGAGGTTCTGAGGATCACGGTAAGAGGTCGATGGGAGTGTGCATTCATTAGTTTTGAAGCAATACCTGTTTCACGATACACCCACTTCACTCATTCACGTGGATACATCCAAAAGTCGTTCATACATAAACAATATCGAATGTTCTGAGTCCGTATAACAACAGAACTTTGTAAAACAGCATTGATTTCGGCATCAGGGGTCATTGATCAAAACATAACCTGTTTTGATGAGAGACATATGACATGACAGTGACATTTGACGTTTATAAATTACAATAAAGCCGGGATACTTGTCCGGAATTAACATAAGATTTTATACAGATTGGTCGAGATAGGTTTCAGAACGAAAACGTTGCTGACAGATGTGTCATTTGAAGGTTATTTGTTATTGTTCTCAAGTTTGTTTCTTATTGTTGTTGTTGTTCTACGACATTGGAAAATGGTTATTACGCGTGTTTAATCACTAAAATATTAATATAAATACCTGAAGATACAGTGGCATGGGTTCGTAAACACCACATTAGTTATTGTGCATAGGTTTTGGTCCAGCAGAAATCATATGTGAAGAAAGTGAAATGTTTTGAATGTGAAATGTTAGAGTTTACAGTTTAACAAGTGCAGATTATTATGAAATACCAAATGATCCAAAAACTAGCATTTGCAGTCTGTCATCAGTCACCGAAACAGGTTAATACAGGTGAGTGGAAGTAATAGTTATACTTTGTCTCTAACTTCCATAAATGTAATAAAAGGTGACAGATTGTTTGAGCCAAATAGAGAAATATAAAAATCAGCCAAATTTGCGGGTCAAATTAAATGTTTGACATTGGACAAACAAAAATACAAATAAATCAGTGCAATTAGAGTGTCCATCTATATGATGTGACATTTAACAAACATAAATAAAGGTTATTCTGCCAAATTAGTTAGTCAATCTTTATGATGTGACTTCTCACAAATAGAGATATAAGTAGTCAGCCAAACTTGTGTGTCAGATTAAATGTTATGACATTGGACAAATATAAATACAAATAAATCAGTCCAATTAGAGTGTCCATCTATATGATGTGACATTTTACAAACATAAATAAAGATTGTTCAGCCGCAATTATATGTCAACCAATATGATATGACATTTTACGGTTATTAGATTCACGGGCAGACAGTTCAATATTAAGAAAGCAGTCCTGTTGAAATTTAAAGGATGGCAATTAAAAATTAAATTAATTTTTTTTTAAATTTTAATTACAATCAATTTTATTTGAGTTTTTTTTTTTAATTTCCTTTACTGGGGGACTAAAGTCATTAAATATTATGTCATCCCAGGAATAAAATTTAGTGTAGTGTTTGGTGAGGAATTTTGGTAATCTTTTAAATAGTTACCGGAAATATTTAGATGATTGATTATATTGGAGACCCCAAAACAATTCCAAATAGTTAATTGGGGAAATCATCAGGCTCATGGCACATAAAGGATATTAAGATAAATGAATGAAATCCTTTTGTCACACATTAGTTTTTTTTTCTTTTTCAAACAAAGAGAGTATAGGTAAGGATATTAGCCGTAGTCCGTGCTTGCACGTGTTGTTTGGAGTTTACTCCGGCAGCGACGACGAGGCGTATGCATACCAGTACTGTATACTGTTAAAGTATTTATGGTGTTTATTATGAAGCGGATTGTGACTTCAAAAATAAGCCCACACATTAGTAACAATTCAAATGCACCTTGTTTACCAATAATTTATGAAGCGGGTTGTGACTTCAAAAATAAGCCTACACGATGGTAACAGGTCAAATGAATTTTGTCTACTATCATTTATGAAGCGGATTGTGACTTCTGAAATAAGCCTACACATTAGTAACAATTCAAATGCACCTTGTTTACCAATAATTTATGAAGCGGGTTGTGACTTCAAAAATAAGCCTACACGATGGTAACAGGTTAAATGAATTTTGTCTACTATCATTTATGAAGCGGATTGTGACTTCTGAAATAAGCCTACACATTAGTAACAATTCAAATGCACCTCGTTTACCAATAATTTATGAAGCGGGTTGTGACTTCAAAAATAAGCCTACACGATGGTAACAGGTCAAATGAATTTCGTTTACTATCATTTATGAAGCGGATTGTGACTTCTAAAATAGGCCTACACAATATGTTTTTACAGAAGTTTTGCTTCTGGAAAGACTTTCACGTGTCTCTGGTGAGCGATAGGGATATGATTGCCCATGTAATTATGTTTCAGCTAGCTGAACATGTTCACCAGTAGTACCGTTTTGAAAACAAAAAACGAAAAATCATTAGAGTTCCACTGGCGAACAGGAGGAATTCGGGGGAACTGCAAGGAGTGGCTTCCTGCGAAAGGATGCAGGCTGCTACGGATTTGTGAGAGAGGTATGATAGAGGAATGGATAAAGATGTATAAAAGATTACGGGGGGGTTTATGCCCGGACTGCAGGATGAAAGTCGGTTGGTAGAAGATATTTCCTGGCAAAGTCGACTTTTTAAGGATAGCATATCACTTTGGGCAGAGTAAACATCAATAGTTACTTTAGAAAAATTTTTTGGTGAAAATTGCCATTAGCTACGTTCAAGACAAGTATGTTGCCTCTTTGTATAGTTTAAACACCGAGGGCGGTGTATGGTTTTCTGCTTACGCAGAAAACCTTTCCGTGGGAAAGGGGGCATTGTCACGTAGCAAAATATAGCAGCAGGCGACATCTCGTGGACTAGGGCTGAACTCGGGGTCACATATTTTACATCGAGCCGAGAGATGGCGTTGCGCGAAAGGACGGTCGTTAATATAATAAATAAATTTAAATAAAGAACGACCGGGTTAAATAATATAATATAAAAGAAGGACTTAAAATAAAGATATTAAAAAAAATAAGAACCAACTCATGAGTCTGAAATAAAATACAAGTCGCGGAACGCACGAGTCTATGGTTCAGGAAAAGACAATTGGGAGCGGTCGGTCGGAATAGAGAGAAGCTTCGAGAAGGAAAAGAACTACCGAAGCTTGCGTGGTGTCGCGAGTTCTTTTGTGGAAATAGCCGGTACCCAAGGCTGGCGTGTGGTGCAATAAGCCCCATGGGGCGGTGCATCTGAAGTCTGGCTCATCTCTCTGTGAGTATTCATTTCTGTACCCGGAATATTTTCTCCACGTGTTTTCCTGTTCTGTAGTGCTGAATTGGGTTAAATGTTGTTCTAGATTTGGCTCTATTGGCGGGCCTAGGGTGGGAACCCGTTTTGGGAGGCGTCGCGTCATAATTTATCTTTGGTGGCCTTGATTCCCATTGGATCAGGCTTCTTGGAGTGGATGTGGCTGAACCCTGATGGTACGGCACATCGAGTTTTCTTTCGACGACGAGTAGACAGGTATAAGCTGTCATGATTATTTTGCTCCTGGTGTTCCCGAGATACCTAATCCCGCAGGCCGCGTTCAACCGTGCATTAATCTGACACCCGTCAGTTAGTGAAGCCAAGGGTCTTTGTACCGTAATCCAGAGGCGTTAGGCAGGAGAGCTAACGTAATCTGGAAGCGTAATCCAGAGGCGTTAGGCAGGAGAGCTAACGTAATCTGGAAGCGTAATCCAGAGGCGTTAGGCAGGAGAGCTAACGTAATCCCGAAGCGTAATTCAGAAGTGTTAGTTAGAAGCGTAATTCAGAAGTGTTAGTCAGGAGAGCTAATCTGAAACGTAGACTCCCTGTCCTTGTTTCTTTGTTTTGTTGTATCTAGTGATTGAGAGTGGGTTTCCGACAGGTTGCATTTAAGTAGGCTATTGGCTTGATATTGTGTGCATAACCTGAGATACTTTGGTAACGACTGAGCCGTGATCACAACGGTTCACCTCACGAATCCTCATCAAGCGACCCTGAGCTCGCTGAATTGTCTCATGTGGATTCCCTGTCCCACTCCGACCCGAGACGGAGTGAGTCAGGAAATCGTCTAGGTAAGTTAGGAGTTTGTTTTGTCATATATTTATGACACAGGTTAATTATAAAATAAATTTGTAATTGTATCCATTTATTGTTTTATTTAATGCTCCTAGCTACCAAGTATTTATTTACATAATTAAATTTACTGTAACTGCCGGGTAAGGGTGGAGTAAGACACCCCAGAGTTTTCTTTTTTTTTAAAGCGTTACATAAGGTACCTTCACAAATGGCAGACCTCACAGATACGTCTTCCTCCAAGCATCATTACTGTGTTCCGCTTTGAAGGGTAGCGGTGTAATTACACTCAGGCAGCTGATGAATTTCAGAAATCGCAACACATTTGTATTGGTATACTGGTATTGCGGATGTGCGTTACTCGTGGTGAACAATTAATATCACTTTGAAGGGTTTTTTTGGATGGGAAATCGTCAAATGACATCTCCCGCTCCGGGCGGAGCGTGTCAGACTTTTACTGACTAAACCCACCCGTGTTCCTTCACCCGCCTTTGAACTACACTAGGGCCACGGTTTCTCTTTCAACCAAACCGCAACCCTGACCCAGGCATCGGTCTTCGTGATGGGACTTCGATCTCGTCCTCGTCGCCACTCTTAGACGTCACGGGGGGAGTCCTACACCTCACCCCACCCCCCCTGACCCGAGGAGGCCCACGGTGGTGGGCCAGCACCAATCGGAGGTTGCGGAAGCAGTATTAGTTCTCGCAGCCCCCGATGTAGGTGTGAGACCCGGGTGGATTTTCGTCAGTAAGAGTCTAACAGACCCCGTCGCCCGCTGGAAAATAAAAAAAAATTATCACCCGGAAAAAAAAGGCATCGGTCTTCGTGGACCCCGTCACGGTGTGCTAACATCTCTTTGAGGCGCGCGTGAAACAATAAATTGCCGATACCTCAAGATGGTGCTGTTTATAGCTGATCAACATTACACAGGATACCGCAAGCCACATAAGACTTGATCCCTATGTGGTTTACGATAGCCTGTCCCTCGTACCTAACTAATCATTATGTACGCTCCGTTTTCTAATTAAAGTGTTTGATGCTGAAATTCAGAAAACATATCCTTGTCAATCAATCTGCCTCATCCCAGCCTCCACCCCACACTGGGCTCACGTAATGGATTACGACCAACTCCCACTCACAGAGAAAAGGCCTTTGAATAGCAAAGGGGTATATGATAGGCTGATTATACTTGTACAAATGACGGCTCTGGAGCTACAATACGCATGTATTCAACGTGTAACGGTAAGGGCGAAAAGGGCGGATCTTATTAAATTATATTGGAAGGGTTTTTAATCCGATCTCTATTTGTTCGGTAGTTATGAGGAAAAAACCGCCTGCTGTAGGCTACTGCGATACTAGGCACGCAGAATTAAAGAAGAGTTTTATAGTGAACGTATCCTACGTAGTACAGTATAATGTTTGTTGTGATTGGTAAGAAAACCAATCAAAAGAAAGGAACATTATGAAATTAACTTTTATATGTAAGTATTTTATTTTGAGGTGAAACCATTCCAATGGCGTATGACATCAACCAAAAAAAATAGTATGTACAATATGGGTATACTCTTACCGATACACATTTTAGTTTGTCTAAAAATATACAGGGCGCCGCTTTATCGACTTAGCTAATTAATGAAATGCTTACCCAAAGAGGGCTCAAGAAAACAGCCCCAATGCACATTTTTTTTAAACTATTACAGTAAAAAGCACCAGCAGCAGCAGCAGTAGTAAGCATTGTTATAAAAGTAAAATCGACCTATTTCAAGTCAAACTTCCGAAGTTAAACAGCTATTTTTAGACTAACAGTCCCCTCGACTTCGTATGCATGTATATGAAATCAAATTTAATTTCATAAGTTATTTTTTATAGCGCATAATCTATGTCATTTTTATTTCTTCATTAGACAGGACATAGATATAACTGGCATAATATATTAGTACAAACGTTAGTACGTCTACTATAATCTGTGAATTTTGCTTAATTTATTTTCAACTTTGTCATGGAGGGATTAAGGTTGAATAAATAGGGTAAATATGACAATTTCGGGGAACATGACCTAAGGGGCGGTTCTCGTAATTTTAAGAACGTTCACAGTCAAACCTCAGTCTCAATCTGTCATAAAATACATACTTCTTTTCCTATATTTCGACAAGTTAGTTTTAGTTAGTCGACATTTGTTAGTCGCTGAGATGGACTTCGACTATATATTTTGAACTAAAACGTTCGTTGAACTAATAACAAATATTGGCCTTCTGCTGGTGTCTGTACTACATGAAACTAAACCTCTGCCTCCGCCTTACCCGTCGAAGAAATCCAAGAGTAACTTTGTTTATTCAATCGTTGAATTATTAGTTTACAAATGCGCCAATAGATGGCGATTCTTGATTCGCGATCGCCTGCGACGTGGAGGCCCCGGGTTCGATCCCCGGCCAAATCATGATGGAAAACGATATTTTCCTGATTGGATTTAGCTGTCCGTATACATTTATTTTATTTATTTATTTAAATAGGGTCACGAATATATCAAGCAAATTTGTGGTCAATACTTACGATGGTGTGTGCTGCAGAAGTGTCTGTGTGTGGTGAACGGGTTGTTCATTGGTCCATCGTGCCACACCGATTTGCCAAGAGGTGCTTTTTGAGAAGATTGGCTGGGCAAGTGGATCGCTTGCGCAAACTGGCTGAAAGTGTTTTGAATACATACATATATTACTGTACCCACAGTCTACAGACAACAACATATACGTATCTACCAGCTCCTGGCAGCACCGGTGCGTGAAACTAGCTCGTTGATACGATAGCGTAGGAAACGGTGACTTAGTACAGACGTGAACTGATTGCATCGGTCACGATACGGATAATATGGATGCAAACGTTGGTTATACCTACACAATATTCGTAGTAGAATTCATAAAAACTCAACCTATAAAACTATAATTTAACTAAAGTCTTTCATCGCATAGCCAAATTCTTGCTTTTTTAAACAATTATAACGCACTTACAGCGCCCTGCCTTCATTATTATCTGTCAAGTACCAAAAGAAACTTGTAGCTGTTAAAAACGGAACCTGATTTTTCTCATTCATACATTGTTTCCCTTGTGAATTTCAGCTGCTGGGCACAACTCGAAAAGTTCAAAATATTTGTTTGCCGGAAAATATATTGTTCGTCAAGGGAAGATCTTAAAGCGTAAGAGTTGTTTGTATTGTTTTCTTTACACCGACTTCAAAAGGTTCATAACTCTTTTGTTGGGCTTGGTATAACTTTTTATAACAAGATACCCTCTCCTTTGCTAGACTTGCCTTACAATGCATTTAAAGCACAAATCAAATCCAAGCTTTGTTTAAAGGCATATTATTCCGTAAATGATTATTTAAATGATAAGAATAGCTGGTCGCTCTGATTAACTCAGGACAATGTTTGTGTTCTTTCTCCGGAATTAGCTCACTGACACGTTATATGAGTTCATATAATTTACTTTTTACAAAACATAAATATGTAAGCTGTCACGCCCTTTATGCTTGGGGCTTTTATTTAAGTAATAAGTTTTTTAGTTATTTATATTTTCATTTAAATATATATATATATATATACATATATATAGGGGTCGGCACTCGAAGTGTTACCAATTCAAAATGCTGTAATTCTGTTAAACATGAGCATATTTATTTAAAAACTTCAGTATCGAAAAAAGACATATACAATAAATAAAAAAGAAGCTATTGTTCGATATGGCCACCTTTAGCGCGGATAACAGCATCGAGTCTGACCGAGAAGGCTTCACACGCTGCACGAATGTGGTCTGCTGGTATTTTGTTCCATTCTCGGCGAAGCGCAATCTTTAAGGCGTCGACCGTCTCATATTTTTTGTTGACACTTTGGCTTCTAGAATTGACCATATGGAAAAATCCATTGGGTTTAAGTCCGGGGAATATGGTGGCCATTGTTGCGAAGAAATGAAGCTCGGAACATTTTCTTGTAAAAAAATTTGGGTTTCACGAGCTTTGTGAGATGGTGCCGAGTCTTGTTGAAAGGTCCAATGATTTCTACCAAATTGCTTACGTGCCCGAGGTAACAAAGCATCGTTTAAAATCTTTTTACGGTAGATCTGCTGGTTTATCTTTACACCCTGGTCAATGAAAACGAGAGGTGAGCGTCCCATGGCAGTTACCGCCGCCCAAGCCATCACAGATGCTGGTGCTTGCTTTCGCAAGGCAATTCGTTGGTCTAAATTGTCATTTGATTTACACTTTAACCATACGCGATCATTTTGCTTGTTCACATATTTATTTATTTATTTATTTATTTATTAAAACTTCATGCACAATGAAAAAAAATTGCACAATGGCGGACTTAATGCCTTAGGCATTTTCTACCAGTCTACCTTCAAGTGATGCAGAGACAAAACATGGTAGGTGCAAAGATATAAAAGAGAAGTTAAAAGAGAAACACAAAAAAAAATCCATACTAATATTATAAATGCGAAAGTAACTCTGTCTGTCTGTTACGCTTTCCCGCTTAAACCTCTCAACCGATTTTGATGAAATTCGGCACAGACAATCTTTAGACCCTGAGAAAGAATATAGGCTACCTTTTATCCCGGAAAAACAGCTTTTGCTTAACAGATAAAAGCAAAATAAATATGTTATAGTAAAAATAATTCTAATAAATATAAGAGATACCTGCCTATAATATTGCAGAATTAGTTGTGGAGTCATGTTGTGAGGCGATGAGTGAGTGTGGTGTTCTTGTGTGGAGTGTTGGAGTAATATGACATGTAATTGAATAATTAAGATCAGCAGTGTGCGAGTGAGGGTGATTTTTGTATGGTGTGGCCAGCGAAAGTTATTTTTCAAGGAGCCAGGAGCATTTACGTGTTTGTGGGGATTAGACAAAATTATATTTATTTCAGAACGGTCAAAAGATTTTCGGTTTTGTGATAGTCTAGGGTTTTTAAGTATTTTTAAATTTCTGTAATACAGCTTGATCGAGTTTTTGATATAGGTTTAAGAGTTTATTCAGTTTATTATAAAGAAAATGCCCAAGGAAGCAATAGAATCTTGTAGGGAGTGGTGATTTGAATTGAGCTTTGGGACAAACCCTACCTTTTCGTCGGTTGTCTTTAAGTAGCTCAAAATCAAATTGTATTTGAGAATGTTTTTTAAGTAGTGTAAGTAGTATGAACGTTTGTCTGACAGTCAGAATGTCCCACTTCTTGTATAGGTCGGTAGTCGGAAAGCGAAATGGGAGACCAGCTCCAACCTTGAGTATGGCACGTTGTGCCCTTTCAACTTCAATGAGGTGAGTTTTTGCGGCACCTCCCCATGATGTGATGCAATAATTAATAAGTGATTGGCACAACGCGTAATAGACCATCTCAATAGTCTTTCGATTGGCCGAGTGTCTTAGGGTTTTGAAAATGTAAATCACTTTACGTAACCTGGTCACGAGGGTTTCTATATGTGGTTTGAAGGTGAGGTATTGGTCAATAGTGATTCCGAGGTATTTAATAGTCTCGGTCTTTTCAAGGGCTGAACAAGAGCACAGAGAGTTTTCATTGTCACAGGTGTGAGCAGTAATCGTTAGAGTTGAGGGTGGGAGTGAGTTAGATCTTTGAGCAAACGTTATGTACTTTGTTTTAGAGACATTAAGAGTCAGAACATTGTCTCGCAGCCAGTTACCAACAAGATTCAGACCCAGTTGTGCGGCATCAAACACTTCCTTCCATTCGTCACCACTAAAGAACAGTGCAGTATCGTCAGCAAAGGTGAAAATCTTTCCCTCGGGAAGGATGAGTTGGCAGAGATCATTAATATATACCAGGAATAGTGTTGGACCAATTATACTACCCTGGGGTACACCAAAATTTACCGGGAGCTCGTCACTGAGCGAGTCATTTATCTTAACTCGTTGTTTCCTACCAGAAAGATAGCTCTCCATCAGTTTCAAAGTGATTCCTCTCATACCGAGCCGCTCAAGCTTTTCCAGAAGGTGTGGAACAGAGACCGTGTCGAAGGCCTTAGCAAGATCGAGGAACACCGTAAGGCATTTCCTTCCGTCATCCAGGCTGACCACAATAGAGTTTACCAACTCGTGAACTGCATCATTGGTACTTTTGCCAGTTCTAAAACCAAACTGTGAAGACGAAAGGAGATTATTTGCTTCCAAGAACTTAACCAGACGTCAATTTATAAGGCGTTCTAATACTTTGGACAGAGCAGGTAGAATGGAGATGGGACGGTAGTTATTGACACAGTCTTTTCTTCCATCCTTATAGACGGGCTTAACAATAGCTATTTTAAAAGCATGTGGGAATACCCCTGTTGAGATTGCCAGATTGCAGATATGTGCTATAGAAAAAGATAGGTAGTTTGTGTATCTCTTAATGATTTTGTAGCTAATCTGATCGATTCCCACCGCACAAACCTCCTTCAAGCTCCCTATGAGGTTTTAAATTTCTGATTCATCAGTAGGAAGAAGGACAAACAAGTTTAAAGGAGTTACATATGTGTGATCACTTGTGTGGGGTCTTGTAGATTTCGAAGCGGAGATTTTATTTGTAAGGTTGTCTCCAACGTTCACAAAGAATCTATTGACGTCCTTTATGTCTACTTCGGGATTATTAGATGACAAGAGAGATGACGTTGTCAGTGCCGCTAATTTTTTTAATGAAATCCCATAACTACTTTTTGTTTCCCTTTGCATTCTAAAGTTCCTGTTTTGCATAAACTTGCCTAGCTTTTTTGAAGATAGAGGAGCAAAAGTTTCTATAGCGCTTATACATATGTCAATTTTAGTATGTCGTCGTTAGGATTCCGTTTTAATTTTTTGTGCAAGTTATCCCGGTTTCTCAGGCAGCGAAGAAGTCCATTAGTTACCCATGGTTTAGTTATAAGTTTTCTTTTCGAGGTTTTAGCTATGCTGGAATTATTTTTTATTGCTGTAGAAAAGTAAGCCACGAGGAGATCAGTTGATGCATTAGCGTCTTGGCAGACTAGGATAGGCTGGAAATCCATGCTTTGTATTATCCTGTCCAAATTCTCGAAGTTATAGGAGCAATATGTTTTATTAAGATACTTCAGACGCGATTTAGGTCTACAACTAATAGCTACACTCTCGTGATCAGTGATAGAAGTATCGAAGACGAAACAGCAAACATCCATTTTAGTTTTCAGCATCATGTGGTCTAAACATGTTAACCCATGCGTTGGCAGGGTTAGCTGGCAGTACGCAATGGCTGGCTAAGCTGTTCAGGTAGTCGTATGATCTTTTATCAGAACTGTTTGGAACTATATTTATATTTATATCACCACAAAGGAATACGATATTAAAAGTTTTGAGCTTATAAAAAAATATAAATTATGTACTATAACTCCTAATAAAGTTCAACATTGGCGGTTTTTTGAATTTATTTATTTCAAGGCACAAACTATCACTAATATTACAATAACTATCATTGTTTGGCAGTTGCATATATAACTATTAAATGTTAATAACTGGGCATGTGCTTCTAAACTTCCCGGATGTCGTCACGTAATGGACATAGTACTTCGGTAACCCAGGTACCCTACGTGAGTCAGTCAATAACATCAAGGCGTTGGTGGCCTTCCTTCGGGAGCTGGGCTGGATCGAATGACCATTGATCTCACCCATACGTAAAATATGCACATCGTCGTGAAGTTGGACAGCAGCCCTTATTACAATATTAAAATCAATAACTGTTATCAAAAATATCAAGACAATATTTTTTTTTTTTTTGTGGTCATAAAATAGTATATTTCATTACAAGTGCGGAAAGCCTGTCATTACATCGAGTTCCGACAAATGACAACCCGAGCCGAGGCGCAGCCGAAGGTGAGGGTTGACAGTCGGAACAAGTTACAATGACGGTTCCGCACGTGTACTGAACAACTATTTTTAATACAGTTGCGAAAAAATTAAGCAATTTATTAAAATAATAAAAACACAATAAACTCAACTAACTAATAATTTATTTCTTAGAAAAGTTATAATTCACATATACATTGAAATTGGTACAGTTTTTTATACTAACTGGAGAAGTTTTAGGTTGCATATTTACTGTTTGAGACAAACTATTATTAATTTCGTATGATTGTTCATGTATATTTGTCAAAGGTGTTATACAATGGCGTTTGCTAGTTGATTTTTTTCCCAGTTTCTAGTTTGTTGTGTAATGAATCAGCAATATAGCCTTCTGCAACTTTGTCTGACTTCCAACCTCCTAGTCGCTTTAAGGACGTCAAATTGACTCCTGAATCTGCCAATAATGTAGCAGAGGTCCTCCTGAAGCTGTGCCCAGTATAATACTCTGCATCCGGCAGACCAAGAAACGTAGCTATTTCTTTTGGCATATTACTAAATTTGTTTATCCCGATTGCTTGAGATGTACACTTTCCTTTTTGATAATTTTGGAAAAAACGGTCGGATTTTCCTTTTTGGGACCGCTGATTCATATATTTTTGCACTATTCTAAGAAAATCTCCTTCAACAACAAAGCTTCTCGGTATCTTATTTTTTGTATTCGGAATCTTGATTAGTAGCATTTTTTCATGGGCTTCAATATCTTTTAAAGTAATATTGGATAACTCCTCTCTGCGGCAAGCACCAACAATGCCAAAAATCAGCGCAACCTACAAAAAAAAGGGATTTGATTAATATTTTTTTAAATAATTTAATGACTGTATTTTGCGATTTCGTAAACTGAATACTAAAGAAAAATATAAGTACTTATTAATTAATTACCTTTGTGGCTAAATAACGATCATCGGGAGCTTCGTTTAAAAACCTTTCCACTTCATTCGATGTTAATATTTTCGACTTTTTAGTTGTAAAACCGTCTGATTGTCGTTTTAAGAAAGCATTTAGTTTTGGGTATTGACTTATATCCACGTTGTTTCTTATTTTCAGCATACTTTTTATCATCGAAAACCTCGACCATAATGTAGAAGGTTTTAATTTTGCTGACAGTTCGGAGAAATATGCCAACATAACATTTTCTGAAAAACTATTTGCCTTTTTCTCTTCTCTCCACGCAATAAATGCGTTGTATATAGATATGTAGCGACTTTTTGACTTTTCCGGTAAAATGTTCTCCGAAGCATTTTGTGCAATTGTACTGAGTTCCGGTGGTGTTAATTCAAATAAAATATCGTCGAAATTACTCATTTTGTGCAACAAACAACTAAACTCACAAAGAAAATTTTTGAAAAATGGCGCAAACCGTAAAAGAATATAAGCAGAGATTTTTTTTTCTTCACCCAGTCGATTAGGCAAAGGGAACTATGCCCATACAGCCAAGTCTTCAGTAGAATTTTTTTATTGATATGAAATGAAAATGAAATGAGATGAAATTAAATAAAACCTAACCTAACTCATTGAATTAAATCATTAAATCTGATATTGAAACAAATTAGCAGCTTCTTTTTAGAATTATTTGCATGAATCATAAAAACTTCTATGATTTTTTTAAAGTAAAAACTTCATGGTTGGTTTTTTTTTATTTTTAATAGACAATATTTTGACAGTTGGGAAAGAGAACGCACTAGTTCGGAAAAGGTAAAGAAAAAGCACGAATGTGTAATAGCCCACTTTCCGAACGCTATACGTCCCTGTAATACACCACTTTTTGAGCAACTGTATTAAAAAGAAATTATTCATCATTTAACAACTAAGTATCATCATCATCCCAGCGTTAATCCCAGTCGCATCCGAAGCCTTTTCAGCTTTGGAGTCTGGGGTCCGCTTTACCAGTCCAGCCGCTGATATGGCTTAACTTGGACATTTTCCGTGAAGCGACTGCCGTCTGACCTCCACAACCCGAAGGCGACATCGAAGCATTGCAGTTAGACCAATTGTTGGACTTTTGAGGGCTCCAACAACCCGTAACGACTGTCACTAGATGTTCGTATGGCAACTGGGACCAACGGCTTAACGTGCTTTCCGAGGCACGACCAGACCAGTGCAAATATTAATATTTATGCATACAAATACTTGCGCTGTGCGGGGATCGAACCCGCGCCACCTCGCGCAGCGGCCGCGTCCGCTACCGCTACGCCACGGAGGCTGCTGTGCATTTAACAACTCAGTATGTCTATGTTAATTTTTTCCTTAAGCCTATAAAAACAATTTGTTGACTACTATTTTTTTTTGTACAAACCGTCTTACAGCAAATAAATATTTTAGCCACCACGCCTTCAATTTGATTTTAAAAACGTTATCCTGCAAAATTTCATTGTGTAATTTGATCTATAAACGCATATTACCTATACACTTTTTCTAGAACATATCTTTATGCCCAGATGGATGACATCAATCAATACATAGTATAAAACAAAGTCGCTTTCGCTGTATGTCCGTATGTAGGTATGCTTAGATCTTTAAAACTACGCAACGGATTTTGACGCGGTTTTTTTTAATAGATAGAGTGATTCTTAAGGAAGGTTTGTATGTATAATAAATGCATAATATTGTAGAGAAACACTGAGAAATCTAAAAAGCGCGATAAAACCGAACTCCACGCGGGCGAAGCCGCGGGCGGAAAGCTAGTAAGTAATAAATTGCGAAACTTAGCTCTTTTATCTTGGCACAACTTCGATATGTTGCCTAAAGCAATGCATGTGTTTCTTTGTAAAGACTCAGATGTCTCGTATCTACATACAAGGCAGTGGAAGAAGTTTTCTCCTTTCCTAGACAGGTTTACAGCTATCTAAGAACCTTGTTTATGACCCGTTTGCAACGTTTCTGGAAATTGATAACCCTGTCGGTATCGCTCGAATTACTCCACATGATATATTAGGCTTAGGACAGACGATACATATCCATGGTAAGCTTCAAAAGCAGCTTCTACTGAAACATTTTGTCGTAGCTTCTTAAATGCAAACACAAACCTATGAAGTTTCTAACATAAATGTTCCACATGGCTTTTGCAATTGAGATTTTTTATATTAATATCTCATAATGTTATTTCATCCACTTGTTGTACTTTTTCTTTTTTATAGCTAATACATAAAGCTTATATAAAAGTATTGTACTTTCTTCTTCTCAGCCTATATAGGTAGGTCCACTGCTGGACAAAGGCCTCCCCCAAGACTTTCCATCATGACCGATCTTGTACCGCCCGCATCCATCGGCTTCTCGCGACCTTCGCCAGGTCATCGGTCCATTTTGTTGGAGGCCTCCCTACGCTGCGTCCCTTTGAGTCGCTAAAATTATACTAACTGTATTGTGTATATATGCATTTTAATAAAATACGAGTTAAATTTTATTATTTGGTCCTACTAATTATAGCTGATTATTTGATAACTGATTTGTAATTGATGTTTTTCTTATATTTTAAGTATAATAACTGCCTTATCGTCTGCAAAAAGAATACATTTCTGCCGAATGGCCACTGGTATATTTATTTATGCAAAGTATGAAGTACCTGTACAAGAGCAAAAACAATATTTACCGATACAACTCGATTAACTACTACCAACGATTAACATGAAACAGATAAACAATATTTATCAACTACCTTAATTACCATCTCGTTAATTTTAGCGATCACTTCAGGCGTAGGCCTGGGTAACACCGGATAGCGGGGCGGGTAATGGACAGGTAGCGACAGATGAGATAGCGTGATGGATATGTGGTTTGTGCGCATAAAAGTTGCTTCACAGAGCGCGGGCCAGTAGCAATAGTATCCTGAAACTAGTGCCGAGAGTCCTTACTTCTCTGTTTTGAATGGTTTTGAGGCATTTTGAGAGGATCGTTCTTTGAGCAACCTGACTCGGATATTGACTTCACAGTATATTTGCAGTATTGATTGTGTTTTTGTATTTTAAAAAAATTGTTCTAAGGCTTTTTCAGTAACAAGATGGCGTAAAAATGCTATGAAAATGTATCCTTTTGTTTTATCACACAAAAGAGGTAATGCTCAACGTTCAGACATAATTTTGACAGATACGCACCTAGTACGCAAACAGGGAAGACATTCTGTGGAGTGTCCCATCTGTACACTCACGAGCAGCAATATGGCAACACTTGGCTTGTTTCAATTGCATTTTTTTGTTAAAATAATTAATGCAACGTTAAAATATGACTCATTACAAAAACCTGGTGGTACCAAATCGAATCAGCATCACATTATTATAATATTCAATTATGAATACAAATTGTAATTAAGACGGTAGTGGCTCCAAATCTGCCAAGTGCTGTGGAAATGTAAACCTTTAATGAGCTTACAGCTGTCTTAAAGCCTTTTGAATACGTAACAAGAGAATCATCGAGCCAAAATTATGTAACAATCTCCAAAATTATACCAATGCTTCACTTTACTTCTGAATAGTATCACCCCAAACTCTGCTATCGTTAAGGACTGCAGGAATGTTTTATGGAGAGAGCTGATTGAAATAAACGATCATGCAGCCATTGCAACAATTTTAGACCCAAGATTTAAAAACCTCCATTTTCAAGACCCCTCTGCATGTGGAAGAGCTATTCAAAAACTTAGAACTATGGTTGTTGGACAACTAACTGTAACTAGCCCAAGTGAGTCAGAAGATGATGTCTCATCTGCCACACCACCGGAATACAATTTTTGGAAATATCATAAGCAGTTAGCACATGGACACGAGAATAAAAAGAAATCTCATCAGGGAGATGAAGTTTCTCTTTATTTATCAAATCCAGTAGTTTCTCTTTAAAGCAACACATTTACCGAATGGGTACAAGTATGCACAACAATATTTAATTGTTGTCGCAACATCAATTCCTAGCGAGTGCCTTTTTTCCAAAGCCGGTGCAACAATGTCTCAAAGAAGAAACAGATTGTCTCCAAAATGGTATTTAGGTACTGTTTTCTGGGATTTTTTTGTGTAAAGTATGTAAGTGACGCAAAACTTTTATTATAAATTGATTGCTTTTTTCTTCTCAATTTTATTTTAGTTATTATCCTTCAAAGTTCATTGCTAGCATACCCAAAATAAAAAAATAAACGTACTAAAAAGTATCAACATCAGTAAGTATCGATACTTTAGGAGTATTTCTTTAAGTAGTGCCTAAAATGACTTGAATACTATCGAAATGAGTAGGCATCGATACTTTAATGGTATCGGAACATCCCTACACAGAATGTCATTCAAAACTACATACATGATACAGGCGGAATAAAGCCGCGTGTATACCTACATAAGCGTGAGTAGACAGTTATTTTATTCGTTAAAGTTCAACGTACCTATAGCTTTCTGTTAACAACGGTAACTATTTACAACAGGACGTTTGTTTAGCAAATACCTAAAATTGAACAATGCCAGAAAATATTTTATGTGTGATTGTCACATGTTACCGCTTGGCACCGCAAACAATCTCCAGCTACCCGCTATCACCAAAACCCGGCGTGGCTTGTAGATGACGGAACCGATCCGGTCAGTAAATATTTGCTCACAATTGCTTGTTCCTTAAGGCACAGAACAGATAGTGCAAGTACAGAAACGGCACTTCGCGCAACAATAAATAGGAATAGCGAAAGTTAACATCTAAGCAATTTAACAAAGGGCAATAAACTAGTGCTTGATCGCGTTCCCGCCTGATGGTAAGCTGTGATGGATGATAAAGCGCACTAGTGCGCACACAATGCAGGTCGCATAAGCGCAAAATGACACGATATTTACCTAAACGTTGCCACTCTCTTCTAACACGTAACTCTGTCGCTGTCTGGCGAGGAAGGGACACGCTAGTTCTAGTGCTAGGGCTGTCGGCTTACCACTGCTAATATAATATTCATCAGCTATCTCCTACTTGACCACGTAATCTATCTTATATTAGATTGGTATGATTACACGCTAAATTATGTAGACAGACAATTAATATCAACTTACGTCATTTGTAATGAACTAATTATAACAAACCTCTTTACTTTAGGCTACCTAAATATCTCTTTGCTTAACATTCTTCATTAACTTACTACAATAGTATTTCGCATTCTGAATTAATTAAACAATTTGTAGACCAAAACATCAAAAATTATAGTTATTTACATTTTCACTATATTAGGAGAAAGTTACTCGGTAAGATCTACAATCTATAGCTAGATTCGCCCACATCTCCCCTGAGTAGTGCAAAACGAAATGTAAGAAAGCGGGAAATAATGCGACTCATGTTGCACAACAAACAGGTTCTGGTTAAGGGTAGAAAATGAACGCTACATAACCTCATGGGCCTCGTTGGAACAATATCAATGAATCCAATTTAAAATAGAAAAATAACATCCAACAAAAATTGCAACTATCGTATTTACTAGACGTCGTAGTAACAGTCTACCATCAGCTGTAGCAAGCCACGCCACTTCATAACAATGAAACAGAATAACCTACGTACAATTGAACCAGAGACCACCTCTTTAAACCCGTGACAAAACAACAAAACACATATGGGACAAAATGGAAGACAAGTCAACAAGACGTAACAACAAAGAAATCAGAGAACACTTAAAATTACGGAGGATACACTCTATAAAAAATATTTCTCTGATAAAAAAATATATTATATACGTAATCACTAAAAAACAATTTTCAGATCTTTTAGATGTGTCATCATTATAATCATCATCTCAGTCACATGAAATCCACTGCTGGACTTAGACCTCCCCCAAGGATTTCCAAAAAGAAAAGGTCAGATGTGTGCAATGTGGTGATAACCACCCAACTTCTTCTTGCGCCAGAACCATCAGACATAGACGCTACCTGTGTAAATTATCAAGAAAGACATCCGGAAAGTTACAAAGGTTGTTCAAAATACAAACAGTACAAGGAAAAAATACTAAACACCAAACCAACAAATAACCATATCAAACAGCAAAACAAAATATTAATCAACTAATTGTGAAAAAAGTTGTTTCGCAGAAATAACAAAAAATCGTAAAATAATGGATACCTGATACGAAACAAGACTCTTTGCCAAATCTTACTTTGTAATACAAAATTACACAGTTTACAATAAATCACCCAACAGGAAATGGCAATGGAGGAAATAAGAAAGAGATTAATCTAACTAAACCAATGAAAACATCGGAAGACAGAGAGGAAAAAAACCGAGAAAGACAAAATCGACGACGACGATAAAATCATAAACAAAGTAGCAACTATTTCCCTATAAACAAAAAACATATTCCTCGGATTTAAAAATAAATATCCGAAATTGAACAAATCGAATTCTAACGTCGCAATCTAAGAAAGCTGTGGCAGAAAACTAGATATCCTGAAGACAAAACAACAAACAAAGGGATCTTCCAATGACAATCTGAATTTAAACTTGTGAAAAAGCTTTCCTCGTCTGCAGACTGAAAGAAAAACTGACGTCTCTTAGTCACACATTGGTCAAATGAGCATTGCTTTATCCTCTTTAGATACCTACACAATATTCCCGCAATCGCGTTGTCGATGCTATTGTACCGCATTTCGAAACCTGGCTGAATAGAGGGAAGCGCTTCTCCTTCAGGCTCTCCGGTCACGGTTGCTTCGATAAGTACCTAAACAGAATACCCCCGGCCCCGAGCGGCGGGTCTTGGTTGTACGGCTCAGAGAAGAAGGCGTCGGGGAGGCAACCGCCTTGGCGCCTAATACTCTCAAACCAGCTTATCAATCTAGATAGCTGGACATCTGGGGTCGCGGGCGTATAGAGTGGGGACTCACCAAGTGACCCCAGGGAGGACTTTGGCACATTTAGTGGTCAAGTGCTGCCATGCTTAGCAAGGTCTAGGGGAGGCCCCTTTATAATCTCTAGAATTGGTATTTTTGGAGGAACTGGACTTATGTGCCGATAATTATCACCGGGGTAGATTTTGTGAGGTCATTATTATACACTCCCCAGATTTACTTCGAAAACAAAAAAAAATATTAATCGCGAGACTGACCGACAGAAATGAAAACTGAAACATTAAAAAAACACAGAATACACAAAAAGTGAAAAACCTAAAAATCTATCGGTATCGGGTGGGTCACGCTCATGCGAATTCAATATTTTCCCCCGTTCAATAAAAGTGCTCAAGGTCGCTAAATAAATTTCCACTTCAAAAATTACTTTACAAATGATTTAACTCTGTATCCCTAAAAAGCGAGAGCGTATCAGTTATTTAGAAAAACTTCTGCATACTATAGTCTAACTTTAGGATTTTTTTTTAATTTAAAATAAAAACGTCTTAAACACGTAGACTATTCATTTACAAAGCGCACTGTGTAAATGTCCCGCCCAGGTGTTAACCGACTTGCTTCATGTACTCCATTCGATACGTGCCTGCACTACTGACTACTCCGCTAATACTACACGTAGCTTATACGCTACCACTGCACTGTGTTGATTAGTTTTGAACTCATTATAATATGTTGCTAAGGTTGTTATTGTGCTGCTAAAAATTCATGTTTTTTTTTTACCTAAGTCAATACTGTATGTTAATATTGAAGTTTGCTAAGTTCAGTACGGGCATAGAATAGTACCAACCCATATCCCCCCGTGGGTGTCGTAAGAGGCGACTAAGGGAACTCTCACCAGGGAAGCGGGCAGCAGCGCTTCTCCTGTGGAATATCAAATTATTGCGATCCACAAACTGCCAGCCAAGCGTGGGGATTGTGGCAATGGCTCCCAATGGAATGCTGTATGTCACATTTTTCTAACAAGAATTTAACATAAATTGCTTGCTAACGCGATTTTTAAAGTAAAGTGACACAAGGATTCTTCTCTGTATGAGAGGAGACCCAGCAGTGGAACGATAAATAAATAAAAAAAAAAGTTTGATGATGATAATGATGACACAATCTGACCAAGTAAAAAAAATCACGTTATTTTTTCAATTTAAAAATAAAACCCTTAATTATTTCTTACTAAAACAGAAACGTGTTATAGAGGACAGTTTTTATATCTTCAATTTATTTTGTCGAGAAGAACGGCATCATTGTAGGTATCATCTAATCAAATACGTAGCATGCATACAGCAGGTTAGCCTAGTTTTAGAAGCAGGGTTACTATAATTATGTACAGAATTTTTTGCAACACATTGTAATGCCTAAAATAAGTCTACCCATTAGTTGTATCTACTTGTGTACATTTATGTAACTATTTTTGGTAAATAAACTTTTATTATTATTTCCTTTATTAATCTTTTTTCTCATTTGGTTACATTTTTAAACATATTGATTTAAAAAATACATACAAATACATTTAAAAATATAAAAAAATAGTGTTCCACCGATGACGGGAGCAGGGTCCAAGCTACCGGTGGTTAGGGCTCCAGAGACAGGAACCTCCTCACGATGCGGGCCGTATCGAGGAGTACTGCCTTTTGAATCAGGCCTTTGATCCAATTGCCTAACGAGAGCCTCAATAGATGTTGGTCGAGGCTCTTGGCTATCAAACCATTGGCCGATACTACAATCGGTACAATGACAGCCGAGTTCACATTCCACATGTCACGATGTTGACGTTTTCATGTTCAGACGGCACTGTTGACATCTGTCGGGCATGTCACCGGCCGGGAGAATCAATTAGACACATTATTTCCGGGTGTTCTCGCCTAGCTAACGGAGAGTACTTGCATATACACAACCTTGTAGCCAGGATAATTCATCAGCAACTTGCTCTTAAATACAACCTTGTGGAATCGGAGGTGCCGTACTACAGGTATGCCCGACCCAGTTCTCGAAAATGGCCATATCACATTGTACTGGGATCGATCCATCATCACTGACAGGACTATAGTTGCCAATAAGCCTGATATAGTGATGGTGGATCGATCAGAGCGGCGTGCAATGATTGTTGATATAACCATCCCGTATGATGAGAACCTCGTGAAAGCCGAGAAAGGTAAACAAATCAATTATCTTGACTTGGCTCACGAGGTTGTCGACATGTGGGAAGTGGATTCAGCAATCATTGTACCGATAGTCGTGACAGCCAATGGCTTACTAGCCAAGAGCCTCGACCAACACCTCAGGAGGCTCTCGTTTGGCAGCTGGATCAAGGGCTTGATTCAGAGAGCTGTAATTCTGGACACGGCTCGCATTGTCAGGAAGTTCCTCTCTCTGGAGCCCTGACCGCCGGTAACTTGGACCCTGTTCCCGATACCGGTGGGCTACTATTATTATTATTATTTAGGTATCTAAGTACTTATCAATACCTACTTACTAAAAATATTATTCACAACGTCACACCAAATGGCAATTTTGTAAAACATGATGGACCCATGTACTTACTCCTCGCATCGAACCCTATTTTAAGGTTCCCGTCAATACATTCACGACATTGTGCGCGGGGCGAGGTGAGCAGAATGAAAGCTTCCGCGCGGGCGACGCCCGGTCACGCGGAAACGGGAGATAACACGTACTCATATAATGTTGGAGCCACATTCAGGTAAACTCGTTACGTTACGATGGGTATTGTTATGATTTATTTTATGGTAGTTTGTATGACAACGCTTAGGTCCACTTATATACAGTACAATATTACATACATTTAACGCTAAACATATTTATAACAACACTATGTCAATCATCTTCAAATAATTAGAACCAACTAACAAATTCGTGAGTAACAGTACTTATGTGGGTATGTGTACTGTTATAGCTGGTCAATTACCTACACTAATCGTAAAGTGCCTTGGGGGAGGCCTATGTCCAGTAGTGGATGTCTTTCGGCTGAAATGATGATGATGATGAGTCGTACGTAAAGTGTCATTGTGTCATGTGTCAGACCGTTCTGGCATCATTTATGTGCTCTGATGAAATGGTTATGACTGATTGGCTCTCAAAAGTGCTAAAGCCGCCTAAAAGATGAATCATAAGAATTATTTTTAATCCTTAATACTATAGTACGTAAATCCACAATCGAAAAACACTCCTTGGGTTTAGAATACAGAAAGCATATTATACACCTTAAACGAATATTTAGGCGAAACATAAAATCTTTTACGCTATTTTCTGAGATTTGTTTGTTACATAATTTGTTTGTTACATAATTTGTTTGTTACATAATTTATTTGTTACATAATTTCTTTTCATAAGTTTAGTTTATAACAGTTGGTTAATTTTTTTTAATATTTGTTTTACCTTTTTGTCAAATATTTTTGTATAATTTTGACAGCCTCCGTTGCGTAGCGGTAGCGGACGCGGCCGCTGCGCAAGGTGGCGCGTGTTCGATTCCCGCACAGTGCAAGTATTTGTATGCATGAATATGAATATTTGCACTGGTCTGGTCGTGCCTCGGAAAGCACGTTAAGCCGTTGGTCCCGGTTGCCATACGAAGATCTAGTGGCAGTCGTTACGGGTTGTTGGAGCCCTCAAAAATCCAACAATTGGTCTAACTGCAATGCTTCAATGTCGCCTTCGGGTTGTGGAGGTCAGACGGCAGTCGCTTCACGGAAAATGTCGAAGTTTAGCCATATCAGCAGTTGGACTGGTAAAAGCGGACCCCAGACTCCAAAGCTGAAAAGGCTTCGGATGCGACTGGGATTAACGCTGGGATGATGATGATGATTTGTTGTATAATTTTGTATTATTTTATGTTGTTTTGTGTATATTTATAAGTGTTACTTAGCAGGCCTGTTTATAATTATATAGGCCTTCCGTACATCTACTACCTCATGGGTAAGCACCTTAATATGTGCGTACTGTATCAAATCTCCGTAGGCATACATCATCCTCTTACGAAAAATTCTCTTCGAAAACCACCCGACCCTCGAAAAGGATCCGAAGGTCTCTTCTCTTCAATCAAAGATTTAACTATTATGAAATTTTCCTATTAAGAGGATTATATTATCAAGCTTAAAGGTAATTTTTTCGTACAAAAGATATGCTTTGTTAAATATGAAATTGGCATTTTGCCGAACCACTTTGAACTGGCGTCTGGTAAGGAATTCCAAATTCAAATTTATTTCAAATATATTTTTTGGTTTTTGTATTTCGAATTTATTGATTCATTTATTTTCGCGCAATTTGACTTTTCTTTGACATCGTTCATGGAATGGAAAACTTATATCGCGTTATTTACATATACGAGTTCCACCGTATCACCAGAGCTTCAGAAATAACTTGTATGATTAATGATGTGTATAGGGATACTACTGTAAAATAAAACACGGTATGATTTTGGGTCCGACGTTTTCGTTCTGGAAATTTTAACCAATAGAACAAACCCCGTGGGCGGTCGCATACCCCAGTTGTATGCTGCGTTACATTACTCAAACGTCACAGTAACAACGGGACTTTGAATCGTACCATTACATGTGATAATAATGTATCATGTATGTTAAATGGAATCGCTTATTGCAGTGGTTGAACCCAGAAGGAGAATGTAGAGGATAACGTCGGCGCTGGTCCTCTAAACACTTTACAAGTACCTTTTTTTTTTTGGTAAAAATTTCTCTAGCGACATCATTCCTGTGAATCATCATCTTTTAAATTTCAATCAAATTATGATGTACTTGTAATCGCACCTACGATACAGGATTTATTCCTAGTAAGGATATTTTTTTTAATAAATTATTCATAAACGATAATTAAGTCTAAGAGGTCACTAAGTAATTGATGAGTAGCTAGCCAAATTATAAACGACTGGTGCACAGTTAAGAGGATGCTAAGAGGCAAGATTGCGGCTTATAATTGAATTGCTGATCGTGCCAATAGGATTATTTTAAGCTCCGAGATTATTGCGTTCCTAATACCGATTTCTCTTTTAGGTGGTTTTACAATGACGCACAAGAACTTGATAATTTTGAAACGATACCAAAAAATAGACGCAGGAATACCTACAAGAATTAAGTAGGTACCTACACTATATATAGGTACACATTAGGCTGATTACGTATTATATATCCTTTATTCGCAGATGATAAAATAGTATCCATATGAAAGCTCAATCAGTAGGAAGCTCAGGAGGTGCTCAAAAGGTTCCAATAGGATGAACGGACTTATTCATGTCCTTTACGATGTTAACTACATTGTAATACTTCCTTTTTACAGTTATTATAATCTTAGTCTTACACAAAACTGTAAAACGTACCTCAGAAGGGAGTCATAGAATTGAAATCACAACAAATCAACTCAATCACATTAATTTATTATAACTTATTTAGCGTAGCTTGGTACATTTTATGTTATTTTACTAACCTTTCACTCCGGTGCCTCGTTCTCGACTACTTCATGTTGGCTATTTGCTCAACTCACAATTCATTTTTAATTCCAAACTATTTATAAGTGCCAGTAACTTTTTATAGGTTTTAAAATGACAACTCGACTATAACCATCTTATCCATAGACTGATCTCTTATAATATTAATAAAATAAATATATGCTCACATAGATAAGTATTGTTACAAAAGTTAGAAGTATTAACTTGTAATGTACTATCAGCTGTAGAAGTCCATTCCCACCTTAAAGACTACTGTCGCCTGCGCTAAACCGGCCACGCACACTAACCGCATTATTTTTATTATCGCAGTCTTCGTCTTTCTTTAAAGTAATGCAAAATTTCGTTACTTCATTTGAAGTTAAGTTAGCGGCTGCACTTAACAATGGTGCTATCATAAGCGAGCGATTGTGGGTTCGATCCTTAATAAAGGCAAATCTTTTTGTTGTTTCATATAATTTAAAATTATGATAATTGATTTGTATTTTAAAGTAAAAATGTTTGCAAATAATATTTAAACAAATAGAAAAATTTATTGAATATTTATCCCAAAAAAGGGTTTTATTATATGTTTTAGTTTACTATAGGGGTAATATAATAAAAAATATATAAAAATAAAACAATAAGCATATTATAATGCAATATATTATAAAGTTATATATTATTCGGTATAGATATATTTATACTAACAAATGAAACAAACGTTGAAACGGCAGCATTGTAATATTTTATTTAAAAGTAATCCTTGACAAACTTATGATATTGTTATGGTAAAAAATACAAAAAACATTTTTGGTTGTTAGATATGAAAAATATAATATTATACATATATTATGATTAAAGAGGTTATAGCTTAATTATTCATTTTCTTAAAGAAAAGAGGATTGAAGCTTAACCTGAATATTATTGCAATCATAAAATAATCAATACTTAGAACACATAATAGTGCTTATTACATTTACAATTTTTTTGCGTGTATAGCATGGTACTAATGCTGCCATCCTGTAGTGACTTTTTTCGGAGTTTGATGGCATTAGATTATAATCTTCAAGCGCTTTCTTAGTTCAAAAGTAAACGAACTTATTTGTTATCGAATTCCGAAATTATAGTTTTTATAATTTACCAAAAGTAATTTGTATTGAAAAATTGCAAAAGGCGACATCTGTTAGCCATTAAGCCAACCGAACATATTACTGTCACTTAGCTAAATTACTTTAGAGATGGTTTAGAGTCCGTTATTAAGATATTTATTGGTATATATTTAAAACACTCTGTAGGACACTTCTGCACTGTTGTTGTTATAAATAGTTTTTTTTTTGTTTAGCACGATAAGACTCCACCAGCCTCGCCAATTTATTTTTAAACCACAAATGCAACCTATCTTCTTCGCATGATTTAAAAGTTTATTCAACGGTAAATATTGTCGTTTCGTTTCACTTGTCTCGACAGCTACCTTCGTCCTCCAACCTCTTGACCTTGACCTCCAACGGCTTACAGTATTTCTCTAAAACAATAACAATTTTATTACACACTTGTTACAAGCGATTGGTTTGCACCTTACATAAATAATAATAAAAACAACTTACACAAAAGCCGGTTTCATATGATATTTGAGATATATTGCTGCATATGCCTGCATATTGATTAAAAAGTAAAACTAATAACACAAACTGGTAACTATATGTTCACCAACCAACAACAACTAAGTAATATTATTTGAGTTATTGTAGCTAATAGTAGTTATTGTAGGTAGCGGAATATTTTTTGTGAAGTAGTGATTCAGATTCTTTTAAGTCTACCGTCATCTTTTTATAATGACTCTAATATAGAAAAAATCTTAAAAGAAAGTATCATCTTTAAGTTGCAGATCGGTATTTTTAGATATTTTTGCTGTCAGCATTCATAACTCACCAATAAACATTTAAAAAATATTTTTGTAAGTTATTAGATTTGAACTCGAACCACCTTCAACGCCTATCAAGGCGAAAACCGTTAGGCCATTGAAACACTTACTGTAGACGTTGAAATTAGTAAGTAGTACCTAACAATCATAAGCGGGCAGCAAGTGTATGAGTGTGTATCAAACTTTATTATAGAAGAAGGTCGTAACTACAACTAGTATTGCTTGGCCATAGTTTTGTGAGATTGCAACTCGACTTTTGGTCTTGACTGTACATAATACTCACACTTATTTGAATTCGTTCTTGTTGCTCAGAACAAGCATTCCATTACTGTTAGGCGCCCGCTATTCTGATTTATTTACTATGACACTGTGAAAGTTGAGGACTTGTCATCACAGACAAAGTCTTCAACTTTCACGCGAAGTTTCGCCAATTTAGTGACAGGGTTGGGAACTGTACCCACGCTGGATAGTTATACTTTTTCACAACTGACTTCATTTTATCGACAATATTTACTATATTGTAACAGTTTTTGACAACGTTGTGTATATTGTCGCGATGACAACTTATCAGTCAAATTATTTATGGTCTGTGTTCTTTAGCTGTCTAGACGTCCAGGTTTATCAAAACTTAAAGTCGTTCTGCGAGGCTTCATTTAAATCTACGATGAGCCATGCTCAGTTAAAGTTACGCCTCTAATAGGGAAGCAACTAAGAGTCTTAAGTCTCCAAGTCCACGTCAAAGACAAAATCCCATGCATGTACTACCTCAACTAAAGGCTTCTACTCTCCTGCTTCTAGACGTTGAACCCCTACTGCTGCATAAGCCCATCCAGGGGTAATACTCTACGCAGCGTAGTCACCTGCCTTCAAAATTCTGACATTGCTATCTGGGTCTATCACACCAAGATCCTCATCCAGCTACACAGGCTCCTCCACGATTACCGACGCACCTTATCAACATCATGCCTGTCGGCTAGCCAGTTCATCAAGAAATACTTTCAATCACCCTATTCATATATCCTCTTCAGTTACTCCTCCCCTCCACTCTCTTCTTGTATCTTTTTATTTGTCGTTCCGTAGTCTTTCAATAGGTATAATAATCATAAAGGATATGAAATAGTACTATAGTCACAGCCACTAATAGTGTCACAGTGTTATGTTCACGATTTAGGTTCTTTCTTCTTTTCTTTAGAGTGAATACTACTTCAACTCTTCAATGGCCTCTGTGGTTAGATACCACAATTTTGCCAATAACACGTGTAACAAATTATAGAAATTTGTTAAGAAAATATTTCACAATAATGGCGGATATCGCCAATGACAGTTGAAAAAACGGCCGCGTTAGCCGACTAAGAGGAGATTTGATACAAAGCCATTATGTGGCCACTATGCTGCGATATTTCAATGTTATTTATGCATTATTTATTGAATGCGCTTTTTACTACATAAATCACGCGCTTTTATTTAGTAAACGACACTATAAATAATTTTAAAAGTCCAATGAAAAATGCGCGTGACACTCATTTTAGCTTCCCGTCAAAAAACCATACGATTTAGGTTATCAAATTATTATTATTTGTACCAGTGACAAGTATTTGACTGCTGTCATAGCCACATAAACACTCATTTATTTTTCGTCTGGGAGCATTGACCGTATATTCATCACAAAACTAGCGATCGAGTAATTTATTGAATACTTTCAGGCTGTTGAGACTTGAAACTTTTGCCACCATTTAACTGAAAGTATGACAGTTTAAGACTTTTGCAATTTTGGAGAGAATGCAGAATTAAACTGTTGAACAGAGCATAGATGTTTTTGTAGAAAAATATACAAAAATATTACAATCGTTGTTTTATTTCTGAGTTGAGGTTGAGTTCTATTTCTAGATGCATTTATCTGCATTTGCGATGTATTCGCGAAAAATGTAAACACATTATGAGTTTATGGAACTTAACTTTAATTTCTACTTAATAAAGTTCAGTTTTCACTACAACTACAAACATTTATAACATCTTCAATGCTAGACACTCTAACACCAACTTAATTTACATTGAAATAAAATTGATATTTGTCTAACTTGAAATTGGGTCAGGGTGTACAGCACTGAGCACTTTTACTACAGCTCTTAGCATCCTACTAGCAACCTATAAAGAGTGCAACAGTGGTATTCAATTTTGACAGCTACTAACAATTTTGCTAATCAATTAGCTATTGATGTGTTGATCAATCATAAAGCTGAAAATTGCAGGGAAACATATTAATTATCATCGGTCAATACATAGTCTGCAGTCACATGAGATGCAACTCCAGCTATTTATTTCATCAGCAATCCTCCGTAAGCATAAAAACATTGCATATATCCCAATTGCAAAGCGAGACAAAACAAGAGTTTGCTCAGGGATGCCTCACAGAACGGTACATGCTAGGCAGCAGTATTATATTGCAAGTAATATTTTATACAATTTAGCAAACCGTTTCAATAATATTTATGCACTTACAAATAAAAAATGTAGAGTTGTAATACGAGAATGGCTACTTCGCTTAAACTATAGTCAAACTGAAAAAATACTTTATGTTTGAAGTAAGAAACACAGCAACTCCTCTACACCTACTGTACATGCATACCAACACACATCACACACCCACACACACATTACACATCCTCCCACATAACACACAGCCACACTCACTAATATTCTACACACTCATTCTTCACTCCTCAATGTGGTAATGTACTTATTAAATATTAAATAGTTTAATTTTCCCTGTAAATTCTTTTTAATGTTATATCAATCATTCCTATTGATTCATTTATGTTACATGTTCTGTTTATTGCATGTATGGCTTTAAACAATAAATTATGGTTCAAATATTTTCTCGGTGGTAGGCAACAACATCAGCCGCCGGCATAAGTTACCACCCACCGGACAAAGTCATGCCGCCAAGCGATCCGTCGTGTTCCGGCATGATGTCTGGTGAAGCCGTACGGTGGACGGGTCTGAGCAGTTGTGTTGCGATGTGTGCCGGGTACGATGTGCCTAATGTTGTTGTGTCGGGAGTTTGGTGGTGGAGGGTCTCCAGATCATCCTCTGGCGCAGCATCGTTGGTCGTGTTGTTGGGTTAAACATTGCATCACCTCGCTCAACTGCCGTCTTCCTTCCTATTCACTAATTTTTTTTTTGAGTTAATAGGCTTAATAAGCTAGTGCGCTTTACCATCAACGATTGCATCACTGCTTACCATCAGGCGGGATTGCAGTCAAGCACTAGTTTATAAGTATTAAAAAATAATAATAATAATTAAGTGTGGAAGGCGCTGACGACTGTGACACAGTTTATACTAGTATAGTCGTCAACGTTATCTCTTATAAATAAGGTATGTATTTATTAGCATGATTTTGTATATAGAATAAGAGAAATTTGTAATTCTTGGAGTGATCAATAAATTATTATTATTATAACTAGGTAGATGATGTCATTAGAAAAGTGATATCGAGAGAATGATATAAATACTTATAATTGAATTGCTGATCGTGGCAATAGGATTATTTTAAGCTCCGAGATTATTGCGTTCCTAATACCGATTTCTCTTTTCGGTGGTTTTATAATGACGCACAAGAACTTGATAATTTTGAAACGATACCAAAAAATAGACGCAGGAATACCTACAAGAATTAAGTAGATATAGGTACACATTAGGCTGATTACGTATTATATATTCTTCATTCGCAGATGATAAAATAGTATCCATATGAAAGCTCAATCAGTAGGAAGCTCAGGAGGTGCTCAAAAGGTTCCAATAGGATGAACGGATTTATTCATGTCCTTTACGATGTTAACTACATTGTAATACTTCCTTTTTACAGTTGCAACTCCAGCTATTTATTTCATCAGCAATCCTCCGTAAGCATAAAAACATTGCATATATCCCAATTGCAAAGCGAGACAAAACAAGAGTTTGCTCAGGGATGCCTCACAGAACGGTACATGCTAGGCAGCAGTATTATATTGCAAGTAATATTTTATACAATTTAGCAAACCGTTTCAATAATATTTATGCACTTACAAATAAAAAATGTAGAGTTGTAATACGAGAATGGCTACTTCGCTTAAACTATAGTCAAACTGAAAAAATACTTTATGTTTGAAGTAAGAAACACAGCAACTCCTCTAACACCTACTGTACATGCATACCAACACACATCATACACCCACACACACATTACACATCCTCCCACATAACACACAGCCACACTCACTAATATTCTACACACTCATTCTTCACTCCTCAATGTGGTAATGTACTTATTAAATATTAAATAGTTTAATTTTCCCTGTAAATTCTTTTTAATGTTATATCAATCATTCCTATTGATTCATTTATGTTACATGTTCTGTTTATTGCATGTGTGGCTTTAAACAATAAATTATGGTTCAAATATTTTCTCGGTGGTAGGCAACAACATCAGCCGCCGGCATAAGTTACCACCCACCAGACAAAGTCTTGCCGCCAAGCGATTCGTCGTGTTCCGGCATGATGTCTGGTGAAGCCGTACGGTGGACGGGGTCTGAGCAGTTGTGTTGCGATGTGCCGGGTACGATATGCCTAATGTTGTTGTGTCGGGAGTTTGGTCGTGGAGGGTCTCCAGATCATCCTCTGGCGCAGCATCGTTGGTCGTGTTGTTGGGTTAAACATTGCCTTACCTCGCTCAACTGCCGTCTTCCTTCCTATTCACTGAAATTTTTTGAGTGAATAGGCTTAATAAGCTAGTGCGCTTTACCATCAACGATTGCATCACTGCTTACCATCAGGCGGGATTGCAGTCAAGCACTAGTTTATAAGTATTAAAAAATAATAAAATAATTAAGTGTGGAAGGCGCTGACGACTGTGACACAGTTTATACTAGTATAGTCGTCAACGTTATCTCTTATAAATAAGGTATGTATTTATTAGCATGATTTTGTATATAGAATAAGAGAAATTTGTAATTCTTGGAGTGATCAATAAATTATTATTATTATAACTAGGTAGATGATGTCATTAGAAAAGTGATATCGAGAGAATGATATAAATACTTATAATTGAATTGCTGATCGTGGCAATAGGATTATTTTAAGCTCCGAGATTATTGCGTTCCTAATACCGATTTCTCTTTTCGGTGGTTTTATAATGACGCACAAGAACTTGATAATTTTGAAACGATACCAAAAAATAGACGCAGGAATACCTACAAGAATTAAGTAGATATAGGTACACATTAGGCTGATTACGTATTATATATTCTTCATTCGCAGATGATAAAATAGTATCCATATGAAAGCTCAATCAGTAGGAAGCTCAGGAGGTGCTCAAAAGGTTCCAATAGGATGAACGGATTTATTCATGTCCTTTACGATGTTAACTACATTGTAATACTTCCTTTTTACAGTTGCAACTCCAGCTATTTATTTCATCAGCAATCCTCCGTAAGCATAAAAACATTGCATATATCCCAATTGCAAAGCGAGACAAAACAAGAGTTTGCTCAGGGATGCCTCACAGAACGGTACATGCTAGGCAGCAGTATTATATTGCAAGTAATATTTTATACAATTTAGCAAACCGTTTCAATAATATTTATGCACTTACAAATAAAAAATGTAGAGTTGTAATACGAGAATGGCTACTTCGCTTAAACTATAGTCAAACTGAAAAATTACTTTATGTTTGAAGTAAGAAACACAGCAACTCCTCTAACACCTACTGTACATGCATACCAACACACATCACACACCCACACACACATTACACATCCTCCCAAATAACACACAGCCACACTCACTAATATTCTACACACTCATTCTTCACTCCTCAATGTGGTAATGTACTTATTAAATATTAAATAGTTTAATTTTCCCTGTAAATTCTTTTTAATGTTATATCAATCATTCCTATTGATTCATTTATGTTACATGTTCTGTTTATTGCATGTGTGGCTTTAAACAATAAATTATGGTTCAAATAATTAAGTGTGGAAGGCGTTGACGACTGTGACACAGTTTATACTAGTATAGTCGTCAACGTTATCTCTTATAAATAAGGTATGTATTTATTAGCATGATTTTGTATATAGAATAAGAGAAATTTGTAATTCTTGGAGTGATCAATAAATTATTATTATTATAACTAGGTAGATGATGTCATTGGAAAAGTGATATCGAGAGAATGATATACTTAACACAAGTACACTTTACATCGTAAAACAGCTTGTTATAGGTAAGTTGTTAAACATAACTGAGTACTCTAACTCGTAATATGATATAAAAAGGCTATAAACTGGTTTAACGTCACCCATCAGATAGATGTTGTTGATAATGCATCACTAATATGCTATGTGCCAATCATTTTTTTTTTTATTTCGATTGTATAACCTACAGTAAAACTAAACTCTGATTTTTATTTTACTAAACCACAAAGTCAGCTGATTTTTGTTTTGCAAATTTATTCAAGCAAGAAAACTAAAAGTGCGCTGGTTTTGCTGCGGATGCCTACTGGGACTATGGGAGTAAGACTTCGTAATATTCAATAACTGAGCTGTGGAGCTCATATAAGCAATTGCCCCTTGCAAATCACTCCAGCCGGTTAAATTTAAGCCTATCCTAACTGAAAAGTAGTTGAGAAAAACTCTTGATAGAGGATAAGTATACCATACCCTACACTCCCAAATCAAGGTAGCTGAAGGATGGGCATGCCACTATAGCGGCGGCAAGTCCCCTTTGAGAAGTGGCAAGAGGGGCTCCACGGTGCCCTCACCTTCCGCCTGACGCAGGTCCTCACCGGACACGGCTATTTCGGGAGGTTCCTGTTCCGGATAAGGTGGGAAGAAACGACAGGGTGTCAAACCTGTAGAGATCACCTTGAGGACACTATGGAGCATACGGTGGAGCTCTGCCTGACTTGGGCAGAGCACAGCCGTGTCCTCATGGCAGCAAACTCTCGGTTCCGATCCTGGTCCAGGCCATGGTCTGGAGCGAGAGTGCATGGCAGGCCGTCACTTCCTTCTGCGAAGCAGTAATGCTGGCAAAGGAGAACGTTGAGCGCATGCGGAAGCGGGGACCCCAGCGCCCTCACGCCTTTAGCCGCCGCAGGAGACGACCTGGTCGGGAAACAGCATCGAACTCTCAGTCGCCGTAGGTGCGAACTGCTCACGCTGCTCGGTAAGGACTGGGCCCGGGTCGATGGCGTGTGTTTCAGCGCGATTTCAGCACATCTTGACGGGGTCCACGAAGACCAATGCCACCTGGGTCAGGGTTGCGGGTTGATTAAAAAAGAAACCGTGGCCCTGGCGTTTAGGCAAGTGAAAGAACTCGGGGTTTTAGTCAGTAAAAGTCTGACACGCCCTTCCGCTCCGCTCCGGAGCGGTCATTTGATAATTTCCCATCCATCATCATCATCATTTCAGCTGGAAGACGTCTACTGCTGTACATAGGCCTCCCTCAAAGTTCTCTACGACGACCGGTCTTGCGCCTCGCGCATCCAGCGGTTTCCCGCGACCTTCACCAGGTCGTTCGTCTACCTTGTCGGGGCCTACCCACGCTGCTTCTTCCAGTGCGTGGTCGCCACTCGAGAACCCGTCGGCTCCATCGAGCATCGGTTCTACGGGCAATGTGCCTGGCCCACTGCCACTTAAGTGTTGCAATTCTTCGGGCTATGTAGGTTACTCTCGTTCTTCTGCGGATCTCCTCATTTCATCATTTCTCATCCATAACAAAAATAAAAAGGTAGCCGAAGGAACCATGAAGTTTTTATTCTTAATTGTCCGACATAACCATTTATTCTATCTCGTTATAAAACCAGTTCTCCGGAGTACTGACCCGACTGCTCACCACCGAAGATACCCGAGTGTAATGGCCACGATTACCGACCGGAATTGCTCATAAAATAAAATATGATCCTAAGACTGTCTGTCTGAGGCCTGTGGACATTAATACAGGTAATTTTGCTTTTTCACGGTGCTAGTAACTTCTGTTAATTTCGCAGCCAACTTTATAGGCATTTAGTCAACCGCCTAGCCTTTAATGTAGTGCTCACCTCGCTCCACTGTCTCGGCTCACACGTCGTTGATCACAGTTCTAACCTAGCCCATTTGGTCTAGGTGCCCTGACTTAGTTACTGCGACCAATTTGGCTCGCACGTGGTTGGTTATAGTAGCAAATATATCATTCAGGCCGTTAGTTGAACGGCCGCCGTTTAGTTAAAAGGTATCTAGTATGTTGGTGTCTTGTATGAATGTATAATATTTGCACCAAGGACTACTTACTACCTCTACTATCTAGGGATTGCATTTTTTATTTTATAATATTACGTAGTTTTTTACTGATTGTATATTTTGCGTGTTATTATACATTTATAATGAATATTTTTGGTGTACGATAATATATAAATAAAGGCTCGGTGGTAACTAAATGGCTAATTAAGCCAGTTGATAGCGATACTTATACTAAATTCAATAATATCTCATAAGAGATGTCGGCCTAGGATGGGCGCATGTTCTGTGAAATACTTATTCATTCAGTCAGCGTAACTATGTTTGTCCGGCGGGTGAGTAGTTTTGAAATCAACATACCCAAGTCTAATAAATAAATTGTAAAACAAGTTGACATCTGACAACAGTGGTAACAGGTGTGGTTTGAACATACCTGCGAGGGGCAGTCAATTCCATCGGAAATCATTATTTACGATATGAACCAACTCCAATACTGACCTAATATTTGAATTGCTCCTGGGTACTAATTATGCACACCGCTTGTATATGGTGGTATAAAAACACGCCCACAAGCTATTTGCCTATCTTGTGGCTTTTTTGGGACTTTTTTTATGTGGAATGAGTACGCGTCTCTTCAGCTTTACGACGACACAGACACTCCAAACAAAATCTTTGTTTTCTATGAACAAAAATCGAATAGAGCTGAATCAGTGTGAGTAGTCCATTATTCATTGCCGCTTTTACCTGAAAAAAATAAATAAATCTAGTTAGCTGCCGTGAAAGCGTCCGTCCGGACCGGACAGCTGCGTAATCACATTACGGGCTGCACTCGAGCCTGTTCTTGATCCAGTAAGAACACTGTAATCATGTTACTGTCGTGTATAATATTCATTATGACTGTGGGTGTACCTACCTTTGACAAGCACTTTTATGAACATTGACACTTTAAGAGATTTGTAATATATTAATAAGCATAACCATAATCAGTCTATATTATTCCCAATATTGGGACACAGGTCTCTTGTCGCTGAGAGAGAAAAGTAAAAGAAGACAATAAATTGAAGACAAGTGACATGTATTCAATCATTTGGTCCCAGGGCATGCCGATTGTGTGATTGCCGTAAACGGAATTTATAGGTTCGTGTGATGATTAGTTCTCGTTTCCGATAGACTTACATACAATATAGCACTACCTCTTATTACCCGACTACGGCAAAGCAAAAGGAGGGTTATGATTTTGACAGGCTATGTATGTATGTATGTATGCATGTATGTATGTATGTTCATCTGTTCCCTCGTAACTTCTAAACTACTTATCAGAATTCGACAAATGATACATCATTAGAAGCGTCTTAATTGTCCGCTGGTTATAGGCTATATGGGGTTTCACAAAATCTAATATGGCGCCCTCTAGCGGACAAAACATACAGAGTAAAAAAATAAAGTTAAGATAAATATGCCGTGTTTGGTATCATTTGAAAGCGCTTTACTTGTACATTTTGAATATATATATATATATATATATTGCTAGCATTTTCTTGTGACTTTACCTGTATTCATAGGCTGGTTGCATATAATTCACATCTTTTCGTTCATAGCTTCTTTACTACTTATCAGAATAAGACCATTGTAGTACCATTAGAAGGGCCTTGATATTCTGTTAGTTATGAGCTATTAAGCTTGTCACTAAATTTAGTATTGCGCCCTCTAGCGGACAAAAAGTAAATGTTAATATAAAATTAAAATAAATATACCGTGTTTGGTATCTCGTGAAAGAGCTTCACGAGTACTTTATGCTTGTACATAATTACAAGAATGCTTTAATGGTGTTAAATATGAGCGATAAGAGTAAAGCGCGGATCACGGGAACTGTGAATCGCTTTATGCAATGTAGAGCAGTGTGAACATTAATAGAATATGTAATGCACTAATGAAAACGACATAAGCTGGGAGTATTTCCACGCGGTGAAGGCGGAAACAGCTTGATAACTGGCTAAAACTCCCATAAAAATGTCCTCTGCACTATATACCTTCGGGCTTATGTTGTTATATGTGCGTGTAGATGTAATATGTCAAGTACCTAGTTTTTAGTTCATCAATTTAACTTTTGTTAATATTATGCGCCATAAATACACTTTAACACCAAAATAGTCCAAATAATAAAAAGTAAAAAATTAAAACCCAACTACGACAAAAAACGACGCTGAAAAAGTATAAAACAAGATTTTCAGAATACTGAACTGAACAAAGTTGCTAATGTAGTTGCAAGTGAATGGACACAGTCAAGATGCCTTCATTGTAAATTGACAATAATGTCATACAATACTATTCTGAAGTATGCAATATTCAGTATGTAGAGATAAATTTTCATGTTTGGAAAGGCGTAGTCACACGTTGTCAAGGTGCTACGGTAGGTATATGTAACGTGTGACTACGCCTTTCCAAACATGAACATTTATCTCTACATACTGAATATTGCATACTTCAGAATAGTATTGTATGACATTATTGTCAATTTACAACGAAGGCATCTTGACTGTGTCCATTTACTTGCAACTACATTAGCAACTTTGTTCAGCCAGTATTCTGAAAATCTTGTTTATACTTTTTCAGTGTCGTTTTTGTCGTAGTTGGGTTTTATTTTTTTTTTTTGTATTTTAATCAAAGATCCGCTTTAAAAAAATACACTCTTCTTTCCTTTTTTGCCACACATGGGAAATCTATGATTTTTTATTTCCTAATAAAAAAACACTTGAGTTATTATTATGTAATATATCTATGTAATGCATAAGTTATATGGCGTTAATACATAAAGCTAAGAGTACGTTCCGCTGTTCTCGTGAACTTTAATTTTAATGTGTCGTAAAACGTCTCCGTGTGCGGTCATCTTTACGAGTGGATAGTTAGAGTTGTGACGATCAATTATTTAGCATTTATCGACATTTAAAATTGGGTTGGTCTTTGTTAATGTGTTATATATGTGGATGGTATTTGTATCTGCAATAGATACCAGAGGTATACCCGAAGCGTTGTCATCTCACTTGTCAAACCAAAATGCACCTATGGGCTTTTACCGAAACCATAGAGCGACTCAAGCCACCGGCAAACCGGCCGAAAGTGGTCTGTGTTGCTCTATGATCAAAACCAACCCCGGAACACAGAAACGCGAGTTGGCGGCAAGATCAAATATAAGATAACTAGTTTATCTTATATTTGTTTCCCTGAATGAGTTATTTTAGCACAGAGCATTGCTACTATAAAAGCGCATATTTTTGTTAAGTTATCTGTCATTAATAGTGCTTGAAACGTATTAGTCTATAGAACTTTCAGATCGACACAGTCTGAAGTAATAATGAAATTTACTAAGCCATATGTATGAGGAACATGGTACCAAATTACTTATAACAAGGGACAGTACTAACATGAAAGGACAGTTCTCCTTCCTAGTCCTTAAAAAATAAAAACAAATATTGCAACTTAAATAAAAGCTTGTATAATAGCAATTTACAACTGCATAATAGGCACTGCTCAAATGACGCTTATTTTTTATTATTTTATTAACAACTGTGTTTACCTACTGTATTTAGTTTTTATGTACAAAAATAATATGTACAGTTTGCAATTGGATCCATTTACGAGTAGCTCCCTAATGGAAGTATTCCAACATTGTTGGCATGCTATTGCAATCTGCAAACTTGTCGATAACTGGCTTAGCACTCGTTTGCTCGCGAATAGTATCCAAATGTTCTATCTATTGGAACTATCTGCTGTCCAACTTTAGCAATCAATGCTGGCGTGTATTTTTTAGTCCCTGTCATGGGCTTTGCTTGTGTTGAGAGCTTTTCAAAAAGTAATTCAGTATCGTATAAGTAAGTAGATGTGTAGATTTTTAAAGCGAGAACAGAGTCAATAACATTAGTTTTTACTTGTACCTACTTTATTTACAAACTAAACACATTTTTTTCAAAACGCAATAAATCAATCAAACCGATATGTATAAATTTGACATTAAATATACTCGTATTTATTCAAACCATTGAAGAAAAATACTTGTCTAGTCAATTTATAATAGATTTAACTTGAATCAAGTTATAAGTTAGATCGTTAAGGTAACTTAAGTGGTACATACAATATTCATTAACTTGACGTAACTTACCATAACTAGTAACTTTATTTATGTTAATAACATCTAACGTATTAATAACATTTCAACAACCTGACTCTACTAGTATTCTTGATCTATTCTGAATCTATTATTAGTATTACTGAAAATATAGTAGATTTACAGTTCTGCAAAGCGGGTTTAGATTGAAATCCGCTATTCTCCCTCGCTATTAACGATAATTACTACATATTATAAAACAAACTCACTTTCTTTTTCCCTATGTCCCTCTGTATGATTAAATGTTTAGAACTATGGAACGGATTTTGATGCGTCTTTTTTAACAAATAGAGTGACAAGTAGAGAAATACTATTATTTTTGAGGTTTCTAATGTGATGTCGTAAATAATTACATGTTCTCCGCGTTTGCAGTGAAACGCAGGCAGAACCCTACGAGACTTATTAAAATAATGTACTAAATATTGTACACATTGAAAAGGTCTACAAATAAGTTGACGATAGTTAATGTCTATCTTTTATGGATGCCCCACAATAACATTTATTTGTCTTTTACTTTTTACGACAAATACCGGCTTATTTCGAAGCAATTTTAACCAATACAACATTAATCCTTATCCAATTTAATAAATTGTTAATTTAATATAGATCTCTATTGCCCGTGACAGTATATGATTTAAACGAATATTTTCGAAGATATTATAGATTTAAAAATTGCGGGCATGAGCGACCAGCCGGGGCGGTAGGAGCGGCGCGGGCGGCGGGCCGCTGTTTTTTATACGTTCAGTTTTTTCTGTATTGTAGGTATTTAGTATCAGCATTCAGGAGCGGGTCGCTAGTACTTTAATATATCGGATATCGATAAATTAAATCATCCATACATAGCATCTCTATTGTATTGTGCTCGCCAAATGGAATATGAATTTATTGCATTCCTCATTCACCTTGACACTATTTTTATGGAGGATAGTGGACTTTAAGAGCTGTAGCCCAGTGCTGGAGAGGAGTGGGCAACTGTATCGCATATCTACCAGCGCTCTCTTTATGTATATGAAAGGTGTTGAGGCTATTGAATCACGCGGATTGATTTCGAGTCATGCCAACTACAACCTTCGCTTTACTCTGTTAGGTTTTATATTTTACTAGCGACCCGCCCCGGCTTCATACAGCTGCAATGCTGATACTAAACACACTACAGAAAAAACTGTGTCGTTGCATAAAAAACATAGCGGCCCGCTGCTCCCGCCCCGCCCTGGCTGGGCCGTACCGCCGTAAACGCGACGCCCTACAATTTTTAAATCTGTAATATCTTCGAAAAATATGTGACCGTAAATAGTTTGTTTATTTAATATAGATCTATACCTATATTAAACCAACAAAGTATTTAAGGTATTAAATTGGATAAGAATTAATGCTGTATTAGTTAAAACCGCTTCCAAAATTCGGTATTTATCGTAAAAAGGAAATGACAAAAAAATGTTATTTTGGGATATCCATAAGAGATAGACATATACCATCGCGGACTGTTTTGACCTTTTTATTATGTACAATATTTAGTACATTATTTTGGTAAATTGTAAAGACATGCTTCAGAAGCGGGGAAAATAATAACGACGTAGTATGCTCCAGTACAAGTCTGTTTTATTAATGCACAACAGTACCGACATCAGTAGCTTTTATACACCATTGAGTCAAAACACTCACGAATAGTCACAAAATTAATAGACAACGGAAACGGAAATTAACAGGTATTGAATAAAATTAAGAAAAGGTTAATAATAACGCTAGTAATTGTCAATAATTGTGTACAGATATTTGGATTAACCTAAAATATCGAAAGTAATTTATATTTATTTATTTAAACAATGCTTGATTTAATAAATAAATATCAGATGGGCGGGAAGACTAATGTTCGGTATGATTTTATAATAAAAGTTGGCGGTAATCGGAAGTTGCATCAATAATTCTAAAATTAATAAATTAATGGCCGAAAGACCGGAAGTGTACTTTCAAGTGTGATTTTAGAATAAACTAAGGTTATAAAATCCTCCCAAGTAATTTAAAGTAATCATAATAAATTTAAATTAACGCAAATATATAAATAATTATGTATAGCTCGAACTAAGTATAGCTTCATAGATGAGCGGGAAGCGGAAACTGTAACAAAATCTCGTAGAGTTCAGCCTGCGTATCACTGCAAACGCGGAAAAAAATATATTTATTACATCACATTAGAAACCTCAAAAATAATAGTATTTCTCTACAACTTAATTCATGTCATTATGAGGATAAACCTTCCTCTTGAATCACTCTATCGATTAAAAAAAACCGCATCAATATCTATTGCGTAGTTTCAAAGATTTAATCATACAATATAGGGAAAGAGAAAGTGACTTTGTTTTTTTAATATGTAGTGATATGAGAGGTCTTGAGGCTATTGAATCACGAGAATTAATTTCGAGTCATGCTAACTACAGCCTTCGCTTTACGCTGTCGAGTTTTACATTTTATCATCTCAATAGGTGAATAATGACAATACTAGGTAAATAATGTATAAGTAGCAAGTGTGGTGTTTCCGCTCAATCTTTCTCTGCATGAGAGGAGACCTGTGGCCAGTGGGACGATAAAATGTTAACGATGATGATGATGTTTTTTTTTTAATCTTTATTAAGAAAAAAGGCTTTAATCGCGAAGCGATTATGCCAGCCTTGTAGGTTTACAAAATAAATAAAGAATTTAACACTAGGATCTTAACTTAATTAATTTAACAATCATATCATATAACTTAATAGCTAATTTGGATGAAGGTCTAGACAAGATCAAATTACACATGCCAACATCCCTTAATCTAATTCCCGTTTCTGATTCCAAAGATCTCCGATCTGACTCAACCCGCACACACTCCACTAAAGCGTGGTAGGTGTCCTCCCTTGTATTACAGATCAGACAATTTGGGGTATCAACCACCTTCATAAGATACCCGAACGCGTTCAATGGAATGTGCCCCGATCTCAGACGCAGGCTTGTCACCAACAATCGTCTGCTCATCTGTACTTCAGAGAACCAAGGAATCTTTGGTGGTTCAGACTGTATTGTTCTGTACCATATACCCTTCTCCACAGACCGTTTGTCAAAGTACTCTTTCCACATCTTGTTGCAAAATGTTTTAACATCTCTTAAAAGATCTGTGAAGAATGGTAAATGATTAACCGATATTCCTTCATAGGATCCTTCTTTTGCGAACTTATCTACTTGTTCATTTCCTATCAGACCAACATGTGATGGGATCCATTGAAATTTAACTACTTTGCCAGTTTCTCTCAATCTCAAATATAAGTCCAGTATAGCATAAGCTACAGGCAAACCTCGTATGCCCGAGGTGCACCGAGCTAAATGTTGTAAAGCGCTTTTTGAATCGCAAAGTATCACAAATTTAGCATAATTGCATGACATCATGTACGACAGGCATTCCAAAATAGCATACAATTCCGCCGCCATTATGGATACTTTGCAGTTCAACATGAAACTAGCACCCATCTCAGATTGAGGATCAAAAAGGCTGCTCCCGTTCCAGTTTTGTCCTTAGACCCATCACTGTAAATCTGATAGAATCCATTATAATTATGTTCAATCGTTTGTACAGTTTTCCTTAAAAGTCCTACAGAAGTATGAGATCTTTTCGGTTCTGTGAAATCATTAATGCTGAGTTTAATGTGTAACTTTATATCAATATTTGACACCCATGTCGACAACGAGAACATCTCTAGAACATTAGAACGATACAAAGTCTGATTAGACATCTCATTGTATACGACAGTTAGCAATGGTTTTTTCTTATTGCGCCAATATGATTCCTGTTCGCATATCGATGTTAATTTTGATATCATTGAAATGGTACCACCGTCAATAATAGACTTAGCTTTTAGAAAAAAAATTGTTGCTAAATATTTGCGTCGAACAAACAATGGTGGCAGACATAATTCTGATTCCATCGCATGGATTGGGCAACTTTTTACAAAACCGCCGACTATTCTCATGGCTTGGTTTTGAATTTTATCCAATCTCGAAATATTTGTGTTAGCGCTATTGTCAAACAAAAAGCTTGCATAATCTAACCGACTACGAATGATAGTTAGATATATTCGTCTTAAATGCAATGGATGGACCCCCCACGACGAACCTGACAGCACTTTAAAAACATTTAAAAATCTCATACTTCTTTCACAGGTTTCATTGATCTGTTTGCGCCATCTCAACGATGAATCTAGCCATAATCCTAAATATTTAACTACAGGGACGTTTTCTAAAGGAACATTTTTAATATTGACATTTATCTCCTGTATTGACCTTCCCCTAGAAAATAAACATATTTTACTTTTCGTGGGAGATAGTTCCAGACCCAAAACGCCCAACAAATTTATTAAATTATTAATGGCTTCCTGAAGAGTTGTGGTAAAAAATGTAATATCTTGTCCAGAAATATAGAGGACAAAATCATCGGCATATTGGGATATGTACACACTCATAATCTCTTTACATATATCGCTAGTGACGATGTTAAATAAAATTGGAGACATAGGGTCTCCTTGGGCCAATCCCTTACATGTCCATCTTATAATTAAATCGTCACTCCCTGCTTGTGAAACAGCTAAATGCCTCTCACTTAGGTATTCCCATATATATCTGCATATAGAAGCCCCCACCCCCATCTCATCCAGCTTAAACACCACTTTCAGTACATTGACATTATTGTATGCGTTGTCTATGTCAACAAAACATCCCAATGTCTTTTGATTATTGGTGAAACCTATTTGGATTTGTGATACCAGTCGTACAAGATTGTCCAGGCATGACTGAGATCTTCTGAAGCCCACTGTATTCTTCGAAAAAAAACTCTTATTTTCAAAAAACCATTCAAGACGTCGTGTAATAATGTTATGTAAAGTTTTGCAAAGACAAGATATGAGCGAAATTGGTCTTAAAGACGTCAAATGGTTGGGGTCGCGGCCAAGTTTCGGTACAGGCACTACTGTAACATTTCTCCACTGTCTCGGAACAACACCTTCGGATAGACATTTGTTAAACAGATCAACTATGAGCTGTTTGCTGGGAAAATTATAAATCATTGAATACGAAATATCGTCCTCCCCTGGAGCGGTATCCTTCATCTTCAATGTATTACATAGTTCCTGTTCCGAAATCTGTGCCTCCAACTGTAAATTAATTGAACAAAAGGCAGGGCACGCTGGTATAACGTAATCTGGCGTTAATTGTCGTAAGAACTCATTAGCCCTATCTGCATCCAAACAAGTTCTACTACTACGATATCCTTTGAACCATCGCATTTTATTCCACAACTCACTACTAGACACCATCTCACTCATACTGTCACAGAACTGATGAAAAGATTCTGCACTAGCTTTACGTATTAGTCTCTGGGCTGTAGCAACCTTCTGTTTAAGAATGATAAAATTTGTGGGGATGGGGTTCTTCCTAACCTGTGCTAATGCCAATCTACGCTCTGCTACCGCCCTAGATAATTCAGGAGACCAATAAGATCTTGGAATAAACTTACTAGAGGGGTCTTCACAAATCTTAATGTTTGGAATGGATACTTGTGATGCATAATTAATTAAATCTGTAATTTCATCATATATTTGTTGGGTGCCACTTATTGAACGAACACTTTTAATTTTACTTGAAATTATTTCTTTATATTTATGCCAATCTGCCGTTTTAAAATTACGTTTTGATTTTATTAAGTTATTACATAATATTTCTGTGGTTATTAGAACCATTAAGTGATCACTACCTAAGTTTTCATGTAAAACATTCCACTTGAACCGAAGTGCGATATCTGATGAGGCAAAAGTAATGTCAGGCGAACTTTTTTGGTGCTGATTTACTACCAACTTAACTCTGGTAGGTTCTCCAGTATTGAGGGAGACATACTGCCAATCATCAGCTCCATCATGAATTTGAACACCCCTACGATCGCTTTTATATGACCAATTTATATGATGCCCGTTGAAATCTCCCCCTATAAAAGTTTTCATTGACCATTTAGAGAATAGCATTTTCCAATCTTCATCAGTAGTGTTAATATTAGGAGGACAGTACACCGCAACAATATTTTCCAAGAAACAACAGTTAAATATTTTAATATGGAGAACTTGAATGTTTCTATTATCTAAGTTGAAGTTAGTAAACTGTGTTTTAATAGACTTATGGACAACTATTGCAACCCCGCCATATGAATCATCCCGGTCTTGCCTAAAAATATTATAATGACTAATTTTTAAATGACTGTATGGTTCAAGCCAGGTTTCAGATATAATGCATATGTGAATTTTATCTATCAGTAAAAGATTCTCCAAGGCTCTAATTTTAGGTCTTAAACTTTGTGCGTTCCACTGCAGTATATTTAATTTAACAATCTTGTTTTTAGGATCCATTACTTACTAATTCCAAAACAATATTCTAAACACTTATTCAAAATAGGCCACTCAGACATATGATCTATCACAAAAAGTACTAGCCATTCAATACAAGTTTTAATAATATTATTTAACTTTTCTTTTATACTCAGATCTCGCATAAAAATAATATCTTTCAATCGTGTAATTAACTCCTCAAAATGTACCTGCCGCTCGTTGTTTACATTGTTACCTAAATCGTTATCAGTAGCCGCTGGTTGCGTTGGAATGCAGTCGGACGAGTCCCGTTGTCCCCACCCCTCCGATGTTTCTATGTTTTGCGAATGTGACTGTTTATTTTTATTATTTGCTTGTGGCGATTTCGGTCGGTTCTTCGTAAACAAAAGTGGGAATTGACTTGGAGTATATTTATACCTATTTTCGGGCTCCTCTAACAGTAAACCACTAAAGCTGTTGTTGTCAGTCTTTGGTTTATCGCGGTTTTTTACTACTTGTGAAATTAATGGCTTAGGTCTAACATACATATTACAGGCTACGCGATATGTACAGTTGTATTCTGCCATAAGTTCCCTCACACGTTTCTCACGAGCATATACTGGACAACTTCTATCTAGCGCCATATGGTCACCTTTACAGTTCATGCATTTAAATAGAGTAATTTCACAGTTACTGTGTTCTTCTGTGCACTTAGGGCAAATAGTTTTTTTGGACGTACATCTAGCTCTCACGTGACCAAATTTCCAACAATTTGAACACTGCGTTACTGGGAACACATAAGGTTCAACCTTGACGCATAGACAATCCACATATATATATGCTGGTAGGTATGAACCCCTGAAGCCTACCTTGGCTACCTCGCTAGGCACCCATTCACCTTTATCATTTCGTCTTTGCAGCCTTTTTAAGGTCACTATTTGTATATCATTTGGACCCCTGATTGCTGTTAATACCTCCTCGTCAGAGAGCTCGAGGTCTACGTCCCGTATAACACCGTAGGAAATATTTACGTCCATTGCACTGTAAACCTTCCACTTATTGTTTTGTAATTCTTGACAGTCCAACAGCTTACCCGCGCATTCCTCAGTCGAAACCTCAACTTTTAACTTATATGGGTTAATGTATTTAATATTGTTTATATCAGTTATTCCCATACTGCTAAACAGTTTTGCGATAGCAAACTGTTTAGGTAATGTTTCTTTACTCCAAATATACACCTCCTTCTTAATTTGTTTCTGTTTCTTTTCTCTATTACCCTCAACTTTAGTCCAGTTTTGCTCGTCCTCTTCTCTTCCTCGTTTAAATGGTTTATTTATTACTTCATCTTCTTCCATAATTTGTACTTGACAACAGTTCGGTTCATTAATGTTATCCGACGAATGACTTTTATTTTCTTTTTCTTCTGTATGTGACATCCATCCAGTTAACTGACTCACTTCTTCCGTGTCAATCTGACCTAAGTCTATTTTTTCTTGCCCACAATCATCCGTAGCCATTATTAGTTGCCGATGAGCGCGTCATTAAAATTGAATTAAAACTTTCTACACCGTAATCGATAGTCGCGTGCGAGCGATCTACACGAGTGCCGTGACAGAACTGATGATGATGATGATGACGTTAAGCCTTTGGTCCCAGCTATTATTCGTAGTTCTATAACAGTCGTTACGGGTAGTCAGACACCAGTTAAGACTGGAAAGCCAAGGGGAGTCGCATTACCTCTAGTATGGGGTTAAAAGGGTTGCGGAAGTCATAGAGACAGTCACTCCACGTAAAATACTGGTATACAGGAGAGTCAGACTGAACGCTGACCCCAATGTAACTGGGAAAAGACAGGCAGATGTTGATAAGTCAGCCTAGTATTTTTTATATATATATGATGGCGCGTGACTGGTTAATTTTGAATATTGTGATCTGTTTTATCGTTTTATGGCCCTGGCTTTGACATCAAATCAACTTTGTATATAGTTTGGCAGTTTTGCATGCTTGGAGTAACAGACTTTTGGTGATATTATTTTATTATTATTTTTTTTTTTTTGTATTTTGTTTGTTATTGTAATTTTATGGTATTTAGTTCTAAGGTGCGTTTTGTTTGTGCGGAATAAAGAATTTTTCTTTCTTTATCAGTATCAATTGACCGTAAATTACTCTACTATTTTTGAAGTCGATTAATCGGTCGGTAATCGGATGAATTATGATTTTTATTAGGAGCGGGTAACACCATGGAGCGAATAGTAACACCCCACTGGAGTTGCGTTTGACATAGCGAACGACCGGTTGCGCGGGCATTCTATGCTAAAGCTTCGATCGAGTGGGTTGGTCATACTCAAACTCAGTAGCTCTTATCTATTTGAATCTAAGATTATCATTGTAATCCCTTAATATTAAAGTGATCTAAGTGTCTGTGCATATAGAGGACAGCGGGGTTCCCTTATTATAAAATAAGAATAAATACTGAATAGTAATGAAAAACAGGCGGATGCTACTACCAGATTTATTATCGGTATTTCCACAGGTTTTAAAAGTATACAATCCTTGGATTCGGACAAGTATAGACACGGTATAGTCTTACAATCTAGAACACGTTTACATTTTACGAGACTAAACTAACTCACCCGCACTCTACGGCGCACTATGGGAAAGCCCCATACAAGGCCGTCCCAAAACCGTTTCACGTGAAAGTCGTTGTTATGGAGTAGAACTAATTAATTAATTTAGTCTTATAAATAAGCTTTCTTTTCTATATTTTTTTAATTATTTTTTGCTAACCATAATGTATATAAAAAGGCATCAAAGCTAACTCATGTTCAATGATGTGATTTTGGCACAATACATTACTACAATTCAACGAGACATTACTCGAAAGTTTTTCTTATAAATGTATAAGTATTATACATTTTTGAAATGCTTATAATCTCCTCATAACGTTTCTTAAATAATATTATATATAATAAATAAATAAATTAAAATTAACCAATGTAGTTTAAGATGGTATAATTTTCAGGTTACTTTTTTTTTAACGAGACTTACCCGTTTACCGCTGTTTGCCGCTGTCGAGATATTTGTTGTATTACGATCTTTATACATTAGTTTACACAAGGAGAAAAAAAAAGTTGCGCATACTTGCGCCTTTTCTGACACGGTACCAAAACATATCGCGAGATAATTTTTTTCCAATATCTTTTTACTGCTCACATAATCATCTGTTATCTATTAAGGTCAAATTGATAAAATGGTCATTATTATTTATAGTCATTTGTGGTTTTGATATAGTTTTGAGCACCATATTTGATAAAATATGGTCACTATATCAATTAGGGTCAAATTAAAAACAGGTTGGTTATGGGAAGAGTGCAAATATTAGTTTCTTATCTTTTTGCACATAGCACTAATTCATTGGCCTATAAAAGAAAGGCGAACCCTGAAACATCCACAGTTGTTCATCAGAAATTCAGTTGCCTTAAAAAGCAGTTAATACCTATTTTCAAATATTCACAGAAGTTATCTGATTTGAAAATAATGGGTGAATTTGTTTGTAGTAAACGAGAGTTGTGCAATTTGTTGATAAATGGGAATAATATAGAAAACTACTTGCAAGAAAATTTCAATTTGTCACCAGAGGATATGAATACTGTGGTCTCCTACATTCAAAGAAACTTGGTATCTAAATGTAACGAACGCTGGAGAAATGCATCCCGGAAAAGAGAACGCTTTGAAAGTAATAACGTCGACTGGTTAAATGGTGAATTTCGTGTTCCACTGGAGTGTCGAGTCACAGTTAATGACCCTAATACGTCTGGAAGCAGTGCAGGTGGCAGACCATCGAAGCCATACGAAGTATCTTCAGAAAAAACAAAGAAACGAAAAAACATGCAATTAATACAAGAGTACGGACTGGACTGTGTGCTCAATGCATATACTCAGGAGTTGCGGTCTATGGGTGAGACGGAGGAGGCCACAATTGTTAATATTATACGAACTGCGTCAAAAAATGATAAGAAAAAGTTTCTTAAATTCATAACTGAGAACCCTGAAGATGTTATACCTTTTACAAAGGAAGAAGCACTGCGGATATTTATTGACTTAGACCTTAACAAAGAACAGTATGGGAAACTTCGTATTTGTTTGGCGGACAAAAACTGTTCAGTGTTTCCTTCTTATCCAACTTTAGCCGAAGCGAAGAAGATGTGTTACCCACCAGATTCGAGCATAACCATTACTAACATAAGTGCAGAACTTGTATATAAGTGAAGACTTATTGGATCATACTGTGGCACGTATATTACTAATTGGTTCAGTTTACAAAAACGGTTTAAGACAGTTGAAACTATTCTGCAAATGGGGTTGTGACGGGTCATCAGGGCAAAGTGAATACAAGCAAGTTTTGCCCGAAGAAAGCGATTTCACATCAGATGCGAACCTTTTTATTGCTTCACTTGTACCCATTAAACTCATAGATGAGACAACTAATATTGTTATTTGGAAAAATGAAACTTGCTCATCCGTAAGATATTGCAGACCTATATTGATAGAATTTGCCAAAGAAACTCCTGAAAAAACCGCTTCTGTTGTGGCTGATATCAAAAATCAAATTGAAAACCTGTCTCCTTCCATGATAAATAAGAATGGTGAAGTAATTGAAATTACTCATAACCTATTTTTAACCATGATTGATGGTAAAGTAGCACAAGTTTTAACTGAAACTCCTTCGAGCGCTTCTTGTACAATTTGTGGTGCTACTCCTCGGCAAATGAATAACTTAGAGGCAGTTAGGACACGAGATGTGAATGAAAGTTCATTTCAATATGGACTGTCAACACTACACGCTTGGATTAGAAGTATGGAGATGATTTTACACATTTCCTATAACTTGTCTTTCCAAAAGTGGTCAGCCACTACACCAGAAAATAAAAAAAACAAAGACGAAAAGAAAAAACTGGTACAAAAGCGGTTTAGGGAGGAAATGGGACTGCATATCGATAAACCTCGACAAGGCACTGGAAATAGTAATGACGGCAACGCAGCTCGGAGATTTTTTCAGAATTACTCTTGCTCTGCAGACATTACAGGTGTAGACGTAGAACTTATAAAACGAATGTACATTATACTACAAACTATGTCATCTGGAATGGCTATTGATTCAAAAAAGTTCGGTGAATACGCATATAGTACCGCCCAACTGTACGTAAATAATTATAATTGGTATTATATGCCTTCCTCCGTACATAAAATACTTATTCACGGAGAAAAAATCATTGAGTACTATGCTATATTACCTATCGGACAATTGTCCGAAGACGCTCAAGAATCCCGCAACAAGGATTACAAAAAGTTTAGACTTCATCATTCTAGAAAATGTTCAAGAGCGGCTACCAATACACACGTGTTCCATACCTTATTGTACACTTCTGATCCATATATATCAAGTTTGAGAAATACCTCAGAAACAATATCGAAAGAACTTTTCGATGAAGCCAAGTCCCTTCTTGCTGTCAACGAAAATCTGTAGGAGATTGTTGAATTTTGTACATTATTTTTTTCTCGTTAGACACTGTTTATACAATGATATTTAATTCTATTTTATGTAAGTAAATTTAAAAAAAAGTATATTTTCTTATAAATGCATGTATTTTTTTTATTTTTTATTTTTTAAATAAATTAATAAACATAATTTTCAAAATTATTATTTTTTCTTTTAAACCTTATACATTCACGTATATGTATGCAAAATTACAGATCATTTAGTTTTGAAATAACTGAGATACGGAGTTTTGAGACGAAACATACGCGATTTTCCCATAGTGCGGCGTCTTGAAGCGAAAAGGGCCGTTACCACAGTATGTGGGCGGAAGAAACCGATATTTTAACTCAACTTCCGGATCTGAGAGTTTCTAGAACATTCGAAACGTGTCTACCTTACCGCCCCTAGTGTCGAGAGGCGGGCAACTACAATTTTCATTGACAAATAATCGTGATTCATTCATAAAAGCAGCACCTCTGGCGTTCAAAAGCGGTACTACAGTTCTCAAGGTCAATAGGGTGACCGTTTCATTCATAAAACAGCGTCCCCCTGGCGTCGAAAGGTGAGCACTACTAATATTATGCATAACTCGTTCATTGACACTGTTGACCTCCTTTCGACAACAGAGGTCGCTAGCTGCCTATGTCAGCCACAATATATATCAGTCACAGTGCAGTTAAAATAATAAGAATCGAACATCACACTATAGTTACTGTTCAACGTTTTCTCGAAATACCACCCACGATGGATGCTCATGCGAATGAGAAGACTCAACTATCCGGAACTTCGGTCCCGCCTTCCTGACGGTTTACCCCGTCATATATATTACTAGCAGCCGACAGCGACTTCATTCGCGTGGAGTTAGTTATGCTTCGCTCCTATTGGTCGCAGCGTGATGTTATATAGCCTAAAGCCTTCCTGGATTAATGGGCTATCTGGCACAAAAAGAATTTTTCAAATCTTACCAGTAATTCCTGGGATTAGAGCGCTCAAACAAACAAACTCTTCAGCTTTATATATTAGTATAGATTATAAACTGGTGTTTGACTGCAATCCCGCTTGATCGTAAACAGTGATGCAATCGTTGATGGTAAAGCGCTCTAGTTTATTAAGAGCCTATTCACTCTAGCCTTGAAGACATTTAAATTGTAGTCCGACTGAAACACCACCGCGGGCAAATTGTTTCAGTCCTTCGATGTACGCGGTATAAAAGACGAGGCGAAAGGCTTCGTTCGGACCGTTGTGGTGTCATCAACGTAAGGATGGAAACTCGCAGTACGACGGGTCGTCCAATGATGGAAGGGAGATGGGAGAATTAAATCATACAATTCCCTCGCACACTCTCCAAAAGGCATCCTATAGAACACCGACAGGCTGTCCTGTGCTCCAGACTTTGGAGACCGTTTTTAGCTAAATCTGGGTCTCTATATATACACAGAAATGATTTTACCTCTTCTAAATGGGCCACCACTTTTTTTTAACGTTATAAACTAGTGTTTGACCGCGATCCTGATGGTAAGCATCGATGCAATCGTTCATAGTAAAGCGCACTAGTTCATTAAGAGCCTATATGCTATAAGGTCTAATGCTAGTATATTTAATTGTATTACTGTTATGACCTCGCAGCGCAATAGGCGCTGCAGTTGGCAACATTGCCAAGTTCTAGTTCTAAAGTCATGAATAAATTTGTTCGTCGTGTGTCGTGGATCAACTCAATTATAGTTTGTATTATTGCAGAGTGTTTGACATCGAGCGAATGTTGATGGAGGTTGTGCTTAGACTGACGACTGGGTGACGATGTGACTGGGACAGTAAATGAAGACTATTCTTCGTCTGCCTTCACAGTCTACCTAATCATAGTAAAAGTGCTACATACCTCCACCATATTTCAAGTTGAACAAATATCAACTTTATTTAAATTACAATTAAATTGATTTCAACGTGCCAGAACTAATAAAAATGTTATAAAAATGTTTGAAGTTGTAGTTTATTTTTATATAAATTCACATTTGTTTTGGTAATTTTAAAAATTTATTGTTTGACAGTTATTGTTAAAAAGTTATTGTTTGACAAATGTTTATAATTTTTAACCCCTGGCGCAAAAACGACACAGATACACGACACGACAGTTAGACGTGTCTGTGTGTGTAAATATGTACGTGTCTGTCTGTGACATCGTAGCTCCCAAACGAATGATCCGATTTTAATGCTGTTTTTTTTTTTTTGAAAGGTATATGAGTCGAGAGTGTTCTTAGCTATGTTTGGTGGAAATCGGTTCAGGTCTTCAAGGACACCAGGTCGTTAGTTAGGTGTGATAGGAATGTTACACGATCAGTTTGCTTGCAAGCATATGTGGGATCGGACATTTGAAACACTAATATCTTCTGGAACCACTGAGCTGGTCTGCTGTTAGGGCTCGAAGATAGGAAACTTAACCCTGGACTGCCTTTTAGTAAACCCATTGAGTTTGGGCTCGTTGAATTGGTCTTGAATGGTTCTCTTCATGTTTCTAACTGACGAGGACCTGGGCTAGAAATGGGATGTGGCGGATGAAACCCTGGAATGCCAGAATGAAACGAATGACCTTTTTTTGGATGGAGTTTTATTTAATTTTTAATTTAATTTATTAGAAAGTACAAGTTCAAATAAATTTGCTTAAACTAGTAAGCGAAACTCCGCCGATGTGACAGGTACCAAGTAGACAGACTTGTGACTAATGAAATTTAGCTCTGTATATGCATAGGTATCTGTGTATGTCTCAGGTAGAGCCACATCAGCACATCAGCCACACCAACATATCAGTCACATCAACACATCAGCCGCATCAGACACATCAGACATCCACCACTTCAGCCACATCCGCCACTACAGCCACATCATCAGCCACATCAGACACATCAGCTATCTGCCACATCAGCCGCTTCAGCCGCTTCAGCCACAAAATCAGCCACATCTGCACATGAGCAACATCGACACATCAGCTCATCAGACACATCAACCATCCGCAACATTAGCCACATAACCCACTTCATTCACATCAACTAAATTTTAACTAAATTGTAAAACTTTTTGAACCGTCAAAAACAGCAATTGTAGTACATCACATTAGTTTTATACTTAACTTTACTCTCGTGTTAATATGTGTGGAAGAGCTCGTTTGTTTATACGTTTAACTGACTCTAAGTTACGTGTACGTGCTCTTGTTTATTTTTGCCCTATAACAAACAGAATACAAAACAACCAAACGAACTCAATCTTAACGAATCCTGAAAAGCATACACGTCTCTCCTCTCCGCATCTGTTCATCAAAGCAAACAGAAAAACAAAACAAACTCCTTTTCCATTCCCTTTGCCTTCAAACGCAGCGCTAGCAACTAAAAAAGGAGCAAACCACGATGAAAACAGATAGACATCTTACCGTCGAGATCAATTGTCAGGACGTACCGTTCCGTTCGGGCAGACTTACCGCAGTGCCCTAGCACGAACGTGCGACGTACAGGTCACATGAATTAGAAAGATTTATGAATCAAAAACTATTCTGTGAAGTGATACGCCCTGCGACGTCACTTGCATCAAGTGACATGACCGCGGTTGTTTCCGTGTGTCGCTTCATTCCTCAGACTCGTGACATGTTAAAACAACTTCTTTCATTCGTTTTCCTTTTAATTGGTGGCATTATAGTAGCGTCTTTTTTTTTTGACAAACCTTTTTAGAAAATTCACACACTTATTTAGCTTTGTTCAGCTTTTAGCCATAGAAAACAATGTTTAGGTATGGAATGTTTTATAACTAAATTTTATATAATTATTATTTATTTATTTAACAATGTACAAGTATCATCACAGGTGAACCTAATACAATATTGTAAGACTTATAATATGTATGCGCTGCTGAATGATTCGCACACACCTTGGTCATTATTAACTTCAATAATAGTCACGGATAGCCAAATATGATGATTTATTGAATATTTAACTAAATCGTAATTAATATAGGTATGAATGTGTAAATGAGTACAGTCTTTGAAGGCTGATCGTGTACTGTCGCCTTACACTGTAATTTGTGCAAGGCGGCGGAATAGTGCTGATCTATGTATACAGTAGCTAATATGCGCGTGTCATGTACGATGGCTGACTCGTACATAATATCTTATATAATCGTATTAAATAGAATTTACTTGTGGTTTAGCCCGACGTTCGTGCTAGGCCCACAGAACATGGCAATACGCTCGCCACGCTCGGCTATAGAGTGCTCAATCGACAATATCGGGATACACTGCGCATAGATTATTAGTCGGTGAAACGTGCGACACAGAGTATTTAACGAATCCGGTCGTTTGATGAAGTGGTCTATTAAAGAAACTAATTAATGAATATGCTTTATTCGACACAGCATGCAAATAATATTTTAAGCTTCACTCAACACAACATACAAATAATATGCTTCATTCAACACAACATACAAATAATATGCTTCATTCGACATAACATACAAATAATATGCTTCATTCGACACAACATACAAATAATCCACTTTCTAGATGTTAGCGCCGATTCCCTTGTTCACAAGGTAAAACTGAATTTCTGTTAAGTGGATCTTCATTATGAAAATGGCAGAAGATAAATATTGTATAAAAGTTCTGTAATAAATTTATCTTCTGTCCTTATTCTAATAAATAGAAAAGATGCAATGAACCTAAATTTAGTTAGTTACATTTATTTAATTTACTTTACATATGTTAAGGGCATATGAAGGAGGCCTATGTCCAGCAGTGGACGAGTAAAGGCTGATGATGATGATGATGTTAAGGGCCTCTCCAGATGAGGCGTTTAGGAAAAGGATGCAACACACTACTAAAATAAACGGAATTATTTAAAAGAAAGGTAGGTAAAAATTAGGATTAACAAAGTGTCGGCTCTGGATATCGCTCTAGTCTCGGAATAGATAAATGGGAACCGATTTATTGTACCTGAACATATTGGTTGCCATTGCCGCACGAATATGAAATGATCGTTTCAACTGCAGGCGACACCTAGGTACTACAGCTTTCTAAAGGATGCGCTTCGTCAACCGTCGTGCTTCCGAATTAGAGTGAATATTGTATCACAGAGTATCCCTTCGGAAAGGCAATGCTGCTAGGTTATGTACTACTACGCTTTGGTGTAAGCACCTATCATTGAGCGTTAGTGTTCTCTGTCAGGTTACTATTACTCTTTACTCCGATGCCGTGATGGCTAGACTGTGAAACTCTTTACATTTGATCATGTATTTCTGTACTGTTGTTAAAAGTTATGCAATGTTATTTTTTGTATATAGGGAATCCGAAACACGTGTCCAGTATTTTTAAGTAAAGAATCTATGTACAAAATTTCAAAAAGATATCACGAAAAACTACAAAGTTATGAGCTTGCTATCTTACCTGGTACCTGGCGACCACGCACCGGAAGACGTAGCGTGGGTAGGCTCCCGACAAGGTGGACCGACGACCTAGTGAAGGTCGCGGGAAACCGCTAGATGCGGGAGGCGCAGGACAGGTCGTCGTGGAGAACGTCGTCTTGGGGGAGGCCTATGTCCAGCAGTGGACGTCTTTCGGCTGAAATGATGATGATGATGATCTTACCTGGTTATCCCGACAAAAATATAATCAACGCACCGCTCACCCGCCCGCGCCTTTAGTGGCACGGCGTCGTCTTGTGATAATAATTACTGTTTGTTTGTATGTAATTAACTAGCGATAATATTTCCCATCACACTTGCAGGCTTTGGACTATCGTAACGATCAAGTATAGATAGATATTATCATGTACTTTACTCGTAAGCCGTAAATGATAAAATAAATTGTAGTATAATTTACTTAAAATATGTTTGCACAGAGGGGAGGGGGGAGGGAACGCGCCTAGTACCACCATGATCTGTCGTGATTGTGCGCTCGGTAACCACACTGCAACAATTTCTAAATGTATTTGGGAAAAAATATAACATGGTGTAAAAATGATTGTAATCGATTCAGTTGCTTATTCTGTATAAAATGTATTCTGGTTTCCTATAAACAAAGAAAAAATAACGTATAGATAACGGTACCCCGTGGTAATAGTAGTCCTTCGAGCGCTCGTACATCTCGCCACGTCTACTTCGTCAAAACGTCTACTTTCAAAACTGTATCTCGAGTATCATTATTTAAGCAGCTATATCTACGACAACTTTCAGACTGTCTGATTTGATTGTGATTTCCTAGGAGAATCCAAATTTAGACCAAATTTAGCGAAGTCAATATCATTAAGTAAACATTATCTCCAAAATATTTGTGTACTAGCTCGCGCTATTGTTTTACGAAATGTGAAAAATAAATAAATCTATCGTTTATTCTTTTTTTTTT
>JADWQK010001643.1:0-24398 GCA_017933935.1 Sesamia nonagrioides
CTCCTTTGTAAGCGGGAAAAGAAATCATAACGGGTCGACTTTTTCATTTTATATCATAAAATTTTAAAAGAAATTCACGTTTTCTATTACTAATTAAATTGTAATTGTAAAAGAGAAGTGCGAAAATGAATTACCTTTACTGCAAAATTTGAAAGCTTTTTAATAAATCCACAACCAGTCAATCGCTTAACTTTCAGCAAGCATTACATCTGCAGGATCGAAAAATTTCTCATAGTCAAACCATACATTCCCTTAATAACCAAAAAATGCTCGACCAATAAGACAAATAGATTTAAAGAAAACGGTTTGTTCAAACAATGTTACGGCAGCAATAAATACATACTTCACCTCAACGAGTACTAATCCCATAATTAGCAGCTCTTTGTCGTCTTATCGCGAAGATCTTTTAAATTGTTTTCCTAACTTATTTTCTTACCCATTCAGATGGGTAAGATAGCATTAAAAGTTTTAAGAGTTACTTCAGAGTAACTCTTAAAACTTTTAATGCTTTCGGTAGATTTTCCGGGCTGACCAAGCGCAATCAATATATCATTTCTGACCCTCGGTTGGAGAGGTCCTACTCTCCAACCGTCCTGTACAACTTTGTTACTTTATTTATGTTTTAAATGTGCTATTATTAATTTTCCATTTGAATACTGTTTTATAGTAAAAAATATAGAGTTATTTAACATTTATCTTATCACCAACCATTTTTATCGTCCCACTGGGTCTGTCCATCTGGCACAGGTCTCATACAGAGAAGGATTGACCGTAATCACCACGCTTGCTCAATGCGGGTTGGTGATTTCAGATTTAAAGTCCAGGTTTCCTTAAGATGGTTTCCTTCACCTTGTAATCACTCATTGGTGTTCAAGATGTACTTAAAAAGTACATATAACTTAGAAAAGTTACATACTTGCCTGACCTGGAATCGAACCCGTACTCTCATACTTGAGAGGCTGGTGTTTTAATCACTAGGCCACCACGACTCCATTTCTCCACGATTCAACATTTATTTGTAAAAATATGGAAATGTTAATTACGAAGCAATTAAATGTCATTGGTACAGCTCCTTTGAAAGTTTAGCAACTAGAACTTTACCAACTCCGACGACCTCGAGTATCTTGTTACATTGAGTACAACAACACGCTGCATTTTATATCTAAGACGTATACTGTGGAATTACTTTAATGAAAAGCTTACTTGACTTAAGAGACCTGATTATATTATTCACTTTGATATAAATTTTAGTCGTCATGTTGTCATTCATGAACCTTATCACTGGCCTTATAGAGTTATCTGCTTGTACTTGTAAAAATCATCTCTCAGACGGTTCTTTCGAATCTTGAAAAGCAAAATATCAAAGAATGCTGGACGATGTTTAAAAATATTTAGTGCAGAATTCTTTGGTTGGGTAATGAGATTCTGTATAAAAATTAAAAAGTAATTTTGTTATATCTTCGGAGAAAATACGGTTTGTTTATAAACTCATTTAATCCCCAGAGCTCTGAGTTTTGAAAGCGTTTTAAAGTTTTATTCAAATATTTATTCCAAAATTTAAAACAATACATAAGCAAGTAGACAATATTTTCAAGAATTCAGAAGTTCAACTCAGGAGATTTTAAAGAACAGTTTTGATTTTGTTTCTTAAAAAACAATACATTGAACCGAAAAATCCTAAAAAACCATGAAAACATCAGTTAAGTACGGTTTTTCTCGTAAAATCTGGGCAATGCTTTCGAAGATAGATACACGAGTCCTTTGTATTAGGGTTACCCTCCGAAATTGCATGTGTCTGGCACCCTTGTTTCGGTCAATCTATGGAAATTGCGGTCCTTCTTCGGGAAATGTCAATTTAACATGAAACTAACATAAAATCTTATACAACCGTAAAATAACTTGAACAAAATATTTCGATTGTTTCTACATACTGTAGGTGATAACGGAAATTCGAGAGTTCCTGGTGGCTGAAGGGCGGGTCTGGCTCTCACGCCATGCCTCATCTCCATTGATGCGATCCAGCCAGTACTGGCAAACTGGCCCGGGAGAAGCAGCGGCTCCCGGAAGTTTCGGTACGTGGGGCATAGTTCCTTCGGGAAAGACCTGTATCATAAAACAAGGAGACACCCGCCCGATATCACCACTGCGTCGTCTGCCGGAAGGACACGGCATGGATATGACATACACGACATAGACTGGTAGTGTGCTGTTTAGAAGGCGCGTTCTCATCTCAGGTGCGGCGTCATCCACCCACGAACCTCTTAGACGTTGTGGAAGGAGTCAAAGAACTCCCTCCCGTCCCTTGACCTAGGAAAAGGCGGAAGGATCATACGTTCCCGCGACCCGCGGGATGGAATACCGGGGTGATTTTAAGCTAGTAAAAGTCTGACAGACCCCACCCATTCTCGAAAATATGTTTTATTTCCAGAGGAACTGTTCGTTTTCTGCGAGGTAATAGCTATAAGCACAATTACTTCACACCAGCATGTTTGCAAATTAATTCCGTTGATTTACATAATGATCGGCGCTTGACGCTCGATTGTTGATACAATCATTGATATACAAACATGTTAACCAAAACAGTATATAGTAATATTACCTCTTAAAATGAAACTCTGATACGAGTCGGAGCAGTGAAGGCCACGTACTGTTAACTGCAGATGTTCAGGTCACGTATTACGTAGCCAAGTTCGTGATTATATTATCATATTATTCAGTTAGGTCAGGGAATTCAATTTTAAACTGAAATGATTAGGTAAATTTCCAATCAAATTATGGTTATTTGGTGTACACAAGTACATGAATAATCTACTAGGTATACATATAATTACAATATACTATTTCCAAGAAGAATGCTGTGATTTTCCTTTTAAAGTACTGTAGAAGGAATGCTGTCACAGTCACCGGCAGTCGTTTGCGAGTGAATTTAAAAAAAAGTAAATAATGTCAGTATTTTTTATTTAAAAGTACTCTTAACGATAAATATCGAAATAAAATAAAAATTCAGAGATTTTTTAAATTTATATTTGAATGTAAAATTTTAGTCTTTTTGGAGTAAAACAATAAACAGTCTATAAACAATCCACAGGGCATGAGGGGTGTTAAGGGGTTTGAAAGGCTAGCAGATGACCACTTCAGTCGACCACTTCAAATTGGCACACGATGCACCAAACATCCTGTATAATACTAGGAGGTGGTGTGGTGTGGCGGCGCTGGTGGGTTAAATCCACAGGGTTACTGGGTGATCGGATGGGTTACTATAGTACTTATTATACGAGTGCACAAAACTTTGCCCTCAAATTACTTGTCGTAATATCAACAAGACATTCGAGGCCAAAGTATTTTGTAACAGATTTTTCCTAACATAATTAGCCTATATTTTTCCTACTGCTGGAACGCAGACCTCTTTTGTATGAAATATACTAGGCCGTAATCCGCGGGTCCAGTGCGAGTCAAAGGACGTTACTTGTCTTCGGAATTTTTGATTCTAGAACATGCCGGTTTCCTGACAAAGTTTTCCTTCACTGTTTTAGGAGCAGTGGTTATGAAATAATTTTCACAAAGTTAAGCACCTGACTGAACCACCACTGCTCTCTGTTACCGAGACGCAAATTGCATACCTATGCAAGACCATATGAAACTGAGATGTTTGGTACAACTAGAAAAGCATTCAACTTTATCAGTTTAGTATGATTACTCGTTGTTTTCAGCAGAAAACACTAAAGCTATGTTGCGAGCGACTGTAAAAATAAATTGGTTCATATCGTTTTAAACAAGGACTTTCAGTACGGACAAATGATTTCACCACACTCTTTAACAACCCTTTGTAACATCTGTTAAATTAAATTACCTCATCCAATGTTGAGTAATATGCCTGATATTAGCTAAGTTATTCGCGCACGAGTCACGGTAGCTGTGTGTGATACATGTGACACTTTCAAAGCAGACATATAAACGTGAATTATGGAATCATCATTCGTATTCTACTGTAATTTGAACCATATTTGCATGACATTTTAGTTTTTAGGGTTCCGTACCTCAAAAGGAAAAAACGGAACCCTTATAGGATCACTTTGTTGTCCGTCTGTCTGTCTGTCTGTCTGTCTGTCAAGACCTTTTATCTCAAGAACGCGTGGACGTTTCAAGCTGAAATTCACATGAAATACTCAGTCAGTACTATTGTCCCTTTAAGCTGTGAAAATATCAAACTTTTAAGCCAAGCCAATCAAAAGATACAGCCGATTATGTCGATATTTTCAACAAATTTTCGACACTCGCAAAGGAATCAAAACCTACAGGATACTTCCTGTAAACTCAGAATCTTGAAAATTGGCATAAAGCATTGTCATATAATGCAAATATAGGAAAAATTGCGAAAATCACATTTTTTTAGTTATATAATATAATAAACATATTTTAATAAAATGGAACTTACTACCTTATTTCTCATGAACGAATAAAGTTATCAAAATAAAAATTTATACCAAATACCTAGGTCTATTGTCCCTTTAAGCTGTTAAAATATCAAACTTCTAAGCCAAGCCAATCAAAAGATACAGCCGATATGTCGATATTTTCAACAAATTTTCGACACTCGCAAAGGAATCAAAACCTACAGGATACTTCCCGTAAACTCAGAATCTTGAAATTTGGCATGAAGGATTGTCATATAATGCAAATATAGGAAAAATTGCGAAAATCACATTTTTTTAGTTATATAATATATTAAACATATTTTAATAAAATGGAACCATATAATGCAAATATAGGGAAAATTGCGAAAATCACATTTTTTTAGTTATATAATATAATAAACATATTTTAATAAAATGAAACTTACTACCTTATTTCTCACGAACTAATAAAGGTATCAAATTGAAATTCATACCAAATACCAAGGTCTATTGTCCCTTTAAGCAGTGAAAAAATCAAACTTCTAAGTTAAAGCGTTCAAAAGATACAGCAGTTTATACCGACACCTTAGACGAATTTCCGTCACACGCTAGGGAATCAAAACCTACAAGGTACTTCCCGTGAACTCAGAATCTTGAAATTCGGCACGAAACAACGTTATATTATAGTACAGACAGATAAAGGAAAAATTGTGAAATGATAAATTTGAAGTTACATAAAATATTAAAATATTATTTTTGCTTACATGACATAAAATATTTTTTTAATAATTATAAACTTATTACCTACCCTTTTTCACATGAACGCGTAGAGATATTAAAGTTGAAATTCATATCAAACACTTCTTAAATCTAATTGCTTCTAAACTGTGAAAAATTCTAAATCAATGCTAGTATTATAAATGCGAAAGTAACTCTGTCTGTCTGTTACGCTTTCCCGCCTAAACCTCTCAACCGATTTTGATGAAGTTTGGCACAGACATTCTTTAGACCCTGAGAAAGAACATAGGCTACTTTTTATCCCGGAAAAAATTGATGTTCCCGAGGGGAATTTAAACAGCGCGATATAACCGAACCCCACGCGGGCGAAGCTACTGGCGGAAAGCTAGTACGTCATAAATTGTAAACCGCTACGTTTGTACGGCGGAACCCTCGGTGTGCGAGTCCGACTCGCATTTGGCCGGTTTTTTTTTATGTATACATATATAATAAGTATATATTTTGGTAATAGTATGTATGTATGTTTAGCTTATTTAAGTATTTTTTAATAATTTTAAGGGCTTTTTTTTTCTTTACATTTTTTTTTTCAATCTAAAGCACCTACCATCTTATCTCTTCACCACCTGTGGTTGACTGGTAGAGAATGCCTAAGGCATTAAGTCCGCCTATGTACATATCATGTGCGAAAGAATAAATAAATAATATGCTCGTAATTTATTTGTTGAAGGTATTTTTTAATTATTATCAAGGAAAACAGACATAGAGTCAGACATACCGAGTAAAGCAAATCAAAGCAATTATTTTCATCATGATGAAAATATGCCATCATAAATTAAAAAAAAAAATAAAAAAATAAATTAAAAGTAGTAAATTAGTAGTAGTTTAGTAAATTTAAATATGTCATGTATTAATTTCATATTTACTCCGTGGTTACGTCGTGGAGCTTCCTCTACGACATGGTAATTAACTCGACAGCATTCGTCATCCACAAGGATTACCAAGATCAAAGTAAGTACTCTGTTTGCGGCAGAATGTTCAGAGCATCTTATCCTACGAATCAAAAGTTTGTGAGGATGTATGGATATTTGTTACTCTTTGATGCAAGAAATACTAAATCAGTTGCGATGTTTGGCACACAGATAACTAGATAATATATAGATACGTCAACCTTGTTATCTACCTCGCTGACTCCATTTTTAGAGACCACGTCCGTATGTGCTGAATTCCTTCAGCTCAAATTAAAAACAAAGCGTAGCATGAACATCCTAATGATCCCACTATTGGGGCCCAGGGCGTTCTCTCTGTGCCATCCATATTAGACATATTTTCACATTGGCTGCCATAGGTGAACAATTCTGATCATTACCTATAAACTTGTTATGAGGATATCATTGCAAACATATTATGGATTCTCAGATACATTGATTTGTTATCACGATATTCACAAGGGTTTGCCACTAATACGGTTATTGATCGTTGTTGTTGTTAGTTGTTTCCGCTAGACACACAAAAACTTAGAATGAAATAGTATTGGAAACTCTATTCATACAAATGAATATGCTTCATTGAAGGAAGCGATCATCGCTGTTAATCCTTCGCCGATTCTGTGCTTCCAGAAGACTCCTACGGTCATCAGAAGGTCATTGGTCCAACTTGTGCGAGGCTTTTTTTGTATGGGAAATCATTAAATGACCTCCGAAGAAGCGGAAAGACTTTTACCGACTTTTTTTAATAAATTATAAACTAGTGCGTGACCGCAATCCCGTCTGATGGTAATCAGTGATGCAATCGTTGATGGTAAAGCGTACTAGTTTATTAAGAGCCTATTCACTCTAGTTTTGAATATACTTAAATTATAGTCCGACGGAAACACCGCCGCTGGTAAATTGTTCCAGTCCCTCGATGTTTGCGGTATAAAAGAGGAGGCGAAACGCTTCGTCCGAATCGTAGTGGTGTTAACAACGTAAGGGTGGAAACTCGCCGTGCGACGTGATGTTCGATGGTGGAACGGAGATTGGGGAACTAAACCTAGCAATTCCCTCGCACAGTCACCAAAATGAATCGTATAGAACACCGAAAGGCTGACTACTCTACGCCTGAGCTCTGGGCTTTGGAGACCGTTTTGAGGTTAATCTGGCTCGCCAATCAGCCTCTTCGCATGTCTCTCCACTGACCCCACCCGTGTTCCTTCACTTGCCCGTACCTCAGGAGCCACGACATCTCTTTCGAAAAACCCGCGGCATATTGTGCGAGGCCTTCCAACGCTATATCTTATGATACGAGGTTTCCACTCCAGAACCTTTCAACCCCATCGGCTGTATGTTCAGCGAGCAATGTACTAAATCACTCCGCATGATTAACGCTAACTACTAAACTCACATCTTGTTAGCGATATTTCGGAAAGAAACGACAGAAGCTAGAACTTATTCTAGCTTCTATCGTTTCTTTCCGAAATATGCCTTAGCAAAAAGTGCGAAGAATAGATTAGTGTGGGAATTGAAGCCTACAGGACATTTGTGAATGGAACTGGCAGTAAAAAAGATTCACGACGCTTATTGTTACGAAATGAATATTTAGCAAAATGCGAAATTACACTTTCTATTGATTTCGAACTGAACTGAAGACGTCAAAGAATTTCATAAGCAAATTATGTACAATCAAGGGACAAAAGTGCATTACTACTTTTGAACTTTATTTCAATAACAATAAGGGTAAAAAGTGGTACTCCACTTTTGACCCTTACTATAAATGCTCTTTGAGTTTGGATCATACCCTCATAAGACGCTAAAATATGTTCCGAGTAAATGCATTCCCACATAGCTACATAAAATGCGATAAAATATCCGTATATTTTTAAAAGCGGGTCCTGTTTTTTCCGCATAACGCTGTATATCTTTTGTGTGACGTACAAAAACCCAGCGCAGAAAGAAACCGTACAGTCGGATGCTCATTGTAATACATCCCGTAGAGGATCTCCGGCATTCCCCATGTATATTCAAATATAAGACATTTTTATATTTCTGGGTTGTAGGTCCAAGAAGCTATGCAAATATTATGAATTCGAAAGTATAGAGTTTCTCTCGAAGTTGTAATACTAATTCTGTCTGTTACCTTTTCATGCCTAACCCATTAAACAGATTTCTAAAAAATAAGGAAGAATATTGATGGCAGTTTTGTCCCGATAGCACATTTAAGTAGAATAATTTCCGACACATGAGCAAGATACGCGTGTGCTAGGATAGCAGAAGGATGGGTATTTAAATAATATTAAAGTAAACATCATATGAGGAACATTATGTATATATTTGCGATCAGCATCATCAAGTACAACAATAGTAATACGATATAACAAATCATAATACACACATCAAAAGTGTCTAGGGATCAAGCATTTTTATGCGGATTTCTTGAGATTGAGATGTGGCTTTGTAATAAATTTATGATTTTATAAATTTATATGGATCCTTTTTGGTGCATTTCATAATTTGAATCAGGAACTGTGAATCAAATTCGAGTAAAAGATGAAAATCAGCTGTCAATATTTTCCCTATAAAAACATACAACGCATTGAAGACATTATTAGTGCTACTGTTTCCCTACTACTGATTAAAACCAACGTTATTATGGAGCGGCGACGTCATTTAAGCAGGGAAGAAATGCTCAGAGCCGTGGGAATGATAGAAGCTGGTTCCCGGCAACGTACTGTGGCTTTAGCTCTGAATACAAGTCAGAGTGTTATCAGTCGACTTTGGACACGTTACCGAAGCACTGGTACCGTGGCTGAGCGCCATGGAGGACGGTATCGCTGCACCACACGGAGACAAGACCGATACATTCAAATCTTAACTCGAAGAGCTCCAACAATAACCGCCATGATGTTAGCCGTGAGGCTTCATCACTCTTCAGGGAACTTAATTAGCGACCAAACAGTCAGAAACCGCTTGCATGAAGTGAACCTTCATTCCCGAAGACCGCTACGGGTACCACCTATAGCAATGCACAATCGTAGGATTCGATATCAATGGGCTCTTGAACACAGAAATTGGGCAGAAGAACAATGGCGTTTCGTGTGCTTTTCTGATGAGTCTCGTTTTGGTATGAGACCGGATACAAGACGTATACGACACTGGAGAACCCCTGGACGCCAACAGCGATTAAAATCCTGCCAGGAAGTCCATCCTTATAGTGGTGGAACCATCATGGTATGGGCGGGTATTTGGATCGGCGGAAGAACTGAGTTGATTTGGATCAGAGGCAACCTCAACGCTCAAATTTATGCTGAAACGATTGTATCAGACGTCATCGTTCCTCTACAAGTGCAAATCGGTCCCTTATTTCAGTTAATGCATGATAATGCACGACCGCACACCGCAAGAGTTGTAAGACAGACTCTCGCCGCAGCTAACATCAATGTCCTGCCCTGGCCTGCTCAGTCGCCAGACTTGAACCCGATTGAGCATGCATGGGATATGCTACAGAGAAGAGCTCTGCCGAATATGGAGGGTATCCAGTCGCAAGAAGACCTTTTTTTGTTGTTGCAACGAACATGGGCGGCCATTCCACAGCGTGATTTGGATGAACTCATTTTGAGTATGCCAAACCGATGTTCTTGTGTTGTTAGTGTTCGCGGTAGAAACACGGATTATTAATTGTTTAAGTTACCCAATAAAATTTTAGAGAAAACTGTTATTTCAGTCTTTTTTTCGAACTTTTGTGTTAGTGGTTCAAATGTCAAATATCCCTTTATTAGGAAAATGGCAAATTTCTTTATTAATGCAAAGGTGACTTGGTTTATCGTTACTGTGACAAACGAAAACACTTTATTTGATGAATCCTTAAAGAAAATTTTAATTAATATCACTGAGGAGAAAAGTTATTGCAAAAATATATGTTGATCCCTAGACACTTGATGTGTGTATTAGGTGAGGCAATACAAGGTGGAATATAAGACATGAAACACATAATATACCTTGTCACATAGAAACATCAGTATTACACAAGTAGTACATAAGAAATAGGGTACATAAGACTTTATATAGAAATATTAAGAGTTACTTAACTGGTAGTGTGCTCGGTCCGACGGCTCGATGAAGACTGCCTAGTAAGGGACGAGTCACCGTATTTATAGGCAATGCCAATCTCAGAGTACCTCATGGAGCTGTTTTTATAAAAGTTATTCTACCCTCGGTATTTAAGCAATCTACAATACAATACTTTTCTTAGAATTATGACTCGTTATAGATATAACACGTGCAAAACCGCTGGCAAAAGTAATAGTAAGTGTAAGTATGGTGATATGTAATCGGATTTACCTTATAACGTATTTAGTATCAGAAAATAAATCAGGGATAAGTATTTTTTATCTTAAATAGAAAAGCGGGTATTCTGAGAGGATCATAAAATGTATTTCGAGGAAATTTCCACACATCCAGGTGGGTACAAAGGCGATCATTGTGACGACTCTGAAAAAATTTCACTACAAAGATACGATTCAAAAACGTCAAGTTTATGGTCAATACAGTTAATATGTTATTACATAAATACATTTTAAATTTAGTACTTGTCCTATTCAGACTAACACACCATTGTCCTGCTTCATAGAAACACGTTATTTATTGCGCCTCACCTTAGCTTCCCGCGGTAAACGTTTATCTTCAGAGCTCAGGTTCAATTCAGCTCCAAATTGGAGTGATATGTGCTTATCCTTTTTTTGGGAAGGTACAAAGAGTTTCTTTTTTAAATAATAATTCATAACTAGTGCTTGATGCTTGCCTATTCTGTCTCTTTGAGAAGAAATCCTTTTCAATGGCAAGTTTTGTATACATGTAAATGCGAAACCAATCGCTAAAGTACTGAATATTCTCAAGAAAACATTCTGGACATGCGCAGAATGTTTTCCTTCATGCCACGCAGTGGAATCGACACGTTAGGGGTTCCGAAGGTTAATAAACCACTCCCTGTACAAAGCTGCATTAAAAAAAAAATCTTTAATCTTTAACTCCGGATGAGCCCACTAAAATACGTTCTATCCTCCAAACAGATTTCAGATCCATTTACTTGAAAAGTCCGAGTTTATTCGGGGAACGTCGCAAGACAAATGTGCCCAAGTTTCAGCATCAGACGGCCAACAAATACGTCTATACATCACAAGGTCTGTTTCTGAATGTTGATAAAATACTTGAAACCCTAATAACGAAAGGGTTTGCCTCATAAACCTGTCTTTCCAGATTTTAGATGTTCCTTTGTTTCATTTTCATAAAGCTGCCGTCGGCAGTCTCTATTACATTGTTCTCATAGATAGGCCTAAGATTTGATTTTATCTTCATAGAATACCTATTTTACGTAGTACATTTTTGATTTCCTGCTTACTTTTTTTGTTATTAAACAACGGGAAATTATAAAAAAAAAACTATCATCAGCAAACACCATTCTTTTTTTGCTTAAATGTATGTGGGTCCCTACAGTACGAAACGCGACATTCAAAACTGTCCTCTGTGAAAGCAAGATCAACATATAACATGCTAAATATCGTTGTCTTTCCAGAGATACAAGAAAAATCATTTTAATGTATCAACGAGATACAGTTACTTCGGTTCCCCTAGCTGAAATCGTATTCTCCGCCTGTAATACTAGCTGACAATATTTCACATTACCGAATCGCTGATGTCACGCAACGTTGCAATATATCACGGACGTGTCTCAGAAACTGCGAATGTTTATACCTCTTCTGAAATTCATACTCCGTTCGAAATATGTGAGGTGTTCAGAAATAGTAGTTACAATGAAGTAACTTTGCAGTTAACTGAAACTTTATTCTTGTAATTTCTAACTGTTTCGACAAGACATTTTCTTATTTCGATAGTGAAATATTTACTAACCTTATGGAAACCAGTCTGAATAAAAGTTTTTCTATTCTATTCTATTTAGTCAAAATATGTAGCTTTATAAAAAAACTGACCATTGGCAACGACTTCATCCTCTTTTTTTTTGTTACAATAGCGATTAAGTTTTATATCATATTTATTTTGTAACATGAACAGCTTAGGTACGCAGCGCACTTAAAGAAAGCAAAAAAAAACATGAATAATATTCCCCGATTTTCCCACATTTTTCACGTTTTTCCACGACTACTCATTCTTCGCTCCTATTGATTGCAATATGATATATAATATAGTCTAAAACCTTTCTCTATAAATGGACTATCCAACAAAAAAATTGCTTTTCAATTCGGACCAATAGTTTCAACCAGCGGGTTGAAACAATCAAAATCTAGAGCTTTATAATATTATTAGTATAGATATGGAATCACAAACTAAATACCGCTAGAACATTTCCGCCATTTCATTTAAGTTCTGAAACCCTTTTATAATAACATAAGCCACTACCTCACAAGAGACATCCACTTTCAACACGAACCTCGTAACACAATTTACTGTCCAAGAAATAATAAAGTTGGAATGATAGGGAAAAACTCTCACACAACTTGTGCTGTAACGTTTGTGGCTAATCCAATACTGCTCACGAACCACTGAACCGCATCATGTTGCCAAATCAGTTAGATATGAAAAGTAACTGTTAAATAACTGTGAATTGAACCTATACGGAATTAATTAATTAAATTATTAAAGACTAAATGAAATCATCCGTTAGTAGACATTTGCTTGTAAAAGATTCTACACTTTTTATTTTATATTATAAACTGGTGTTTGACCGCAATCCCGCTTGGTGGTAAAGCGTGATGTAATCGTTGATGGTAAAGCGTGCTAGTTTATTAAGAGCCTATTCACTCAAGCCTTGAAGACACTTTTATTGTAGTCAGACGCAAAGACCACTGCTGGCAAATCATTCTCGTCCCTCGATGTACACGGTACAAAAGTCGAGGTGAAACTTTGTCCGGATTGTAGTGATGTCAACAACATAAAGGTGCATACTCATCGTTCGACGGGTCATCTGATGATGGAACGGAGATGGAGGAATTAAGTCATGTAATTCCCGCAAAATTATTGTGAATATAAAGACTATTGTCGGTTAATTCATTTATTTTATTTTCTCTGTTGTGTTAGTATTTGGTTTGGCAGTTTGACTAATTTATGTGTCCTAAACAAATTTCCTTTCTTTGGTATTGTTCGTCCAATTCTAAAATCTTAACTTTTTAGTTGAGCTGCATTATTTCCGACAAATGCATACACTGACTGGAAATGTTCTCACAGTTTATGCAGTGTTTTCCACAAAAGACCATCTTAAACATGGATTCTACATAACCTTCACATGATCTGCTCGCAATAAGCGTCACTATTTTCTAAGTGCTCGTACACATCTAGTTTTAAATTATAACCTATGACTTGTCTCACATCTTTGTACAAACTTACTTACAGAAAAAAAAATCGTTTATCTTTTATAGCCACCACCTAAGAGCCATGACGATCTATGGATTCAATTAAAGGATTTTAAAAAGACAAATGATGTGGACCTTTTTCACGAGGGGTAGTTAAAGAACCGCAAAGACATATAATAAATGACTTCATTTTGGACCCTGTCCAATCATTACTTTTCCACAAAATTAATGATTGTTTTTTATTGAAAACGTTCAGTAGCTTACAATTCCAAACAGATTCAAGGTTTCTTCTAAAGATTAGGTAGACGTCGAATCTTTAAAAGAAATCTTTATTCTGTTCATGAGGTCGATCAGGATAAGCTACGCTTGCCGCGGTTGATCCATAGATGAGTGACTATTTTTAGATACCGAGATCCACCGGTGTCGTTAAACACGTTGAGCTGTTGACAGTCATTCCCGGCATCCCGGCAGTCATTCGTAAATCTTTAACGATCGATTTGGGTAGTTAGCTCAAGAAATCTGACAACCAATCTTAGCAAGGGGTTCCAATTAATTAAAACAAATTTTATTTGTGTAGCATAGGTAGTGAATAGGTCAAGTTTATGTGTCGCTATTTTATGCCAAGAAGCGTACAAATATACATACATAGTTGCATGCAAAATATAAAGAATATATCGAGGAATCGACCATGTTAGAGGTAAACATATATTATTCATTATATTACGTCAAAATGATATTCAACGATGATAAATAAATAAAAACAAATACCTAACATCATAACAATTTCGGCATATAGGATCAGGTGAGCAGTCGTTCCGTGTAAAATATTCATATTCTTCATTGTCCGGTTAGACTGTAAGCCTACCTCAACATGAATGTTTAGTTTTAGGAGAGGCCGTACTATTGAGTTTTAGTGTAACAGTCAGGAGCGTAGAAATACAGAAGAACTTTCTCTATATCTAAAGGTGAGACACATGCCTCTTACAATAGCCATATCTTTATCATCATCATCATCATCAACCTTTAATTGCCCCACTGCTGTGCACAGGTCTCCTCTCATACAGAGAAAGATATGAATCCATGTCTTTATAATCCATACTAATATTATAAATTCGAAAGTAACTATGTCTGTCTGTCTGTCTGTTACGCTTTCCCGCTTAAACCTCTCAACCGATTTTGATGAAATTGCACAGATAATCTTTAGACCTTGAGAAAGGCTACCTTATATTGAAAAAAAAATGATATTCCCGAGGGAAATCTAAAAAGCGCGATATAACCCAATTCCACGCAGGCGAAGCCGCGGGCGGAAAGCTAGTACAATATAATATCTTTGTTGTTATAGGCTCGAGTTGGTCTAGGATCGATGCAGAGTACGCGCACGGGGACCATAAACTTGAGGCGGACACAAGGCTCCTGTGGGCATGATAACGGGACCTAACTTCCCCAATCCTTTCCCCGTCCCGATAAAGTGTAAATAGATAATAGAACACGACATAGTGAATGGAATTATATCGATATACTTTACTCAGCAGTACACTACCAATGGAGACAATTTTTACCCGACTACGGCAAAGCAAAAGGAGGGTTATGATTTTGACAGGCTATGTATGTATGTATGTATGTATGTATGTATGTATGTATGTATGTATGTATGTATGTATGTTCATCTGTTCCCTCGTAACTTCTAAACTACTTATTCGAATTTGATAAATGATATATCATTAGAAGCGTCTTAATTGTCTGCTGGTTATAAGCTATATGGAGTTTCACAAAATCTAACGTGGCGCCCTCTAGCGGACAAAATATACAGAGTAAAAAAATAAAGTTAAGATAAATATGCCGTGTTTGGTATCATTTGAAAGGGCTTAACTTGTACATTTTAAATATGTATATATTACTAGCATTTGCTTGTGACTTTACCTGTATTCATGGGCTGATTGCATATAATTCACATCTTTTCGTTCATAGATAGCTTCTTTACTACTTATCAGAATAAGACCACTGCAGAACCATTAGAAGGGCCTTGATATTCTGTTGGTTATGAGCTATAAAGCTTGTCACCAAATTTAGTATTACGCCCTCTAGCGGACAAAAAGTTCTATGTTAATACAAAATTAAAATAAATATACCGTATTTGGTATCATCTGAAAGAGCTTCACGAGTACTTTATGTTTGTACATAATCCCTAGTAATGCTTCGTAGAAATTTGAATGTAAACCAGGGTTTGGTAAACGGAGCGATGGGAGTGGTGAAGGCCTTCGAATGGCCTGCTTTTCGGCGCGATCAGTTGGAACAGGAGAACAGCCAAGCGCTGTTCTCATACAAGTTGACGACGCATCCATAAAAGCAGATACTAACGGATTTATCAAAATCGAGCCTTGCCTCACTGAATTTGACGGCTTGGGGGGTTCTGGGCAAATTCAGCGTAAAATGCTCCCGCTGATTCTTTCTTGGGGTTGTACTGTACATAAATTACAAGGTTGTACTCTAGATAAAAAAGTTACAGATCTAGGAAAGTCATTGTTTGCTAAAGGACAGGCCTATGTCGCTCTCAGTAGAGTTAAAACCATAGAGGGATTATTTATAAGTGCCTTGGATCATAATAAATTACTTAAAAATCCACATGACAGTCGATCGTTAGCAGAATTAGATAGATTAAGAAATCTTCCCAGGTCCTCTTAATATAAGTATTTTTTTTTTAAATAATTATAAACTAGAGCTTGACTGCAATCTCGCCTGATGGTAAGCAGTGACGCAATCCTTGATGCCTGCGCACTAGTTTATTAAGCCTATTCACTTAAAAAACTTAGGAATAGCAAGGATGACGGCCGTTGAGCCAGGTGATGCAATGTTAAATTCAAGAGCAACACGACCAACCATGCTGCGCCAGAGGGAGATTGATCTGGAGTCTCTCCATGACCAAACTCCCGACACAACAACATTTGGCGCATCGTACTCGCCACACAACGCAACACAAAGTGCTCAGACGCGTCCTCCGTACGGCTTCACCAGACATCATGCTGGAACACGACGAATCGCTTGGCGGCAAGACTTTGTCCGGTGGGTGGTAACTTCTGCCGGCAGCCGATGTTATGGCCTACCACCGTTAGAAAAACATCCAATCTATTTATACTAACGGCCTCAACCACTAATTCATGACCCATTCGGTGCCATCGACGCAAATGTGCGTCGCTACTACGAAAAACCGGGAGCTTCATACGGTGAAACCGTTGCTATACGCGCTACGCTTCAAGCGCTACGAAATAGGACATCTCTACATATTACTATACTACTACTACATACTACATACGTCAAAAGAGATGTCGTATGTTAACTACCTAGTTTTTAGTTCGTCAATTTAACTTTTATTAATATTATGCGCCACAAATACACTTTAACACCAAAATAGTACAAATAATAAAAATTTAAAAAACTAAAACCCAACTACGACAAAAAACGACGCTGAAAAAGTATAAAACAAGATTTTCAGAATACTGAACTGAACAAAGTTGCTAATATAGTTGCAAGTAAATGGACACAGTAGACTCTACCAAGATGCCTTCGTTGTAAATTGACAATAATGTCTTACGATACTATTCTGAAGTATGCAATATTCACTATTTAGAGATAAATTTTCATGTTTGGAAGGGCGTAGTCACACGTTACATATACCTACCGTAGCACTTTCATAACGTGTGACTGCGGTTTTCCAAACATGAAAATTGAAACATCAAAAAAGAGTCTACTGTGTCCATTTACTTGCAACTATATTAGCAACTTTGTTCAGTTCAGTATTCTGAAAATCTTGTTTTATACTTTTTCAGCGTCGTTTTTTGTCGTAGTTGGGTTTTAGTTTTTTAACTTTTTATACATCCAATATAACTCTCGAAAATAATACTTATATAGGAACGTAACATAAATATCGGTAGATTTTTATTTTAACGGGGAAAATTCTGCTCATTTCTGCCTTGTTCGGCTCACTCTGGAAAAAAGTATGGGTAATTATTCAATGTAACGAGGTTGTCGTCGAGAGTACCGCGATGGGGAGGGGCAAAAAAAATTACTGTTGACTTTTATACCTACTTGGAAAAGAGTTATTTTTTTTTTCCTTATTTCGAAATGAGCTTATTCTATGATTTCATTTTTGTTTGAATTAAGCTTTCTATAAATATGTAATCATTATTCTGAACTCTCCTTAAACATTAAAATTGTATTTTCATGATCCTGGTTCATGTTTATGATTGTCAGTATATACCTATTTTTATATTAGTTTAATAATTATACTTTATGTACGTATTTATGGTTACATATAAGTAAAACACCATAGCCTACAGTACTGGTATCTCCTTTTTTTAATTCACTTAAAGGTTGTCCTTGAAAGAACTTTATGAACGAAAATAGTGTCGTCGAAAGATTCGGTTTAATTTATCATCGTTTTGAGAATTTATTCCAAATATATAAACATATGCAATACATTGATATTGAATCTAGATGTATAGAATGTCAATTTTTGTAAAGTCGTAAGAAGCCAAACCGGCTAGGACGCTTGCAGTTAATTGTAGATTTTACTAAAAAATGGTGAAACACTTGAGTCTTAAAGCTCATGTATTACAAATAACAATTTATTTCAAACAACTGTAGTTGATATTTTTAAAACTCATAGATATAACTATATTTCAACAAAAAAAGATTCAAAGTAAAACTGTGAGTAACTAAATTAAAATATCCATCAACATATTAAACAAATATGTAGATTAAAATTGTCTAAAAAATTATAAAGATGCAGGGTAGGATCCAGTTGCTTTATAAATGATATAATGATGTTACAGTCTCAGTCAGTTCTAGCTATACAGAACATCTATTAATTACATAGAAATAATATGTAAATGTCAAAAATATTGTAATAAAATAAATATTGTAATACTTAGTAATTACATCATTCAAGTAAATTGTTTAGTAATTATAGAATTATGTCAAATAAATCCTTAATGTCATAGAAATTATGTTCATTTGTACAGCTTGTTTATAAAGGAAATCGCATTATTTATATATTTTAGCTCATTATGGATTTTGTTGTAAATGCGCATCACAAGGTAACTTTTAGCAAAATCAAATCAAATCGTTTATTGCAATCCATAATGTACAGTTACAGGTGGTAAATATAATAATATAGTATTGGAAGCAATTATGGACCCTGTTGGGCACAGCAAGTTTTAAATAAGTAGAGAGAGGAAGAGCGCTTCATGTTTCCATTTATTTATTTATTATTTATTTAGTTTTATATAATTCTTATTCATTTATTTTTAATAATTGTATTAGAGTGAGTATTTAATCAATTGCTATCTCTTTATATTATATATATATATATATATATATTATATTAATTGTTGAGTATTCATTCATTAACTATTTCTTTAAATATATTGATATTATTTTAATTGGTACTCGATTAAAATTTGTTCATTATTATACATGTATTATATATAATTAAGTATTTTAGTATATTAAATGTTTTTTTTTTTGTTTTTTTAAATATACCTTTTTTTACAGTTATGTGTTTTTGTTGAATTTATCTGTTAAATATTCTTGCAACGTATAGTAGCCTGATTAGGTATTGCTTTAATTTAAATAAAAATATACTGGTTTTTTTCTGTTCTTTAATTTCTTCTGGTAATTTATTATACATTTTTATTGACATCGAATATGGACTACATGAGTGCAATTTTAGGTTGGATGGGGGCAAATTTAATTTATTGCTATGACGCAACGTATAAGTCGTTTGTACATCTCCCCGTGTCTTATAGGAACCTGGATACTTACGGGCTAGTTTGCATAATTCCAAAATATAAAGGCTAACTAAGGTTAGAATCTTATGTTTTTGAAAGTAAGGCTTGCAACTGTCTGTTGATTCTATGTTAGTAATTATCCTTACTAGTTTTTTTTTTTGCATGGTAAATAGGGAAGGAGCGTCTGTGCTATTTCCCCATAATATGATGCCATAGTTAAACCAAGCATGGGCGTACGCGTAGTATGTACTTAGTGCGGTTTGTAGGTTTGTGGTCTTTTTTATTTCGCGGAGAGCATATTGAGAACTTCGAAATTTTTGATTTTACTGTCTGTATGTGTGTTTTCCAGTTTAAATGAGTGTCTATTGTTAAGCCTAGGAGAGTGAAATTATTTACTGTTTCTAATTTATGTTGTTTAAAATTAAAGTCTATATCTATTTGTTTTTTCTGCCAGGGGTGAAAAGCTATTAATTTCGTTTTAGTGAAATTTATTTCGAGATTATGGTCTGTCATCCAGTTTATAGTCTTTTCAAGAATAGTAGAAAGCTTGTCGTTTAAATTGGTATTTGTTTGGCATGGGGTCAGGATAGAGATATCATCTGCGAAAAGTACACATGGACCTTCAATGGTTTTAGGGAGGTCGTTTATATATATGAGGAAAAGCAGACAACCTATGACACTTCCCTGGGGAATTGAAGCATGTATTGGTTTCTAATAATCATTAAAACTATAGTTATATATATAGTTTATCCGAAATCAGGCACACGCCTGATTTCGGATTATCCATCACAATAACTCTGTCTTTGTCCCTTGTTGGACGAATGGTTACTTGAGATGCTTTTTTGAACAATCCCTCTTACTACTTACTGGCAAGAAGTGGTAATAGACCTAACTTTTTAAAAAAGAAAAATGTATGAAGAAATTGTAATTTCCTGTCGGAGCCGACTGAAGAGGAGGCCGGAGGGGAAGAATCTCTGATGTGAGCTCGCGGCGACCGTGAAAGCTTTAATTTAATTTCCCATATAGGATGTCTGCTTATTCTCGTTGACAAAAAAAAAAAAAATAAACATTTTACAACATAAAAGAAACAGCTAAATAAAATAAGCAAATTTTTATTTACTTTACACCAAATTCAGTCGTTATAAAAGTTCGAAGAACCAACCCGGCCAAAAAGACTAGATCTCAAATAGAAACTTATTAGTTTTAATGATTATTAGCTTATTTTGACATGCCTAATTTAAATAATTGTGTATATCTATTATTTATTTTAACAGTTATTAGTTATTTTATTTATATTTTCACGTTGGAAAGGAATTTAATAAACAGTGTAATATAATGTAAACTTTCAAATATTTCAATAATAGTAACACCGTACCGTTGGCGTTTAAATGAGATTATCAACAATTTAATGCTTCCCATAAATTAAAGTGTACCTGAAAAACTTTTACGTTAATTAACAAGTTCACCACGAAACCAAACGACTAACAACTTTACTCTATAAAACATATAATATATTCACCCATTTCCACACATTTTGGCTTCACCACACAAAGCAGAAATCCGCTCCGTACTTATCAACTACAGCGGATACAGGGTAGGACCTCACTAAGCCATACATAACGCTATTGAAAAACATCGACCCATGACACTCCCGGGTTGAAACCAAATCAAATATTGACCGTGGGAATGTTCATGTGTGTCGCATGCATGCTGGATGGCAAACTGGATATTTAACGTAAGCCTTTTCGATTTTCACATTCAAATAGCAAATCGATTTTGAAGGCCCCACGCGTTATAAAATGGATTGATTGGATTGAATTTGTAGTGACTTCGTAAATCAGCCTGATTCATTGATAGTCTAGTATCAGTGGTATCTAGAGGCTGCACATTTTGATTGATAAATTGATTGCGTTAAATTAATATTGAAAGGACATAATGTGTTCTATAAAATAAACTGGCAACTAGTAAAATAATAATATACTTGATTTTCTATTGACCGTAAATACGAATTTGGTCATGACGGGTTCAGGTGGTGAACCGCATCCGGCGCCTGGGCCTGGAGGTGACCCTTGACAAGTCGGAGGCCATGGTTTTCCATGGCCCCCGGCCTGCGCCGGCGCCGGGTTCACATATCGTAGTCAATGGGGCCCGGATAGCTGTCGAGTTCACCATGAAGTACCTGAGATTGGTGCCCTACAGCCGATGGGAATTCAGGCCCCACTTCCGGCGGCTGACGCCCAAGCTGATGGGTGCAGCAGGCGCGCTATCAACGCTGCTTCCCAACATGGGGGGGCCGAGCGTCGCCTGTAGGCGGTTGTACGTGGTAATCGTGCGGTCCATGGCCCTATATGGGGCCCTGTGTGGGCGATGGACCTGACGGCCGGAACACTCGCCATTCGTCCAAGTCGTCCGCGGGTATCGCACGATTTCCTACGAGGCGGCTTGCGTCCTGGATGGATCCCCTCCCTGGGACCAAGAGGCAAAAGTACTCGCGTCATTGTACCGATGGCGCAAGGAAAAACGGACACGGGGCTCGAGTCCGGCGCAGCGGCAGATCGAGCTGCGCCGAGAGGAGCTCCGTCAGGTCCTGTCGGGGCACGGGTGCTGCGGCAAGTACCTGCGTCGCATAGGCAGGGAGCCGGATGCTCGGTGCCACCACTGCGTCCAATGCAGGGAGGACACGGCGCAGCACACGCTCTCTGAGTGTGTAGGAGGAGCAGCGCCGTGTCCACGAGGGTGTGGGGTCGTGGAAGAATTTAGACTCCCGCGACCCCACGCGCGCCCGTGATAGAAGTTTTTGGTCAGTAAGAGTCTGACAGACCCCGTCGCCCACCCCAGAAAACACCCCCAACCCCATTTCCACCCCGGAAAAAAAGTGTTGCGAGTTGATTAAAAAAACCGTGGCCCTGGCGCACTGGCATGCAAAGAAACTCGGGTGAGTTTTAGTCAGCAAAAGTCTGACACGCCCTTCCGCTCCGCCCAGAGCGTAAGAGGTCATTTAATGGTTTCCTATCTAGAACAAAAGGACTCGTTGAGTGCAAACATAGGTAAGCTCTATTCATTTGTAGAAAAATTTGCTATATTGTTGTCTGTAATATTTTTTTAACGTGACCTTTTGGCCGTGGTTATAAAGCTATTGGTACAATGCTTTTACTAATTAATGTTCCCAATAAATTAATGTTCCCAATATTACTGTTTACTAATTATTCCCAGTCGCATCCGAAACTTTTCAGCTTTGGAGTCTGGGGTCCGCTTTACCAGTCTAACTGCTGATTTTGGCTAAACTTCGATATTTTCCGTAAAGTGCAGTCGCTTCACGGAAAATATTGAAACACGAAGGTCAGATGGCAGTCCGTCTGACCCATGGTCTGACCATTGCGATATCGAAGCATTGCACTTAGACCAATTTTTGGACTTTTTAGCTCCAACAACCAGTAACGTCTGCCATTAAATGTTCGTATGGCAACCTCGACCAACGGCTTAACGTGCTTTCCAAGGCACGACCAGACCAGTGCAAATATTCATATTCATGTATACAAATATTTCCACTGGGCAGGAATCAAACCCGCGCCTCCTTGCGCACCGGCGGCATTCGCTACCGTTACGCTACAGAGACTGTCCCGAGCCTATACCTAAATTGGACCTTATTTGTGTAAAATGTAAATACTAACTTTAATCTGTGCGATTGAAAAACAAACCGGTCAAATGCGAGTCGACCGCGCGCACCGAGGATGCCGTACATGTTTATATGTAGGTATGTACGTCTTTCAGAATTTTCTGACTCTAGAAATCTTAGCTTACTTTAAATAGTATGCAATCCTTCTCCCCAACGCTACACCCATGCATAGCAGATTCAATTATAATGTTGGTACAGAATTCCACAAAACAAGAAGTTTTGACTGAATTTATAAGCTGTGTAGACACAAACATTACTCACTATTTTAACCCTTCATTATTTATCGTTCAATGGGCTGTCTCTTGGTATCATATAGAGCACAGAACAAAAATAACATTTTAATACAATAATAGGTATCAGCACATGGGTGTCTAAATATAGCATTTTTTTTTTTGCGATATCGATGTTGGTCCCGTGAATAAAGTTGATAAGTTTTTTGATCTGTACCACTCATTTAGTATGGCGTCATCTCGCTTTTCTTTGTAATATTTCCTATAAATACGCGGGACACTCAGAAAGTTTTGCGATATTAAGAAAAATGTTCTATAGGTACATATATTTTTATTACATCTTATCAAAGTACTTCTCCTTCAGCCTCTATAAAGTTTCATGGGTTTGAAACAGTTTCCGAAACACTTTTTCCAGTCCGTTGCAGAGACCTCGTTTACAGCCTGTTCGAATGCTGACAGAAGTTTGACCGGTGTACTGTCTAGAAAGTCCCTCGTTTTGATTGCGGTGTCTAGTGCATTGTCGTGGTGAAGCAGTAACCCGCGGAGCCCTGTGTTTGGTCGCTTTCTGCTCACAACAGAGAAAACTTCTGTCAAGCATTTGATATTATTCCATTCAGCGTTCATGCTGCTTTTGTTTCACAAAGGAATTAATACCAAGTTGCCAGTCAAACTGAAAAAGCTCGCGATCAAAATCTTACCCCCGCTTCTGGTCGCTTCACTTTGGTAGGCGTTGATTCTGTTTGAAACACCCAAACCGTCGACTGGCGTTTCGTTTCTGGATCGTATTGATAAACCTGAGATTCATCACATGTAGCAATGTCTTAAACACGCCAGGCACCATTCCATCCGTGCCTGCTTCTGAGCATCGGTGAGATTGGGCGGTACCCGGCGTGAAACTGTCTTCCGCAGCTGAAGATGCACGTAGGTATAAAATCTCTTGAAGGCTTCCTGATCCAATCTGCAATTTATGCTGAATAAATTCTTGGTATGTAATTCGCCTATTGTCTTGGATGAAACTTTTCACTGCTAACACGTTTTCTTCTGTAACAGCCGTCAATGGACGACCACTTCTTTCTTCATCCCCCAAAGTTAGACGACCGCGCTTAAATTCATTATACCATGGATACAAGGTTGCCATAGAAGGGCCTTTATCCATAAATGTCATTTGAAGTCTATCATATGATTCGTCTTGTTTCAGGCGACATTTAAATCGTAAAAAATCATAGCACGAAAATGGTC